>JANHMN010000009.1:1512649-1543629 GCA_030674055.1 Rhabdomys pumilio | reverse complement strand
AAATAATAAACACTAAATAAATATATAAAATTTATTCTGTTTTAAATTAATTACATATATTCTTTTCTGACAATAATTTTATTTATTATTAATCATTTTATTAATAATTTTTACTTTTTTATTAGTTATTTTATTTACATTTCAAATGATATTTTCCTTCCTGGTTTCCCCTCTGCAACATCTCAATCCCATCCAGCTCTCCTCCCTCCACTTTGCTTCTATGAGGGTTCTCCTCCACTCACTCACACACTCCAGCCTCACCATCCCTAGCATCCCACTACACTGGGGCATCAATCGTCCAAAGGACCAAGGGCCTCTCTTCCCTTTGATGTCAGATCAGGTCATCCTCTGCTATATGTGTTATCATGGATTCCTTGTTGTATATTCTTTGGTTGGTGGTTTAGTCCCTGAGAGCTCTAGTGGGTCTGGTTACTTGGTATTGTTCTTACTATGGGGTTGCAGTCCCCTTCAGCTGCTTCAGTCCTTCACCTAGCTCTTCCATTGGAGTCTCTGGGCTCAGTCTAGTGGTTTGGCTGTGAGTAGCTGCATCTGTATTGGCCAGGTGCTGGTAGAACCTGTAAGAGAACAGCCAGTCATTCCAGGCTCCTCTCAGTAAGTGCTTCTTGACATCTGACAATATTTTTAAAATATTATTTAAATTTTCATACTTCTACATATGTATTTTGGAAATATTTACCCATTATTTATTTTGATTTCTTGCCCACTGCCACTGAACCTATTCTGTGTGGGAAAACCCTGCTAATTAAAGTTGAAGTCTACCATTGACCAGATAACAATATGAAGGACTCCCTTCATTGGCAGGGTTTTACCTCTCTGAGCTTGTCTGGGGAGTGATACACTCTTCCTCCCTCCACATACATACTTCTAACTGCAGAATGTCTCATAACCTTAGTTAAATTACAGGTTGAGCTTACTTTCTTCTGATAATAATCTGGTCAGCTTGAACGTAAGACTTCTGAAATGTTTCCCCATGATAAAGAGGCATTTCGGTATTTTAAGCCATCAGTCGATGAACTTTACTCATGCTGCATGCTTCTACTCCAATCCTCCAAAATTATATAAGGCTTGAATAACCTCTAGAAATGTTGATATGCCTCTGTGAAGCTGGTCCTAGTGCTGTCGTGCTTCACATTTACTCACGGGGTTTCTGAACACCTGGTCTGTTTCTGCTCCCTTTGTTCTCATGGACCAATAAGAGATTACAATTTCTGAGGGGTATCACCCCATTTAAGACGTAAAAATGATGAGGAAATAGACATACATGTACAGGTGGAAACAGAGCTCTATGGATATATTGCTTTTATCTCAATGAGACTATCTGAGATTCTGATCAGCAGAACTGTAAGATGAAAGGTCTCCCACTAACTTTGGCTTAATTTTTCTCTATGAGGATGGTCTTCCACCCATTCACCTTCTCCTTCTTCACTCCTTTAGCATCCCCCTATGTTTGGGCATCAAGCCTCCATTCCTTCCCACTGATGTCAGAAAATATCATCCTCTGCTGTATCTGGTGTCCTGGCTACCTCCATGTGTACTCTTTGGTTGGTGGTTTAGTCCCTGGGAGCTCTGGCTGGAGCTGAAGGAGATTAAAAACACATAAGAAGAACAATATCAACTTACTGGGTAATTTTTTTCAGCATAAAAAATGCAGAACTTTATATCTTATGATGAAACCAAGACTGCTTCTTTTCATTAGGCATAATGCTGTACTCCATAACCAAACAGTGACATTTATTTATTTTACACTACACATCCACATTAACATTTTAATTGTTATTCATTCCTGGCACATTCTTTATTTTTGTAGAAGAAAAGTAAGAGATTCTGCACTGGTTGCAATTTTTCAACAGCCTCCTCTACAAGTAAATTAAAAATTTCTCTGTTTTTATGTGTTATATGCTGCTGAAAAGAATGCAAGTAAAAAAAAAAAAAAGTCTAGACCTGATCATAGTGGCTCTGTTCTGTAATATTAGCACACAAAAGGTGGAGTAACGAGAACCAGGAGTTCAAAAGACCAATGTTGAAAGTTGACCTCCCCACTTCAAATGATTTAGTTAAGAAAAATTCCTCATGGGTACCACCAGCCATTTGAATTTTAGTTAATTTCAGATGAAGCCAAGTTGACAACAGAACAGTTAGTTCTCAATGCTTCTTTCCCCTATCTCCTTTCTCCCTCTTCTTTGTTCTTTCCCTAATCTTGGGCTACATATGATTCTACAACTTTTCCCACTTCAAGATCAAACAAGAAGAGGATAGGGAAACGGAGGAGTTATAAGAAGAGAAGGAGGAAAAGAGGACAATGACAATGACCAAGACAATGACAAAAATGTCAAAGTTTTGTTGTTAAAGAAAAAAGTCTACATGCTTGTTAGAAAATTTTTGTTCTAAGCTACTTAACACTTCAGAACTCAATGCTCCTGATGTATAAAATAGAAAAAGTTTCTACTCAGGAAATATTTGTGAGGCTAAAATGACAAAATGCATGCAGAATTTATAACTAAGTAAGGTTTTTTTAGATATTCCAGATTCAAAGTACTTGTTTGATTTTTTTTTTTTAGTAAAAAACAGAATAATTAGTGAGATCTGAGAAAAACGTACAGTTCATATTGATGTTTTGTTTTTTTTTTACAGAAGCAACAGGGTCAAGGAAAAAGGTCACAACGATCATTTTCTTAAGTGATTACATACAACCTCTGTAATACTTGATGGTTAACTGTTCTCTCTTTTAGGTGGTCTAATGAATAATTTAATTATATGTGAGGTAATATGACACTTGTACAAACACTGCCTTTTCCGTGGTCTGAGACACACAGTTACACTGTTTCCCTTCATGTAGCCCATGATCCTCACCTAAATGGATGTACCTTGCATTATTTCCAAATCCAATCTGTTGAGAAGGCTTGACACTATGTATGAACATTTGAATTTTATTGTGGTGTTTTGATCCTGGGCAAATGATAGTTTACTGAAGTGGACTTTTTCTCCACTGCAAACAGAAAAATGTCTTTTTAATTGGTTTTAGTGTTGTGGGCATTTAAAGTAATTTAATTTGACACAATTAATATAATTGTTATTTGGTAATAAGAACAGATGTGCAAAAATATCAGAAGAGTGTTTAAAAAATCACTGTTCTATCTTCATTCCAATAAATTCTTATAAATCATATCTACTCATAAATAGATGCATATATTTTACATTTTCCATGTATTTTATAATACATATATATGTAATATATAGTATGTTTTTATATGTGTAATAATAAATTTTAATTTATGTGTCTAGATGAAGTAGTTACAATCTAAATATATCATATATAAGATAATAATATATATTATATTTACACAAATGCTACACATACATACATACATGTATACATATATACATATACATATATTCATGTGTATATATGTATATATATAATTTTTTAAAAATTTTGAATTTTTTTATTTAAAGAAAAGTGGTTATATTATTATGGAATTGATTTGTTTTCTTAATGGGCTAAATGAAGAAAATTCTCAGTGAATTTATCTTTTCCTGTTCATTTAGTAGTAAAAGAGAATCCTTACTGAAGAATAGGTTTTCATGAATGTTTATTTCCAAACTAATCTTAACAAACTGGCCAGGCTTGGTAATTCAGTTAATCTGGAAGCTGAGGCAAGAGGAGATTAGAATCTAGCTACATAGTGAGTTCAAGACCAGTTTGGCAAGTGGGTTTCTGTCTTAAAATAAAGCATAAAAATAGGATGTAGATTTGTGATAGTTAAGTTCTAGTACAGGTGAGATGTCAAACATGAGCAAGGTTCTATGTTCAGTGAAAAGTGCATCAAACAAAGAGAAAAATAAATAATCAAATGAATAAATAAACAATAGTATTGGATCTATCTTCAAATCAGAGAGTAAATTGGTCTAGTATCTAGTCTAAGTTTTCATCTTTTTGGCAAAACTTCTCTGATGACTGTATTTTCCTGTAGTCACAGAACAATACATTCTACGTACATAAAAATTTTGACTTGTATAAACTATTTCTCTTCCCATAATCCACATATGATAAGACAGCAGAGAGCAGAGTTCTATGGTCTCTATGGAAGCCCATGTTTCCACAAGAACTCAGCTTTTGTAGAAGGATTCACATGATTATTCATCTTGGATGCACATACTCTACTCATCATGACTTCATACACAATATTTATCATAGAATTCATTATAGATAGGCATATCTCATTCATCACACCTACTCATCATTCAGTTCTTATGTCACATTCATCATGAAATTACAATGTTCCAGTTCTTGTGATGTTCATATGCCCTACTCATATGAGGTACACATGCTCCATTCATAATGGAATTCAGAAGAATATATCTAAAAGGAACATAACATAAGATATAATCCTGTTATTTTTCTACACCTTTCATCTCCTAAAATAGGTTTTTTTTTTTAAACCTAGAAAGCAGTAGAGTATAAAATGACTACAAGTGCTGATATGAGAAAGATTGGGAGCAGATATGAGAGGCCTGAGTAACTAAATGTTCTTGATTTAATCTTCCATTTCATATGCTGGGAATATAAAAAGGAAGCAAAAAAATCATGCGGAACGCCTCTGCTCCTGAGTGAACCATTCTTTTAGAAAAGCCATATCAGGAGTAGGTCACAACACTCCCCCCCCAAAAAAAACCAGAGTAATTGGGACCCACAGGGACCAATGAACTCTCTCACTGTCAGTGCCACAGGACCCTTCCAGTTTGGACCTGTTCCCTGAGCAGTCATAGGGCCCCAGCTCTGCACAAAATACCCACAAACCCAGAGGAGGCTGGACTTGTAGGAGTTCTAATACACCAAGGAATGTAGGATAATAGGATCACAGGATCTAAGGAGCTTGGGCACACCAGGAATTTAGGGTCACAGAAGAAGCCTGACTCCCAGGAGCTATCACACCCAGGATCTCAGGATTACAGGATCACAGGGACAGCTAGACTCTGAGGAGTTCTGACACAATGAAGATAACAGGACAGACAGGATTAAGTCAGAGACAGTGAGTGAAGGTAGCACTAGGGATAACAAGATGGCAAAGGGAAAGCAGAAGAACATAAGCAACAAAAACCAAAGTTACATGGCATCATCAGAACCCAGTTCTCCCACAATAGCAAGTGATGATTACCCCATGTCACCAGGAAAGCAAGATTCAGATTTAAATTCACTTCTCATAATGATGAAAGAGGACTTTAAGAAGGATATAAATAACTCCCTCAAAGAAAGTGGTTTACACAGGTAAACAGAAAAAACTCTTAAACAGGAAACACAAAAATCCTTTAAAGAATTACAAGAAAACACACCCAAATAGGTAAAGAAATTGCACAAAACCATCCAGGATCTAAAAATGGAAGTAGAAACAATAAAGAAATTGCAAAGGCAGACTACTCAGGAGATGGAAAACCTAGGAAAAAGATCAGGAGTCATAGATACAAACATCACCAACAGAATACAAGAGATAGAAGAGAGAATCTCAGTTGCAGAAGATACCATAAAAAACATTGACACAAAAAGAAAGAAAATATAAAATGCAAAACACTCCTAACCCAAAACATCCAGGAAATCCAGGACACAATGAGAAGACCAAACCTAAGGATAATAGGTATAGAAGAAAGGGAAGATTACCAACTTAAAGTGCCAGTAAATAACTTCAACAAAATAATAGAAAAAAAAAAAAAAACCTTTCCTAACCTAAAGAAAGAGATGCCTACGAACATACAAGAAGTCTACAGAACTCCAAATAGAGTAGATCAGAAAAGAAATTCCTCCCATCACATAATAATCAAAACATTAAATACATATAACAAAGAAAGAATATTAAAAGCATTAAGGGGAAAAGGTCAAGTAACTTATTTTTTTATTTAGTTTAAAGGACTTTTTTATATTTTATTTTATTTTTTATTGGATATTTTATTTACATTTCAGATGTCATCCCCTTTCCCCACTTCCCCTCCCTAGAAAACCCCTACCCCATGTTCCCTTTTCCTTTTTTCTTTTATACAATTTTTTAAAAATGTTAATCAAAGGCTTTATAAGCTTGGTAATGCTCAATCAGAAGTCTAATCCAATACCCAACCTAGATATATCAACTATCTTTGACTAGTGGAGACACGCGAAACATCTGCCTTCATGTCCCCCCCCTTTCTCTTTCTTATCACCTAGCTTCTCTTCTCCTTCTCCTCCTCTCCTTACTCCTTCTCTTCCTCTCCATACTCCTCCCACCTTAGCTCCTGCTACATATCACCCTTCCTGTTAAAATAAAACTTTTCTCTCAAAATACAATTAGATCATAATTATGCCAATTTGTACCAGTCAGATACAAGATAGTCCTAATACTCAGTCCATCATTTTGTTGACTAACCAGAACTTCTGTCATCTCTCCTAACTAAAACACTTAGTTCTGAACCTGGATTTTTTCTTGGCTTTAGAATGAATGTCAGCAGAAAACCATCTGCTCAAATCTTTTTTCTCAAAGTAAATAGCCAGGATTGGCTATGAGACTATAAGTTTTCAACTCCGTCAGAAATTCAGATGATCCTGGCCCAGAAGGCTGAAGATCAGATGCTCCAACATTTTGTAGTATAGGGACTGTCCAGGTGTTCAGCGGTCTCTATAAATTGGCTAAGTTTTAGAAGCTATGCTTTCTGCTTCCCATAATTTCAGTTAACTCGGTCAAGTAACTTATAACGGCAGACAAATGAGAATTATAACAGACTTCTCACCAGAGAATCCAGAAAATCCTGGACAAATGTCATACAGACCTAAGAGAACACAGATGCTAGCCCAGACTACTATATATTACAAAACTCTCAACTACCATAGATAGAGAAACCAAGACATCCTATAACAAAACAAAATTTACACAATATCTTTCAACAAATTTATCCCCACAAAGGATAGTACAGAGAAATCTCCAACACAAGGAGGAAAACTATACCTTAGAAAAAGCAAGATAGTAATCTTCTTCTAACAAACTCAAAAGAAGATAGCCACACAAACATAACTCCATCTCTAATAACAAAAATAACAGGAAGCAACAATCACTTTTCCTTAATATCTTTTAACATCAATGAATCAATTCCCCAATAAAAAGATAGACTAACAGACTAGATACATAAACAGGACACAATATTCTGCTGCACACAGGAAACACATCTCAGGGACAAGCATAGACACTACCTAAGAATAGAAAACTGGAAAACAATGTTTCAAACAAATGATCCAAGAAATAAGGTCGAGTAGCCATTTTAATATCGAATAAAATCGACTTTCAACCAAAAGTTATGAAAAAGGTAAGGATGGACACCTGTCAAAGGAAAGAATAACCAAGATGAAATCTCAATTCAGAAGACCTATGCTCCAAATGCAAGGGCACTCACAATCATAAAAGAAATTTATGATAGCTCAAAGCACACATTGCATCTCACACAATAATAGTGGGAGACTTGAATAGCACACTCTCATCAATGGACAGATCATGGAAACAGAAACTAAACAGAGACATAGTGAAACTAAGAGAAGTTATGAACCAAATAGATTTAGCAGATGTCTCTAGAACACTTCAACCAAAAACAAAAGAATATAACATCTTCGCAGCACTTCATGGTACATTCTCCAATATTGACCATATAGTTGCTCACAAACCAGCCTCAAAAGATACAAGAAAATTGAAATAATCCCATTCATCCTATCAGATCACCACGGACTAAGAATGGTCTTCAATAACTATAAAAATCAATACAAAGCCCATATCAACATAGAAACGGAACAACACTCGATTCAGTGATGACTTGGTCAAGGAAGAAATAAAGAAAGAAATTAAAGACTTTTTAGAACTTAATGAAAATGAGAACACATCATACCAAAACTTGTGGGACACAATGAAAGCAGTGCTAAAAAAAATACTGATAGCTTTAAGTGCCTACATAAAGAAACTGGAGAGAGCAAACACTAGCAGCTTGACTGTACACCTGAAAGCTCTAGAATGAAATAAAGCGAATGTAGACAGCAGGGAACAATCAAACATAATCAGGGCTGAAATGAACCAAATGAAAACAAAAGTAGCTATACAAAGAATCAACAAAACCAGAGCTGGTTCTTCGAGAAAATTAGCAAGGCAAATAATATTTTAGACAGATGAACCAGAGGGCACAGAGACAGTGTCCAAATTAACAATCAGAACTGAAAAGGGAGACATAACAAGAGAAACTGAGGAAATTTGAAAAATCATCAGATCCTACTGCAAAAGCTTGTACTCAACAAAACTGGAATGTCTGGATGAAATAGTCAGATAGCAGATACCAAAGCAAAATCAGGATCAGATAAACCGTGTAAAGAGTCCTAAAACCCCTAAAGAAATAACTGTAATCATTAAAAGTCTCCCTACTAAAAAATGCCTGGGACCAGAATTAGTGCACAATTCTATCAGACCTTCCAAGGAGACCTAATACCAATTTTCTATAAAGTAGAAAATAGAAAATAAAAAGAAATAAAATAGAAAGAGTAGGAACACTACCCCATTTGTTTTGTGAAGCCACAATTACACTCACACCTAAACCACTCAAAGATTCAAAAATGAAAGAGAACTTTATACCAATCTCCCTTATGAATATTGATGCAAAAATCCTCAATAAAATTCTTGCAAATCGAATCCAAGAACACATCAAAACAGTCATCCACCATGATCAAGTAGGCTTTATCCCAGGAATGCAGGAATGGTTCAATATTCGGAAATCTATCAATGTAATCCATGATATATCCAAACTCAAAGGAAAAAAAAATGATCATCTCACTAGATTCTGAGAAAGCATTTGACAATAGTTAACACCCCTTCACGGTAAAAGTCTTGGAAAGAACAGAAATTCAAGGCCCATTCCTAAACATAGTAAAAGCTATATACAGCAAACCAGTATCCAACATCAAATTAATGGAGACAAACTTGAATCAATCACACTAAGATCGGGGACTAGAGAAGGCTGCCCACTCTCTCCCTACCTATTAAATATAATACTTGAAGTCCTAGCCAGAAAAATGAGTCAACGAAAGGAGATCCAAAGGATACAAATTGAAAATAAAGAAGTCAAAATATCACTATTTGCAAATGATAAAATAGTATACTTAAGTGACCCAAAACTTCGACCAGAGAACTCCTAAACCTGATAAACTACTTTAGCAAAGTGGAAGTATATAAAATTAACTCAAACAAATCAGTAGCCTTCCTCTTATAAAGAATATACAGGCTGAGAAAGAAATTAGAGAAATGACACCCTTAACAATAGTCACAAATAATATAAAATATTTTGGTGTGAATTTAACCAAGCAAGTGTCAGGTCTGTACAACAAGAACTTGAAGTCTCTGAAGAAAGAAATCGAAGAAAATCTCAGAAGATGGAAAGATCTCCCATGTGCATGGATTTGCAGGATTAATATAGTAAAAATGGCCATCTTCCAGAAAGCAATCTAAAGATTCAATGCAATTCCCATCAAAATTCTAACTCTATGCTTCACAGAGTTTGAAAGAGCAATTCTAAAATTCATTTGGAATAACAAAAGAAAAAAGAAAAATAAAAAAAAAGAAAAAACAGGATAGCCTTTTTTGCCACTTGCCTGGACCCAGTGGACTGAGCAGTCAGACAGCTGATCTGCTCCCCGGAGGAATCTGCATCTGGCAACATCCTAGGCAGCTCAGGGACCACAGAGTTACAGGTAGGAGCAGCCGCTCACCACCCTAGGCCCCAGAAGCACAACTGGCAGTAGGGAGATCCCAGAGTGCACCTGGCACCCAGAACCCACTCCGTCAGAAAGCCACACTCCTTCCGCCCCTTGCTCGGATGCTGGTGGACTGAACAGCCAGACAGCTGATCTGCTCCCCTGAGGAAACTGCGTCTGGTGGCATCCTAGCCAGGTCAAGAACCTCAGAGCTGCAAAGCAGGGGACATCATATCCTGAAGCATCCTATAGGAGCAACTACACTCAGAGCAGCAAACACCTAGCTGGTCTACTACCATGGAGACACCATATCCCCAGATAACCAAGAGGAGCCACTGTACACAGAACAGCTGGAGCTCAGGATCATAGAGTCTTCCGGACCCCCAAGGAGTTCTGACTCAACCAAGATAACTGGAAAGGCAGACTCCAGTCAGAACCAGTGAGTGCTAGTAGCACTACAGCTATCCAAATGGCAAAAGGCAAGCATAAGAATGTAAAAAACAGAAACCAAAGATACTTGGCATCATGAGAAACCAGTTCTCCAACCATAGCAAGTCCGGAACACCACATCACACCGGAAAAGCAGGACTCAGAATTAAAATCACTTCTTATGATGATGATAGAGGAATTTAAAAAGGACATAAACAACACCCTCAAAGAATTTGAGGAGAACGCAGGTAAACAGGTAGAAGCCCTTAAAGAAATACAAGAAAACACAACCAAACAGGTGAAGGAATTACACAAAACTGTCCAGGATCTAAAACTGGAATTAGAAACAATAAAGAAATCCCAAAGGGAGACTACCCTAGAGATAGAAAATCTAGGAAAAAAAAATCAGGAGTTATAGACGCAAGCATCACCAACAGAATACAAGAGATAGAAGAGAGAATCTCATGTGCAGAAGATACCATGGAAAACATAGACAAATCAGACAAAGAAAATGTGAAATGCAAAAAGCTCCTAACAAAACATCCAGGAAATCCAGGACACAATGAGAAGACCAAACCTAAGGATAATAGGTATAGATGAGGGTGAAGACTCTCAACTTAAAGGACCAGTAAATATCTTCAACAAAATTATAGAGGAAAACTTCCCTAACCTAAAAAAAAGAGATGTCCTCAAATATACAAGAAGCTTACAGAACCCCAAATAGACTAGACCAAAAAAAAAAAAAAAAATACCTCCTGCCACATAATAATCAAAACATCAAGTACACAAAACGAAGAGAAGATACTAAAAGCAGTAAGGGAAAAGGGCAAAGTAACATATAAAGGCAGACCTATAAGAATTACACCAGATTTCTCACCAGAGACTATAAAAGCTAGAAGATCCTGGACTGATATCATACAGACTCTAAGAGAAGACAAATGCCAGCCCAGACTACTATACCCAACAAAACTCTCAATCAATATTGATGGAGAAACCAAAATATTCCATGACAAATCCAAATTTACACAATATCTTACCACAAATCCAGCACTTCAAAGGATAATTGGAGGAAAACTCCAACACAAGGAGGGAAACGGCAACCTAGAAAAAACAAGAAAGTAATCCTCCAACAACCTAAAAGAAGGTAGCTATACAAACATAACTCCACTGCCAATAACAAAAATAACAGGAAACAACATTCATTTTTCCTTAATATCTCTTAATATCAATGGACTCAATTCTCCAATAAAAAGACATAGACTATCAGATTTGATACATAAACAGGACCCAACAATCTGCTGCATACAAGAAACGCACCTTTGTGAAAAAGACAGACACTACCTCAGAGTAAAAGGTTGGAAAATAATCTTCCAAGCAAATGGCCCCAAGAAACAAGCTGGAGTAGCCATTCTAATATCAAATAAAATCAATTTTCAACCAAAAGTAATCAAAAAAGACAAAGAAGGTCACTTCATACTTATCAAAGGAAAAATGTACCAAAAGGAACTTGCAATTCTGAACATCTATGCCCCAAATGCAAGGCACCCACATACATAAAAGAAACATTACTAAAGCTTAAAGCATACATTGCACCTCACACAATAATAGTGGGAGCTTTCAACACACCACTTTCAACTATGGACAGATCATCGTGAAAACAGAAACTAAACCTAGACACAATGAAACTAACAGAAGTTATGAACCAATTGGACTTAACTGACATCTATAGAAAATTTCATCCTAAAACAAAAGAATATACCTTTTTCTCAGTATCTCATGGTACCTTCTCCAAAAGAGACCATATAATTGGTCACAAAACAGGCCTCAACAGATACAAAAAGATTGAAATAATCCCTTGTACCCTATCAGACCACCATGGACTAAGACTCCTCTTTGACATGGACAAAAACAAAGGAAAGCCCACATACACATGGAAACTGAACAATGCTCTACTCAATGGTAACTTGGTCAAGGAAGAAATAAACAAAGAAATTAAAGACTTTTTAGAATTTAATGAAAGTGAGGACACATCACATCAAAATTTGTGGAACTCCATGAAAGAAGTACTGAGAGGAAAAATCATAGCTCTAAGTGCCCACAAAAAAAAAAAAAAATGGAAAGAACATACATTAACAACTTGACAGCACACCTGAAAGCGTTAGAACAAAAAGAAGCTAATATACCCAAGAGGAGTAGACGGCAGGAAATAATCAAACTCGGGGCCGAAATCAACCAAGTTGAAACAAAAAGAACTATACAAAATATCAACAAAACCAGGAGCTGGTTCTTTGAGAAAATAAACAAGATAGACAAACCCTTAGCCAAACAAACCAAACGGCACAGAGACTGCATGCAATTCAATAAAATAAGAACTGAAAAAGGAGACATAACAACAGAAAACAAGAAAATTAAAAAAATCATTAGATCCTACTACAAAGGCCTATACTCAACAAACTTGGAAAATCTGGATGAAATGGACAGTTTTCTAAATAGATATCAGGTACCAAAGTTAAACAAGGCACAGATAAACCATCTAAACAGTCCCATAACCCCTAAAGAAATAGAAGCAGTCATTAAAAATCTCCCCACCAAAAATAGTCCGGGGCCAGATGGTTTTAGTGCAGAATTCTACCAGAACTTCCAGGAAGACCTAATACCAACTCTCTTCAAACTATTCCACAAAATAGAAAAAGAAGGAACAATACCCAATTCATTCTACGAAGCTACAATTATGCTCATACCAAAGCATCACAAAGACCAAACAAAGAAAGAGAACTACAGACCAATCTCCCTTATGAATATTGATGCAAAAATACTCAATAAAATTCTCGCAAACTGAGTCTAAGAACACATCAAAGCAATCATCCATCATGGTCAAGTAGGTTTTATCCCACAAATGCAGGGATGGTTCAATATTCGAAAATCCATCAATGTAATCAACTACATAAATAAACTCAAAGAAAAAAACCACATGATCATCTCACTGGATGCTGAGAAAGCATTTGACAAAATTCAACATCCCTTCATGTTAAAAGTTCTGGAAAGAACAGGAATTCATGGTACATACCTAAACATAGTAAAAGCAATAAACAGCAAGCCAGTAGCCAACGTCAAACTAAATGGAGAGAAACTTGAAGCAATCCCACTAAGATCAGGGACTAGACAAGGCTGTCCACTCTCACCCTACCTATTCAATATAGTACTGGAAGTCCTAGCTAGAGTGATGAGACAACAAAAGGAAGTCAAAGGGATACAAATAGGAAAGGAAGAAGTCAAAATTTCTCTATTTGCAGATGATATGATAGTATACTTAAGTGCCCCTAAAATTTCCATCAGAGAAATCTTAAACCTGATAAACAACTTCAGTAAAGTGGCTGGATATAAAATCAACTCAAACAATCAGTAGCCTTCCTATACTCAAATGATAAACAGGCTGAGAAAGAAATTAGGGAAATGACACCCTTCACAATAGTCAGAAACAATATAAAATATTTTGGAGTGAGCCTAACCAAGCAAGTAAAAGATCTGTATGACAAGAACTTCAAGTCTCTGAAGAAAGAAATAGAAGATCTCAGAAGATGGAAAGATCTCCCATGCTCCTGGATTGGCAGGATTAATTTAGTAAAAATGCCCTTCCTGCCCAAAGCAATCTATAGATTCAATGCAATCCCCATCAAAATTCCAAATCAATTCTTCATAGAGATAGAAAGAGCAATTTGCAAATTTATTTGGAACAACAAAAAACCCAGGATAGTGAGAACTATTCTCCACAACAAAAGAACTTAGGGGGGAATCACCATCCCTGACCTCGAACTGTACTACAGGGCAATAGAAATAAAAACTGCATGGTATTCATACAGATACAGGCAGGAAGATCAATGGAATAGAATTGAAGACTCAGAAATGAGCCCACATACCTATGGTCACTTGATGATTGTCAAAAGAGCTAAAACCATCCAGTGGGAAAAGGACAGCATTTTTAGCAAATGGTGCTGGTTCAACTGGCGGTCAACATGTAGAAAAATGCAAATCGATCCATACTTGTCTCCTTGTACAAAGCTCAAATCCAAGTGGATAAAAGACCTTCACTTAAAACCAGATACACTGAAACTAATAGAAGAGAAGGTGGGGAAGACCCTCGAATACCTAGGCATAGGGGAAAAGTTTCTGAACAGAACACCAATGGCATATGCTCTAAGATCAAGAATTGATAAATGGGACTTCATAAAATTGCAAAGCTTCTGTAAGGCAAAGGACATTGTCAATAAGACAAAATATCAACCAACAGATTGGGAAAAGATCTTAACCAATCCCACATCCTATAGAGGGCTAATATCCAAGATATACAAAGAATTCAAGAAATTATACTTCAGAAAACCATACAACCCTGTTAAAAAATGGGGAATAGAGCTAAACAAAGAATTCTCAACAGAGGAAACTTGAATGGCTGAGAAGCACCTTAAGAAATGTTCAACATCCTTAGTCATCAGGGAAATGCAAATCAAAACATACCTGAGATACCATCTCACACCAGTCAGAATGGCTAAGATAAAAAACTCAGGTGATAGTAGATGCTGGCGAGAATGTGGAGAAAGAGAAACACTCCTCCATTGTTGGTGGGATTGCAAGCTGGTACAACCACTCTGGAAATCAGTCTGGCGGTTCCTCAGAAACCTGGACATAGCATTACCCGAGGATCCAGCTATAACACTCCTAGGCATATACCAAGAAGATGCTCCAACATTTAACAAGGACATATGCTCCACTATGTTCATAGCAACCTTATTTATAATAGCCAGAAGCTGGAAAGAACCAAAATGTCCCTCAACAGAGGAATGGATACAAAAAATGTGGTACATCTACACAATGGAGTATTACTCAGCTATTAAAAATGATGAATTCGATAAATTTATACTTAAATGGATGGATCTAGAAATTATCATCCTGTGTGAGTTAACTAAATCACAAAAGAACACACATGGTATTTACTCACTGATAAGCAGATGTTAGCCCAAAAACTTAGAATAGCAAAAACTCAACCCACAGATCACATGAAGCTCATGAAGAAGAAAGACCAAGAGGGGACACCACAGTTCTACTTAGAACCAGTAACAAAAATACTCAAGGGAGCAATTATGGAAACAAAACATGGGACAGAAACTGAAGGAGGAGTCATCAGGAGACCATTCCACCTGGGCATCCATCCCATGTACTGTCACCTAAGCTAGACATTGATGTGGATGGCTGGAAATGCATGCTGTCAAGAACATGATATAGCTGTCTCCTTAGAGATCTGCCATAGACTGACACTTTCAGAGAACGATGCTCACAGCTAACCACTGATAAGATCAAAGGTTTCCCAATGGAGAACTTAGAAGACTGAAGGAGCAGGAAGGGTTTGTGACCCCAAGAGGAAAGCAACAATACCAAACAACCAGAGCCCCCCAGGGTCTAAACCACCAGCCTGGGAGCACATAGGGAGTGACCTACGACTCTAGTGTTATACGTAGGGGAGGACAGCCTTGTTGGGCACAGGTGGGAGAGGAGATTCTTGGTCCCATGAAAAACAAACACAGAATGGGGGGAGGAATGTGAGGGTGAGGAGGGGGTAGTAGGGTGGGGGGGTAGGTGTGGGTACAGCCTCATAGAAGGGATATAAGGAGGGGGGATGGGATAAGGGGTTCCTGGGTGGTGGGGGAAATGGGGTAAGAGGATAAAACTTGAAATGTAAATATTATAAACAACTACATAAAGGGGGAAAAAAGTTGTTAGAACCAATATCTTTAAAAAAAAATGTCAGCACTCTAGGAAAAAAAAAATCTTTTCTTGATACTAAAACTTGTCCAGAGAATTGTATATTGCAGAATACACAACCTTAGTGTATCTACTCATCAAGCAAAATGAGCGCACCTATTCAGACCTCCAGTGTCTGGTAATTCAATCTGGATGCAGTGAAGACACAGCATCAGAAACTTATCAATTTACTCTGACCTCCACCCCTCTTCTAATATCTCAACACAAGTAATCAGCTTGAAGAAGTTAAAGAAGTGTCAGCGCCCCTATTCCCTGGGCTTGGGGACTAAGGTGGTTAATATTGGGCTGTCTTTCTAGGGAAAAGTAGTGGTTTTGTTGGAATAGGGAGGATTAGCTAGGATTTATTTCAGAGCCATAACCTATTGGTAGAAATCTGTATAATTATTCTCAAGATGAAGTTATAATTTCTTAAATTGTACAAAAATTTACTTTGATTTCAAATTTAAGGTTTCCATTGGAACAAGCTTCTTATTGATATAAAAGTGAAATGAATATTGATACTCACATAGGCATTATGCATGTATAACATATTTAGGAGTACAAGGCTTAGACCCAGTCCTTCTTTAACTTTTTTAACTGATTTTAGATGGTTAGCCTGTGAGATAATGGAGTATAGAAAATTCAGGGCTTTGAGTTTATTGTTAAGGTGTTTTCTGTATTGTATTTAGAAATAGCTGAGAGGAGATAACAGACAACAGTTCAGGTTGCCTTACATGGATGGATAGTTGGTTTTCAAAACGTCAGAAGTTTACAGAATTGACTTTACAAACATTTATGTATTAATGTTCATTTTGATTAGAGACCCATCTGCTCCTGACAGCTTCCTGTCTTGGATTCTAAGAAGAAATTAAGCATCATTGGAGTTACTCCTGTTGTGGTGAGACAGCCACTGGGCAAGAACAGCCTCTTCCCATCTACAGACAAATTACTGTCCAGGACGCACTTGCAGAATAGTCGACTGATTATATCTGCCTAGACAGAGTAATTAGCCCTTAATAATTCTGCAGCACTAAAGTGTGTCAGATGAACTTGGGCCAGAAGGTTGAAGATTTGATGTTCCAATGTTCCGTAGTATAGGGGCTGTCCAGGTGTTCAGTGGCCTCTTTAAATTGGCTAAATTTTAGAAGCTATGCTTAGTGCTTCCCATAACTTCAGTTAATTTAGTCATTCTGGATATCTGAGGGTATTGAAGACCTATAGACTCATAGCCAATCCTGGCTATTTGCCTTGAGGGAAAAGATCTGAGTGGATGGTTCTCAGCTGACATTCATTCTAAAGCCAAGAAAAAACCAGGTTCAAAACTAAATGTTTTAATCAAGAGAGACGACAAAGATTCTGGTTAGTCTACAAAAGGATGGACTGAGTATTAAGACTATCTTGTACCTCACTGGTACAAATAGGAATAATTGTGCTCTAATTGTATTTTGAGAGAAAAGTTTTAACAGGAAGGGTAATATATAGGAGGAGCTAAGGGGAAGGAGCATCGAGAGGAAAAGATGGAGTAAGGAGAGGAGAAGATGAAGTAGATGAGAAGCTAGGTAATGAGAGAAAGAGAGAGGGGGCATGGAGGCAGATGTTCGCGTGTCTCCACTAGTCAAAGATAGTTGATATATCTAGGTTGGGTATTGGATTAGACTTCTGATTGAGCATTACCATACTTATAAAGCCTTTGATTAACATTTTAAAAAAATTGTATAAAAGCAAAATGGAAAAGGGGGCATGGGATAGGGGTTTTCTAGGAAGAGGAAATGGGGAAAGGGATTGGCATCTGAAATGTAAATAAAATATCCAAAAAAGAGAAACATATCAATTCCTTTTTTTGTAATTTATTCATGCACAGCTATATTTTCTTCTTAGCAAAATCTTAATTGCATGATACCCAAATAGATACATTGTGTTTTATCATGTTTCAAATATTTGCTAATTTCTCTTAAAATTCTTCTTTAACCCACAAATAAATGAAAATATGTTCAATTTTGAAAAAAAAAAAGAAAAAACAAGATAGAAAAAACTATTCTCAATAATAAAAGAATTTCTCGGGGAACCACCATCCTTAACCTCAAGCTGTACTATAGAGAAATAGTGATAAAAACTGCATGGTATTGGTATGGCAATAGGCAAAAGATCAATGGAATGGAATTGAAGATCCTGAAATGAACCCATATACCTATGGTCACTTGATCTTTGACAAACGAGACAAAACCATTAGGTGAAAAATAAAAGAGCATTTTCAATAAATGAAGCTGGTTGAACTGAAGGTCAGCATGTAGAAAAATGCAAGTTGATCTATTATATCTCTTTGTAAAACTCCCAAGTCCAAGTGGATCAAGGACCTCCACATAAAATCAGAAACATTGAAACTAGTAGAAGAGAAAGAGAGAAAGAACCTCGAACACTTGGGCACAGGGGAAAATTTCCTGAACAGGAAACCAATGACTTGTGCTCTAAGATCAAGAGTTGACAAATGAGACCTCATAAAAGTGCCAAGATTTTGTAAGTCAAAGGACACTGTCAATAGCACAAAAGAGCAACCAACAGATTGGAAAAAGATCTTTACCAATCCTACATATGATAGAGGGCTAATATTCTATATATACAAAGAACTCAAGAAATTAGATTCCAGAAACCCAAATAACCCTATTAAAAATGGGGTATGGAGCTAAACAAGAATTTTCAACTGAGAAATATTGAATGACTGAGAAGCAACTTAAAGAAATGTTCAACATCTTTAGTCATCAGGAAATTGCAAATCAAAACAACCCTGAGATTCCACCTCACACTAGAAAAAGAATGGCTGAGATTACAAACTTAGATGATATCAGATGCTAGCAAGGATGTGGAGAAAGAAGAACACTCCATTATTGTTGGTGGGATTGTAAGCTGGTACAACCACTCTGAAAATCAGTCTAGCAGTTCCTCACAAAATTGGACATAGTATTTCCTGAGGATATAGCGATATCACTCCTGGATATATACCCAAGAGATGCTCTAACCTATAACAAGGACACATGATCCATTATGTTCATAGCAGCCTTATTTATAATATGCTGAAGCTGAAAAGAACCCACATGTCTTTCAACAGAGGAATGGATACAGAAAATGTGGCACATTTACACAATGGAGTACTACTCAGCTATTAAAAACATTGAATTCATAAAATTCTTAGGCAAATGATTGGAACTAGAAAATATTATACTGAGTGAGGTAATGCAGTCTCAAATAATGCACATGTTATGTACTCATTGATAAGTGGATATTGGCCCGAAAGTTCACAATACCCAAAATATAATTCAAAGACCACATGAAATCCGTGAAGTGTAGGCGCTTTGGTCCTACTTAGAAGGAGTAACAAAACACTTACAGGAGCAAATTCAGAGATAATGTGTATCACAGAGACAGGATTAGGAACTATCCAGAAAGTTCTCCACGTGGGGATCCATCCTAGTTGCAGGATCCTGATATATTTGTGTCGTGAGAGAATCTGTCAGAATCTGACACACATAGAGGTGAATATTAGCATCTAACCATTGAACTGATTACAGTCCCCAATGGAAGAGTCAGAGAGAAGACTGAAGATATTGAGGAGGCTTACTGCCCCATGGGGAGAGTCATAATACCAACCAAGCAAAGTTCCTAGGGTCTAAATGACTAGCCTAGGAACACACATGTAGTGACCCATGGCTCCAGCTGTACAAGTAGTAAAGTATGGCCTTGTTGTGCACCAGTGTGAGTGGAGGTTCTTAGTCCCTTGAAGGCTGGATGCCCCAGTGAATAGGAATTCGAGGGAGAGGAGGTGGGAGTGGTTGGATGGGAGGGTAAACACCCTCATAGAAATAGGAGTAGCATGACTGGGACAAGGGGTGAGGGGAATGGGGAAAGGAGATCTAAAATGTAGATAATTAAATATTCAGTAACAATAATATAAAAACTGATAATGGAGCTGGCTAACAAATCAAGCATTTGAGACTTTTTGGCAACAATTTAATATTACCCATATTACAGGGATTTTTTTTTAAGTATATTCTCCAAGGACAAGGGACTGTGGAAGGGTCCCATGGAACTTTAAAGTAATATTTTCATAAAATAAAAAAGGGGGCACTATATGCCTGTTCACAACAAATTTATTTAAATCTTATTCTTTTTATTTTATTTTACTTTATTTATTTATTTATTTTAAATTGGATGCCAAGGAACTTTCTGCTGAGTGTCTTTAGCACTCTACAATTTTGCATGCTTATATATAGGTGAAATTGAAGGATCCACTTACTGGCACATAGCATAATCTCGACCAGGTATTTAATATGGGTAAGAGGGCATGTTTGTGATTTTTCTGCAGGATGCTGAAGGAGCATGGTAGCTGCCAGAGCAACAGGTGAGACATGTTGATGACAGGACAAAGAATCAGGCTGACCTGTGAGATTCCTGAGTGCCTTGACAATGGTGAATGTGAAGCTGTATTGGACATATGTTCCTGTCCCACCTTTGCTTACCCATAGCTCTGATGGGACAAGCTTCCTTGCCTCAAGTATTTAGACCTCGTGAAACATAGAATGAAAAAAGACATGTTATAATGACTCTTGTATTTTTCTTAAATGTGACAAGTTATTTGGACTCAATCATGTACTGGTCTACAAATCAATCCAATATTGGAATAATTATCTTCAATTGGAAGGGTGATTCTGGACATTTTCAGAGACCCATTTGGAAGTTAGATACAGTTTTCTAGGATGTTATGTTAGCAAGAGATAAAGTTGGGACAGGATCTGGATTTCAAACAAGTGCTAGTGCATGTGTTAAGGCTCTTTTAGTTGTAAAGTTAAAAATATTTTTGTTTCTTCTACAGTATTTAATGTAAGTTTCATTGATTGTACAGTTTCTATATGTGCTAGTGTGCTGAAATCCAACATGTCAGTTACGGATGTCTAACAACCAACTTTTGTTTTATTGCCCTGATTATCACAGAACCTTGATTTTCAAAAAAAAAAAAAAAAAAAAAAAAAAAAAAAAAAAAGCTTGCAAGTACTTAAGAACTGAGTCAGGCTTTAAACTGGCTTTAAACTAAAGCAAAAAGGTAGTAGGCTTGATTATTGCAGGTATAAGAGCTTTAATTACATTAATTGATAGCATCACTGCTTCTGCAATTGCTTTGACACAAGAAGTTAAGACATCTACTTTTGTTTATCATTTTGCAAAAAGTTTTACTAATATGTTGAATATACAAGAAGATTTAGATAGGCATTTGGAACAACGAATTGATGCTCTTTACTCTATTCAAATTATTGGACGAATGTTCAGAGTTTATGAGTAAGTAGCCATCTTGAGTGTGGTGCCAAATACCATTTGGATTTGTGTTAGTTCTAAAATTTACAGTCGTAATCCCTATAATTAATAAGAAGTTTAAAGACACTTACACAGTATTTGGCATAATTCTAACACATCTCTGGATGTTTTAACTTTGCATAGTGAGCTTGTGAATTTTAAAAATACTGGCCTGCTGAGCGTTGACAAAGCAGATACTGCTTATAAAATTACCCATTGGCTGAGATCAATATTGCTATTTTGGTCAAGCTTCAGGAATGGCATATATAGCATGATCATGCTTGACCGTTTTGTCCTGGGAATACTTTTATTCCTGCTCATCTTATTAAAGCTTGTAACCATATTACCATGTTGACAGTCAACGTATGTGGCTTGAAACTGAAAATGGACCCCCAGACAGAGTTAATAAATTAACAGGCTGGCAAGCCAAGGATGGATAAGATTCTGCAGAGAGTCTTACCAACCTAATCAGAATTGCATTGTTTTTGAAAATGACTATTCCATGATGGGTAAGGAAGGCATTCTTGTCAGAATGACCTAATACAGGCTCAGTCTTGTTTATGGATAAAAAACAGGAGATACAGAAAGCTTTGGGGGTTGCTTGGCAAGATTTTGACATGTGCCAAGGACAAGAAAATGAGCTTCAGGCAAGAATATAATATTAGGCTAGAACAAAGAACTAATTTCAGGCAAGAATCTAAATCTTGGGCTAGAACAAGGACATAGGCTTCAGACATGACAATGACTTTGGACTAGACAGGAAAGTAGCTTGGATATTTTGGCCATCCTGATAAGCTTTAGAAACAGTGATCACTGGAGGGAGTGTTCATTGAGTATTTATGTTGATTATCTTGCTTGTTACTTGACTATTTGCATCTATTGTATTTCTAGTTCCTCAAACTAGAGCTGGCCTTGATACTTGCATCAAATTAAAATAGTGTAAAAGCAAAAAGGAGAAGGAGGGATGGGATAGGGAGTTTATGAGGGGAGATGTAAAAGAGAATAATATCTGAAATGTAAATAAATAAAATATCCAATAAAAAATCAACAAAATATGTTATCATCTTGTGATCTAAATATGGTCTATAATTCTGTCATTTTCTCAGCAGTGTTTATTCATATCTTTGCACAATAGCTTTTTGCCTAATAGTAATATATGTTTTAAATATGTTATTTTACCTAAGTTGTGTGTGTGTGTGTGTGTGTGTGTGTGTGTGCACACACACACTCATGTGTGTAAGAGAGAGGGCATCAGAAGTCTGGATCCAGAGTTATGAAAGATTGTATGAACTACTCAATGTATGTTAGGGTTGCGCCTGATGTTGCTTGTCTGTTAATTCTAATTATGATTGCTGAAGACCTGGTTGCCCCAATGAAAAGAGAATCTACACACATGAAGACTCCATGACTAGACTCAAGTGACACTAAAATATGAATAAAAAATAAATATAAAGAGTAAAATATGAATAAAGATGTTGACAGCCAATAGCTGTGTAGAATAGTAAGGGTTTTGTTTAGGGTTCCCAAACTTGCAGGTAGCAGGAGAACAAAAAGAGGGTGAAAAGAAAGGATTGGAGGAGAAGCCACTTGAGGTTAGGTGAGTCATAAAATCACGGTTCTGAGACTTGTCCATTTAGAGTGAAGAGCAGCCCAGATAAAACATAGTAAATAATAACTCAGGGTTATCAGTAGGAAAGTAGATTCTAATAGCACTGAGGGTAGATATCTGTTCAGCTCTTGTTATATTTAAGGTTTATTGTAAATAATAAAAGCTGTGTGTATTTGAGAACTGAATAATTAACTCAGGGTAGAAATATCTGATTGTTATTAAGTATTCATACAACAAATGTGGGTTCTGGGAAGGGAACTCAGGTCTTTGCAAAAGCAGCATACACTCTTAACCATCTCTTCAGCTCTTTCATATGATCTTATATTTGATTATATTGGTTTATTTTGCTCATCAAGAATAAATCCCTATTTACAAAAAACAGTGATCCTTACGCTTTTTTTTAACCTATAGTCTATCACTTAACGTAGATGCTATAGTACCATTACAACTTCTGTTGATTCTGAAATATTTACTTTCTTTTATTGTTTTCTTAATGGCTCATAGGACATGATACTTTAACAGAATTCAATTTTATGCTTTAATGTAATTTTTAAGTGTAATTTCCCTATTGGATGCTTCTTCCTCATCATATCAGTTAGGTTTCAGTTTCCTCAAACATGGTGAGTTGTGTTTGACTCTCTGTTTCATGACCCTCCACCTCCTTCCTGGATGGGCTATTTCAATCCGTGAAAATTTCTAACTAATACACATCCTATTTTTCCTTATATCTCATTCTTAACTGGACAGTTTCTTTTATTCTTCTTCTTATTTTCTAGTTTATCTGGACTATATTGCTGACAATTGATTCATAAAATATATGTTAAAAGCATTTCTAAATTCTACTAAAAATTCTGTGAACTTATTACTCCATTATGAATTCCATTTTGCACTTGTGTAAGATTTTAACTTAACAGTATTTTGCCACAGATATTCATGAATGATATTTTATTTTCAAGAGTAATAGGTCAACATGTTTTAAAATTTTTCTTATATTTACTGTGATTTTGATATATTACCATTCTGTCTACTCAGTGGTCCTTTTTAGTAAGTCATTTTTCTTTTTTAGTGGTTAATGATAATAATCAAATGTTTCCACTGTCTTTTATTTTCTTCTCCACTGCAAACAGTACAGTAGACAACTATTTTTAGGTAAGTTTTCTTCCTGTGTAATATGGCAACTGAAGTAAGTTCTCACTTCAGTGCAGCTGAACATCAAAGCCTAATAGTTGCTCTGTAACTGAAAGGACGCAGCCATAAAAGCCCTGGTACACACGCTCTGGGAAGGGCCAATTCTATACTAGACTGATGTTCAGAGAAATTTCAAAAAAGCTGGCCACTGTCACTCCAAGCCTCAGAAAGGTTGTGAGTACACCAACAATCTAAAAGAACACACCACTTGCCCAGTATGTTTGATCAAGAAGCATCTCTTTAATCCATGGAGATATATGTTTTTGTAATACTGACTTATCATAAGTATTCTTTGTTAAATGTGTCTAGTCAATTGTAGATTTTTGACTCTGAATAATTGACATAATGTATTTTTATATTTTTGGATGTGTCCTATGAGAGATCCTTTAGTCAATTTTGATATTTTGCCTTTTCATTTTGATTGTTTTTTTCTTCTTTGGTGATAATTTTCAATTACCAGAGTCTTAATTAATATTTTTATAATACCATGTGATTTTGTTTTGTTAATATCCACTATCTCTGCCAAAATGCTGAGTGTGAACTGTTTTTGGTACCATTTGCTTATATATTTGCTCTCTTTTATGTTGCGTGGTGTATATTTTAGACTTTCTTCTTAGATTGTTCTTTCTAACATACTTGGTAATTTTAAACCCATGATTATGTTTTCATTTGAGTATCCTGAGTGCTGGAAAGATAGTACACTGGTAAGGGCCAACTTCTACAAAAGCATAAGGACCTGAAGTCAAACATCTGTTTCTGATACAAAACGCATGACATGCTTGCATATGCACCTGGGACTTGTCACAGTGGTTTTATGACTGCCAACTTTGCTTTTGACTTAATGGAAGACACTTTTACAAAAGAGTAAATTGGAGAGCAAGACAACTGTCATCCTTCTCTGGTCTTTAAAGCATATTTGCAAGAATATTCATATACTACATATATCTAAGACACATACAGAGAAAAAAGATATAGAAAGGCACCTAAGTGATATTTTTTTGTTATTTTTAAATTTTATTCTTTTCTCATAGATTATATCCCAGCCATAGTTTTCCCTCTTTCCATTCTTCCCAGTCCTTCCCCATTACTGCCCATCTCCCCCAACTCAACTCCTCCATTATAGCCTGAGAGGTTGTGGATATCACAAGAACAATGCACACAGAATCAAATAAGCTGGGTCCATAAGGCTCAAAGATACTAAAGAAACACCCAATGGAACCTGTATGGGTCTGAACAAGGTCCTCCACATATATGTTACGGTCGTGTAGCTTGAGGTTTTGTGTGACTCCTAACAGTGGGAAAAGGGGGCATCTCTTACTCTTCTGCCTGCCCTTTGGATTCCTTTACTCTATTGGGTTGCCTTATCCAGCTTTGATAGGAGGTTTTGTGCCTTGTTTTATTGTAACTGGCTATGCTGTGTTTAGTTGGTATCCCTCGAAGCTTGATCTTTTCTGAAAAGATATTTTCCATAAATTGGAAGTTTCCTCTCCTGGACCTATAAAAGAAACTTTGTGTCTTGAGCATATGCCATTACAATTCCACCTAATCTGTACAGTTTTCAGTCTGCTGTCTCTGACCTGTGTACCACATTAAACATTCCAGCTGAGGGCTATGAATCCTTAATGGTTACTGCTAACATAAGTGAAGGGTCAAGGAAGCAAAGAATAACTTCGAGCTCAACCTTAGCTCACCTAAAAGATCCTATTGAGCAATGTCTTTTATTTCTGATCTTTTAGCATCTGTTGACTGAATTCCACCTTGCAAAGGGATATTTCTCTGTCTTCCTTCATGTTTAAAATAAGGCTGGCCACTGTCATTTCATGCCATGCCTGACATGTTTTTAACCTGTGCTTAGCATGATATTTTTTATAGATATTTTTGACACTGCTTTTTATATGGTTTCTGTAAATTCTAGAAATTTTTTGAGGTATGAGATAGATAACTGCTTCTGTTGATTTTTTTTAAAAAAACTGTTTACTATGGAAACATCACTAATTTTATGATGCATTGAATAACAAAATTTTTGTAGTCTTAGAAAATGAAAGGATAAAAGAATCATATTGATGGTTGTATAAATAAGACTGATATTCAATGTCAGCCTATGTCCTAGACACTAAAACATTTAAACCTTGTCCAGGGACAAACTGTCAAGCTTAATAAAATACGTTAGAGTTCAACCAGACAGAGCCAAGCATGGATTCTTCTGCACAGCTTTACCTCAGCAAGTAGAATATGTGAATATTGTGATTTTAGAATAGTCCATAGAACTTACAGAGTTTTATGAAGGTAGGATACATGCTTTTTGTTTTGTAACTGTGTGTGCACAAATGTGAATGGGTTTCTCTATATTAGAACACTTCGTTGTATGCTCAAGTCCTTGTGATAATGGCAGGTTTATATGTGCAGAAAAAATTTCATTTCTCTACAAGACCAAGAATCAGCATGAATTCTGTTGATCAGGAGCTGTCTATATCATTTGTTCAGACAGGGTCTATCTTGGTGACCTGAAGTTCATCATGAAGGCTGGGGTAGCTAGTAAGTGAGCTCTGGCATCATCCTGTTTCTTCTTTCTGGAACTAGTTTGTCAAATGTGACTCACATATTCCCAAATTTGTGTTCTTGGAATTAAACTCACATATACACAACAGATACTTTGCTAATGGAAGCATCATCTCCCCCACCCTAATGATAGCAGTATAACTGGTACATCTGGCCTTCTGCAATCATACACTAATGTACCTAAATTTCTATGTAAACTCATTTAGTTATTCCTATATCTATGACTTAGCACTACTGAATGTACAAAGGAGAGTACTGAGATCCTAACAGAATTAGTGATTTAGCCAAAATATAGTAAAAGCATTTGAACTTAACTGGGCCTTCCTTTTTTGTATAGACTTAAATATTTTGGTTTTTGTTTGTTTGTTTGTTTTGAATGTACTGTTTGGTTTGAAAGAAAAATACAGTTGTGAGGGTGGAAGTGGAATATTAAATAGGAAAAGACAGCTGTTTCAAAGCCCACAAGGCACATGTTTGATTTATTTTCTGCTAAAACATTTTTCTGTGCTATAAAACATATTTTCTTTCAGTGTAATGAAACTCTGCTAGCAGTAACACAGTTGGTATATAAGTGGCATACTTTTGAGACTAATAAACAATCTGCATTTGTTGATAAAAATTATGTTATGAAGAATGTATTCAACTTGAAAACAAACAAACAAAAATCAGTCATACTTATAAAGAAAGAATGAGGGACTGCAGCACAGCTCAGCAGGGAAGGTGTTTATGGCTGAGACTGATGACCAGAACTGCATCTAGGTGCACATATGAAGGAATGTTGTATATTTGGTTTAAAGCTTGCATTGTATGTCCCCAAACTGAACAGGAATCCACCATGTAGATGCAGAGTGTCCCTGTTCCTAGCTTGTTCTGATTGGGAAATAAAGTTCCCAGTGACCAATGGTTGGGCAGGGAGTCAGAGGCAGGACTTTAAGATTTGCAGACAAGGGGATCAAGGAAGGAGACGAATCACCATGCCAGGAAAGAAATAAGATACAGACTTGAGAGTTGCAGAAGACAGAGTAACCATCATGTTAGAGCTGGAGAAGAGTGTCCCCCCATCATTGGGTCTAGAGTAGCAAAGATGGAATATACATTTTAGCAAGTTGTAATTCAGGAATATAGGAGGGCAATTTTAACAATGTGGAACTTTGGGAATGGCCAATCATTGTGCTGTTTAAAGAGTAATAAAATAGAAGGCTACATGTATGTGTCTTTCATTCAAGAAACCAGAGAATAGTGCAGTAGTGGGGAACATATGCTGCTGTCTGGGAGATTAGAAAAATATAATCAATTACAGCTACAGAAGAAAGAGAAACTTATATTTTCAGTATTTGATCTGACCTCTACATGTAGTCTTCATACAGACAGACAGAGTGACTATACCTAATGAAAGAAGAAGATGATGTATTAATAACACTTCACATAGGGCATGATATAAACACATTTAGCTGAAATTGACCAGTTGAAACAACTTCACAGGATATCTTTTTAAAAGACTCAGCCCCAAATTCTGACAAACATAACCCAGGATTTAGCTGAGAGGCTCTTAGTATATAAGAACCATCTCCAAAGTAAGTTTTTTTTTCTATTTTTCTACCTTATTCCTAAAACTCAGATAAAAATTTTCAATTCAGATTTCTGAACTTGAGCTTGATTTCTTCTTTTCCTTTTTAAAATATATTTTATGTGTAAGTGTGTTTTACTCACATGTTTTTGGCTGTCATGTTTGCATGACCTCCGCTGAAATCAGATTCTCTAGATTTGGAATTAGAGATGTCTGTAAGCCATACTGTGAGTGATGGGAACAGAATTCCTGTCTTGTCCAAGAACAGTGAGGTCTCTTAAGCCATGCACCAACTCTCCAGCCTGCTCCACTTTCTTTTAATCCTAGCACTTTATAAACCAAGTTATTTATGGAGAGTAAGACATTCACTTTATTATTCTATTGAATATATAATCTGTGCTTACATTTGCTGAGAAAGAAAAATAGTCAACATGGTGGCTCAATCAAACATGATGAACTGAGTTCAAAACACTGTGCTCCACACTGTAGAAAAAAGAAATGACCCCTGTGAATTTTCTCTGTTCTCCGCATACTTGCCATAGCATGCAAGTATCCAGACTTGCAATTTGAACACAGATGCAGTTAGCCTACTAGAAAAAAAAATGGAAGGAAGGAAATGTAGAAAAATTTAAATGTATACAAAGGAAAGTAACTTTTTTCTTTATATAAAAGACAAAGAGAATCTCTATAATTTGAGAATATTACTTTTTTCCTATCAAAAGACTGTTATTTGTATTTCAGAGACCCAGTACTATACTTAGTAAAGAGATGATAAGATAGCACCAAAAACAATTTAAATAAAGAAAAATGACTCACAGCAATACTTCCGAGGAGGGACTTTTTTCTTCTTAGATTTATTATTTATGTGTTTGTGTGTGTGCATGTGTGCATGTGTGTGTGTACGTGCGTTGAGTCAGCAGGTGAAGGTCAGAGGACAAATTACTAAAATTGGATCTCTTCTTTTACCTTTATGTGTGTTCCTGAGAATCAAACTCAAGTAGCTAAGTTTAAATGGCATACATTTTTAATCATTTGAGCCATTTCACTGACTCAGAGTTAGTTTGAATTTTCATGCATACATGTTATTACATAGACAGAGCACTTACAACATATAGAGATACTTGATTCTCACTTTGTCTTTCTGAGTGGTCTAATGCTGAGAAAAGACACCTTGTCCATGGTAATTCTTATAAAGAAAAGTGTTTGACTGGGAACTTAGGTAGAAAGCAATGTGACATGCAAGCAGACATGTTGCTGTAAAAGGATCTAATGAGGAGCCCCAAATCCAGATTGAAAGGCAGTAGGAAGAGATGAAACTCCAGGTGTGGATTCAGCTTTTAAAATCTCAAGGGCTGTCTCTAATGACATACTTTCTCCAACACCTTCTAATCATTTTTAAGTAGCACCACCCTTGCTGAGCAAACATTTAAATATATGAGCCAAAGGGGAACTTTCTAATTCAAAAGAAAATACAATATTTATTATATCCTTGATATGTCATGAATTATGTAATGAAGACCAGTTTCTATTACTTAATTATTATTTAGATCCCATCTTATTTAAAACATCACCTGGCATAGCATGGAAAACCTGACTATAGAACAATTATAATAAAATTAAATGTAGTATATAGGGTAAGGTTGAAGAGACTTGAATGACATGGTTTAAATTGAGTCTTCAGGTCAACTAATAAATGCATGCTGAATTATTTAATGACAGACAACTCAGTTTCTGCATAAACATAAAGATAATTCACTTGCAGGTAGAGTTGTGAGCATTCAGTTAAAGTCCTCAGCTTTGAGTCCTGAAAGGCTATGGGAGAATCTTGAATGTACTTGTATATGTACTACATATATATGAATGAATTTTCTTTGAAGAGTTACATACTGTACATTTCTAACTACATGATGAAAAAGTATCAATCATGTAGATGATCAATGACTTTCAGAGATTAAAGCAAATACAGATGTGAAAAATGAGGTAAACAGAGTCTTTAAAGCTGTGGAAGTTCTTCATGTCCAATGGTGGAAATATGCTCCTGGAGGCTCTTTGATCACTACCTACTGAAAAATAGCCTCAGTAGATGTGGCTAATGTTCATAAAGACTTCAATGCCAAGTGTCAACTCTGACATAAGAAGCAGAACCTATAACAGTATAGGCTTTCTTACTGTATTAAATGGGCCACGGTTTGGTCAGGCATTTGTTCTGGTAAAGGGTATGCATAAGCAATATGAGAGATGTATGGGAAATTTTTGTATCTTCCTCTCAATTGTGTTGTTAGTCTAAAACTATCAATAGCATAAATATTAAAGAGATTATAGGGTGAAAGAGTGTTGATGCTTAAATCTTCCAGTTTTTGTTGTTTCATCATACATGACTATTTCAAAAATTTAGGATTATATTTCCAGATTCCAATGACATACATCACTAAACTTACATAAAACAGTTAGTGTTATATTCTGACACGCTTATATAGATATATACATAAGCACATATGCATTTAAGGCACAACAATACATATTTGTTCACATATATGTATATTTATATACACATAAGTATATTTATATACACATAGATGTGCATTTAAATGCACATCTATGTGTATATATATATACCTATACCTGTACCTATAACAATAACTATACATTATACATATGCATATATATATGGATAAATATATATCCTCTCAGACACACACACACACACACACACACACACACACACACACACACACACA
>JANHMN010000009.1:1495856-1512639 GCA_030674055.1 Rhabdomys pumilio | reverse complement strand
ACACACACACACACACACACACACACACACACACACACACACACACATATATATATATGCATTTAAGATATAGCAATTTGGACTATTCTACCTCTATATGATTTTACACATACCAATTTATATGTGTAACATTTATGAGTTCATGTAACATATACTATGTATGTATGTTTGTATACAATATATTTAAGATAAAGCATACATACGTTTAATATACCCATCCATACACATTTAAGGTATAACTATATATATGTATATGTATTCAAATTTATATGTAAGACACATTTGAGTATATATGTATGCATACCTAAAGTGTCCATTTAATACATTCTTGCACATTAAGAAACAACTATGTACATATGTTTATATATTCTAGACACATTTATGTATATATGTATGTTTTAAGAGATGCTTGTGTATATTTTTGAATATATATTTATATGTATATGTACATATTGCTGTATTTTCTTATTATAGTGTGGAAGGAGATAACCAACACCTCAAAGTTGGTTTCTGACTTCTACATGTTTATGACAGCCCACATGCCCCAGATGCCCCAAATAAGCACATGTAATTAAAACTTTCTTTTTAATGTAATTGGAACCTAGAAAGATGGTACTTGATGCTTTTGCAGAGGACACAGTTTTCTAGCACCAAAAAGGTTCGCAAACTTCTGTGACACTAATTTCATGGGATCTGAAACTACATTCTGACCATTAAGGGCAATAGACATGCATGTTGTATGCATACTATATTAGCCCATGTTTTATTGCTGTGAAAAGACCTTTTGACCATTGTTGTGGTTATTATTTAAAAAGCAGCCTCCGTTGAAGCCAACTCTCTAGGCTGCAGCATCTCTGCCTAGATCAGACACCATATTCCGAGACCATGAGGCTACATGTGTACTGCAGCTATAAACAGCCAGCCATGAACACCAGCCCTGCCACCCACAAGATGCCAGTGTGAGAGATGGCTCTGCTAATCTTCCACACTGTCATTGCAAGGCTGGGCAGTACCCGGACCATCCTGTCAACCATGTGGGCCCAGTAAGAAAATGAGACTCTAATGCTTAAATTATCCAAAGGCTTATATATTTAGTAATGATCAATAACAAGATGCCCTTCCAATTAGAGGTGTAACCCAATACCCCACCTAGATATACCAACTAACTTTGACTGATACAGAAAAGGAAACATCAGCCTCCATGTATCCCCACTGTGGTTGGCTTACAGTTTCAGAGGATTAGTTCATTATTACCTGGTGGCACACAGGCAGTTATGGTTCTAAAAGAGTTAGTTATTATACATCTGTATCAAAAGGTAGCAGGAAAGAGAGAATCGGGGCTTGGAATGGACTTTTTGAAACCCCAAAGTCAACCTGCAATGATAAACTTTCTACAACAAGGCCACACCCACACAAGCAAGGCCACATGTCCTAATCCTATCAAATATTGGCACTCCCTGGAAACCAAGGATTCAAATAAGACTATAAGATATCACATATATACATACATCCATATATATGTATGTATATGAATATATATACATATATATTCATATTTGTAGAAAAAATACTCATACATACTAAGTAAATGAATGATTGAATAATGAATTTAAATAAAAGCACATAAAAATCAAATAAAATCACAGCTAATAAACCATGCAGCAATAAATATAATCAAAACCTGCAAGATGGCTTGTGGGATTTGTGTAAAAACTATTTATAGAGATAGTTGTGGCTTGTTTAAAGCTACTTGAAAACCCAATGATATGCTTGGGTGTTCTGGTTGTCACAAGCGACGCTTATACTAAATCCTATCTTTAGGTATCAGATTATATGTACCATACACTCTGAGTTTATCTCAGCTCAGCAATTTTCATAAACAAATAAAACCTTTCTATTCTTACTACTAAGGCTGGTGCTGTCTCATTTTAGAGAGTTATGTACTGAGCAAACCATGAAACAAATCATTTTTTTTTTTAGAGGCATGAAGTCTTGCTTTTCTACATCCAGGCATCAGGACAAAGGCCTCCTGGAGACAACCCCAGCACTGTGGTGTCTGGACAGAGATAAGAATTTTTTTTTTGACTTGTGTCATTATAATGTTTATATTTTCAAGCTCCTATTGATAAAATGGTCACTATCATGAGAATACAGGCTGCCCCACTTTTTACGGAGAGAGCTCTTGGTACACATGATAGGAGTTGTAATTACAAGGAGAATCAAAACTAAGTTTAAGCAGAACTGAATGAATTAACTTCTGTTAGGCATAATCTGTGCTTCCACTTGATCTACAACATAATCCAAGCTTGCAGGAATCTTGAAGATTCTGACTCCTGCTCCCTCTGTTAAGACATCTTTGAGATGTAGATTGGCTAGAGAGTAGGATGACTCCAAAGGAAAGACTTAAAGCAGAAAAAGAAGAAATATAAAATAAACAACCAGAAAAAGAAAAGGTATTAATGGCTCAGTAATCATTTTATATCCAGGTCTAGGTCTAGGTCTAGGTCTATGCCTAGGTCTAGGTCTATATATATGCATATATATGTGTATATGTATATGTCAATCATATACACACACACACACACACACACACACACACACACAAACGCACACAAACATACACATGGGCATGAACATCTGCACACATACATATAAAAACACACACAAAGGTAAGCAGGTGGAATGGTCTCCCGATGGCCTCACCTTCGGTTTCTGTCCCACACTTTGTCTCCATATTTGCTCCCGTGAGTATTTTGTTACTCCTTATAAGTTACTCCTTATAAGTACCGAGGTATCAATACTTGGTCTTACTTCTTCATGAGTTTCATGTGGTCTGTTAGTTGAATCTTGGCTATTTCAAGCTTTTGGGCTAATATCCACTTATCAGTGAGTAAATACCATGTGTGTTCTTTTGTGATTGGATTAGCTCACTCAGGATGATATTTTCTAGTTTCATCCATTTACCAAAGAATTTCTCAAATTCCTTATTTTTTAATAGCTGAGTAATGATGCATTATGTAAATATACCACATTTTTTGTATCCATTCCTCTGTTGAAGGACATCTAGGTTCTTTTCAGCTTCTGGCTATTGTAAATAAGGCTGCTATGAACATATGTCCTTGTTATATGTTGGAGCATCTTCTTGGTATATGCCCAGGAGTGGTATAGCTAGGTTCTCAGGGAATGCTATGTCCAATTTTCTGAGGAACCACCTGACTGATTTCCAGAGTGGTTGTACCAGCTTGCAATCACACCAACAATGGAATGTTGGTGTGATTCCTTTTTCTCCACATCCTTGCCAGCATCTACTATCACTTGAGTTTTTGATCTTAGCCATTCTGATTGGTGTGAGGTGGTATCTCAGGTATGTTTTGATTTGCATTACCCTGATGACTAAGGATGTTGAGCATTTCTTAAGGTGCTTCTCAGCCATTCTAGTTTCCTCAGTTGAGAATTCTTGGTTTAGCTCTGTACCCCATTTTTAATAGGGTTATTTGGTTGTCTGGAGGATAATTTCTTGAGTTCTTTGTATATATTGGATATTAGCCCTCTATTGGATGTAGGATTGGTAATGATCTTTTTCCAATCTGTTGGTTGCCGTTTTGTCTTATTGACAGTGTCCTTTGCCTTACAGAAGCTTTGCAATTTTATGAAGTCCCATTTGTCAATTCTTGATCTTAGAGTATAAGCCATTAGTGTTCTGTTCAGGAACTTTTCCCCTGTGTCTAGGTATTCGAGGGTCTTCCTCACCTTCTATTCTATTAGTTTCAGTGTATCTGGTTTTATGGGAAGGTCCTTTATCCACTTGGACTTGAACTTTGCACAAAGAAATAATAATAGATTAATTTGCATTCTTCTACATGCTGACCTCCAGTTGAGCCAGCACCATTTGTTGAAAATGCTGCCCTTTTCCCACTGGATAGTTTTAGCTCCTTTGTCAAAGATCAAGTGACCATAGGTGTGTGTATTCATTATTCCACTGCTTTTTCTGCCTGTCTCTGTACCAATACCATCCTGTTTTTATCACTATTGCTCAGTAGTACAGTTTGAAGTCAGGGATGGTGATTCCCTCATAAGGTTTTTTATTGTTGAGAATGGTTTTGCTATCCTTAATTTTTGTTATTCCAAATGAATTTGCAAATTTCTCTTTCTATCTCTATGAAGAATTTATTCTGAATTTTGATGGGGATTTCACTGAATCTGTAGATTGCTTTCAGCAAGATGGCCATTTTTACTAAGTTAATCCTGCCAATCCAGGAGCATAAAAGTTCTTTCCATCTTCTGAGATCTTCAGCCAGAGCAATTAGACAACAAAAAGAAGTCAAGGGATACAAATAGGAAAAGAAGAAGTCAAAATATCACTGTTTGCAGATGATATTATAGTATATAAATGACCCTAAAACTTCCACCAGAGACCTCCTAAACCTGATAGACAACTTCAGCAAAGTGGCTGGATATAAATCAACTCAAACAAACCAGTAGCCTTTCTCTACTCAAAGAATAAACAGGCTGAGAAAGAAATTAGGGAAATGACACCCTTCAACATAGTCACAACTAATATAAAATATTTTGGAGTGAATCTTACCAAGCAAGTGAAAGATTTGTATGATAAGAACTTCAAGTAGCTGAAGAAAGAAATCAAAGAAGATCTCAGAATATGGTATAGCTCTTTCTTTAGGTAGAACTATTTCCAATTTTCTGAGGACCTTCCATGTTGATATCCAGACTGGTTGTATTTATTTGCAATCCCACCAACAATGAAGGGGTGTGCCTCTTTACATCCTTGCCAGTATGTGCTGTTATTTGAGTTTTTGGTTTTTGCCATTCTGACTGAAGCAAGGTGACATCTAAAGTGTATTTTGATTTGAATTTCCTGATATGTAAGGACTTTGAACATTTCTTGAAGTGTTTCTTGACCATTCAAGTTTCTTCTCTTGTGAATCTGTTTATCTCTATATTCAATTTTAATTGAGTTGTTTGTTTTGTTGGTGGTTAACTTCTTGATTTCCTTACAAATCTTGGATATTAGTCCTCTATTGGATGCAGCGTTAGTGAAAATTTTCTCTCAATCTGTAGTTTGCAGATTTTTCCTATTGATGATGTCTTTTGCTATTCAAAAGTTTTTCTGTTTCATGAAGTCCCATTTACCAATTGTTGATCTTAGAGCCTGAACCATCAGTATTCTCTTCAGTAAATTTTCCCTGTGCCAATGAGTTCAAAGTTCTTTCCACTTTTCTCTTTTACTACATTCAGTGTATCTGGTTTTATGTTGATGTTCTTGACTCAATCATACTTTAGCTTTGTGCAAGGTGACAAATAGGCGTATGTATTTCATTGTTCTACATACCGACTTTCAGTTAGACCAGCACCATTCATTGAAGAATCTTTCTTTGTTACACTGAATGTTTTTAGTTTCCTTGTCAAAAATCAATTGTCCCTATGTGTATGGATTTATTTCTGGGTCTTTAATTCTATTCCATTGACACTGACCTGTCTGTCTATGTAACACTATCATGTGGTCTTTATCATTGTTTTTTTTGGTTTTTTTTGTTTTTGTTTTTTTTTTTTTTTTTTTTGTAGTACAGCTTGAGGTCAGGGATGGTGATTCCACCCAGAGGATCTTTTTGTTGAATATTGTTTTGGCTATTCTGGATTATTTTGTGTTTCCATATAAAGTTGAAAATTACTCTTTTCATCTCTGTGAAGAATTGTGTTAGAATTTTGATGGGAATTGCTTGGAATCTGTATATTGCTTTTGGTAAGATGGCCATTTTCCCTATGTTAATCCTACCATTTCATGAGTATGGGAGATTTTTCTAGTTTTTAACTTCTTCATCAATTTCTTTCTTCAATGATTTGAATTTATTATCATAAAGATCTTTCAGTTGCTTGGTAAGAGTTACATCAAGATATTTTATGCTATTTGTGGCTATTATGATGGGTGTTGCTTCCCTAATTTCTTTCTCAGCCTGCCTATCACAAGTATAAAGGAAGGCTACAGATTCTTTGATTCAATTTTATATCTTGCCTCTTGACTGAATTCATTGATCAGCTGTTTGAGTTCTCAGGTGGAATTTTGGAAGTTGCTAATGTATACTGTGTAATATATAATGCATCTGCAAATTATGATACTTTTACTTTTTCCTTGTCAATTTGTAACCCATTGATCTCCTTTTGCTGTCTAATTGCGCTACCAAGAAATTCAAGTACTACACTGAATAGTTAGGGAGAGTGTGTGCAGATTTGTCTTGTCCCTGGTTCTAGTGGAATTGCTTTTAGTTTCTGAATGGTTAATTTAAAGTTGGCTGTTCATTTGCTATATATTGCTTTTATTACATTTAGGAACTTGCCATGAATTCTTCATCTCTCCAAGACTTTTACTATGAAAGGGTGTTGTATTTTGCCAAAGGCTCTTTCAGCATATAATGGGATGATCATGTGATTTTTTTCACTTGAGTATGTTTTGCCTTTCTGAAGTTTATTATATTGAACCATCCATGCATCCCTGGGATAAAGCCTACTTGATTCCAGTGAATTATGATGTTAGTGGTCTCTTGGATTCAGTTTGCAAGAATTTTTTTTTGAGTATTTTTGTAACAATATTTATAAGTGAAATTGGCCTGAAATTCTCTTTCTTTGTTGGATCTTTGTGTGGTTTAGGTATCAGAATAGCTCTGGCTTCACAGAATGAAATAGGTAGTATTCCTTCTATTTCTCTTTTTTAAAATATTGTGAGGAGTTTTGGTATTAGCTCTTCATTGAAGGTCTGGTAGAAATATTCACTAAAACCATCTGGCCCTGTTTTGTGTTTATTTATTTTTGTTTGTTTGTTTTATTTTGATGGGAGGTTTTTAATGACTACTTTGGTTTCCTTAGTTGTTATGAGACAGTTTAAATAGTTTACAATCTTGATTTAATGTCGGTATGTGGTATCTGTGTAGAAATTCATTCATTGCATCTAGATCTTCAAATTTGGTGGAGTATAGGTGTAGCAGACCACTCTGTCCCACGCTTGGGGGCCAAAATGTTTCAGACTTACACTATCAATGTTGGAACCTGCACTACCAAAAGCCTTGGGGGCTAAATTATTAGAGCCCACACTGCCCCAAGCTGCTCTGGTCCAGGTTCAGCAAGAGAGAGAGTGAGGACTGACATGAAGAATGGAGATCAGACAGAGTGTGATTCAATCACGTTTATTCTTCATTCTCTCTTCTTCTCTCCAAGTCCCTAATTACAAGTCCCAAGTCTCAGGTCCCGGGTTTCTGGACCAAGTCTCAAATCCCAATTCTGGTTCCAGCTGTAATAAGTCTCATGTCCTAATCCTAGTTCTAGTTACTAGTCTCTTTGCCAGTTTCAAGTTCTAATTTCCAAGTGCCTTCTTCTGTGTGTCTCTCACCTTTTATATGTCTTAATTCTAAATCACACCTTTAAGTCACACCTGTAAGTCTCACACCTTTAAGTCTCACACACCCAAGGGAAAAATCTGGGTATCTAAAAGAAGATTTTATCAGAGTGTGCTCAGCTGTTGTAGGCTGTTGTAAACAAGTCTCTTGTCAGGGTATATGGCTCAAGATGGCTGCAAGAATGATAGCCACCTTCTGTCGGTTCCCCACATATAGGTTTTTGTATTAAGTTCTGATAATATTTTGAATTTCTTCAATTTCTGTTGTCATGTTTCCCCTTTCAATTCTCAACTCTAATTTTTTAATTTGGACACAATCCCTGGATCCTTTAATTATGTAGGCTTATGGTTTCACTACATTCTTGATTTTTTTCAAAGAAGCAGCTATTGGTTTTGTTGATTTTTTTGTATTGTTCTCTTTGTTCCTAATTGGTTAATTTCAGCCCTGAGTTTGACTATTTGCTGCTGTATACTCCTCTTGGATGTGTTTGCTTCTTTCTGTTCTAGAGCTTTTAGGCCAGCTTTTTAAGCTGCTAGTATAGTGCTGTAGTAATTATTTTAAAAACAGCCTCTGGTCAAGCCGACTATAAAGGCTGCAGCTGCTCTGCCTGGCTGAGCTGCCATGTTATGTGGCCAGAAGCCATGTGCGTGTTGCAGCTAGAAACAGCCAGCCAGAGACACCAGCCCTGACACCCATGAGATGCCAGTGTGGGAGATGGACCTGCCAATCTTCCACACTGTCTCTGCAAGGCTGGGCATTGCCCAGATCATCCTGCCATCCATGTGGACCCAATAAGAAAATGACACTCTAGTGCTTAAATATTAATCAGAGGCTTTATATGTTTGGTAATGCTCAGTAACAATATGCCCATACAAAGAGAGTTGTTTCCCAACTAGCTAACCTAAATAAAAGGTTACCTGAGACTGCTCTCCATACCTGCATGATTCTCCATGCTCCTACATCTCTGCTCTCCCTAGATCTTCCTCTTTCTTCTTCTTACTCCTCCCAGCTTAGTTTCTCCAACAGTATAGTATTTTTCCAAAATCTTTATGAAGACATTTAGTACTATGAACGTTCCTCTTAATACTGTCCTCATTGTCTCCCACAAGTTTGAGTATGCAATGTCATTTTCATTGAATTCTGAAAAGTCTTTAATTTGTTTTCTTTACTGCATTCCTAACAGTGAGAAGAGAGTTGTTCAGTTTCCATGAGTATGCAGGCTTTCTGTTTTTCTTCTTGTTATTTAAGCCCAGAATTAGTCTATGGTGATCTGACAAAATGCTTGGGATGATTTCAATATTCTTGTATTGGATGATGTTTGTTTGGATCCAATTATATGGTCAATTTTGGACCCAAGTTTCCATAAGCTGCTGAGAATGATGTATATTTTCTTGCTTTTGGGTTGAAATGTTTTGTAGGTATCTATTAAATCCATTTGGTTCATAACTTCTGTTCACTACGTCTGTTTAGTTTCTGTTTCAATGACATATTTGGATTGTATCCAAATTAAAAAATTAGAGTTGAGAATTGAAAAGGGAAACATGACAACAGAAACTGAAGAAATTTAAAAAAAATCATCAGAACTTAATACAAAAACCTATATGTGGGGAGCCGACATAAGGTGGCTATCATCCTTGCAGCCATCTTGAGCCATTTGGTGATAGTGGGATGTTGAAGTCTCTCACAATTAATGTGTGAGTTTGAATATGTGTTTTGAGCTTTAATTAATGTTCTTGTATGAATGTGGCTGCCCTTGCATTTGGGACATAGATATTCAGATTTGAGACTTCTTGGTGGATTTTTTTCTTTGATGACTATATTGAATGACTGTTCCAGCTTATCTCTTGGGGTAATTTGCTTGGACACTTTTTTCTTTTCTTTCTTTTCTTTTCTTTTTTTTCAGTCCTTTACTCTGAGGTAGTGTCTGTCTTTGTCATTGAAGTGTGTTTTTTTTATGCAGCAAAATGTTGGATATTGTTTACTTATCTAGTCTGGTAGCCTGCATCTTTTTATTGGGGAATTGAGTTCATTGATGTTGGAAGTTACTAAAGACGAATGATTGTTAGTAAAGTTATTATTATTGCTGGAGGTGATATTCTGTGTGGGTGTATGATACTCTTCTTTTGGTTTGTTCACAGATGTTTACTTTTTTGTTTTGTTTTCTTGGGTATAGTTACCTTCCTTGTATTGGAGTTTTTCTTCCAGTCTCATCTGTAGGGCTAGATTAGTAGAAAGACATTGATTATTTTTGGTTTGGTCATAGAGTATCTTGGTTTCTCCATCTATGGTGATTGAAAGTTTTGTTGGTTTAGTAGCCTGGGTTGGCATATTTGGTCTCTTGGGGTCTGGATGACATCTTTCCAGGACCATTTGGCATTTTAGAGTCTCTGTTGAGACTGGTCATTCTGGTAGGTCTTCCACTATGTTACTTGGTCTTTTTCCATTACAGCTTTTACTATCCTTTCTTTGTTATGTGCATTTAGTGTTTTGATTATTATGTGATGGATGAGTCTCCTTTTCTGGTCCAATATACTTGGTTTTCTGAATACTTCTTGTACAATTATGCTCATATCATTCATTAGAATAGGTAAGTGATTTTTTTTTCTATGATTTTGTTGAAAATGTTTTCTGGCTGTTGAACTGGGAATATTCACCTTTCTCTTTCCCTAATATTCTTTGATTTGATCTATTCATTGAGTCCTAGATAATGAATAATTTGATAATGGATAATTTGATTTAGGAGCTTTTTACACTTTTTTACATGGATGTGTTAATATTTTCTCTGGAATCTTCTGTGCCTTAAATTTTCTCTTCTACCTATTGTATTCTGTTGGTGATGCTTGCATCTGTAGTTACTGATTTCTTTTCTAAGTTGTCTATCTTCAGGGTTAGCTCCATTTATGTTTTCTTTTTGTTTCTATTTTCATTTCTAGCACTTGCACCATTCTGTTCAATTCCTTCACCTGGTTGATTATATTTTTCTATATTTCATTAAGGTATCTATTTTTTCTTTAAGGATTTCTACCTGATTGCCTGTGTTTTCCTGTATATCTCTAAGGAAGTTATTTATATCCTCCTTAAAGGCCTCTATTATCTTCATGATTTGGGATTTTAGGTCAAAATCTTGTTTTCAGGTATGTTAGTATATCCAGGGCTTGCTGTGGTAAGAGAATTTGGTTCTGATGGTGCTGAATTGCATTACATTGGTTCTGTCATTTATATTCTTAGGCTTGTATCTTGCCATCTGGTTATCTCAGGTATTAACTGCCCTGGGTGTCTCCAACTGGAGCTGGCCTCCTTGAAAGCAGATAGAATTCTGTGACCTGGGTGAAAGCTGGCCACCTGGGAAGCAGGCAGTGCTGTCTCTGGTTAGGAAAGTGGTATCATTTGTCTCTGATCAGAGAAGTCCTCCTGTATTCCTGGTTAGGGCAAAATTACTGAGATACAGAGTCTTTGGGTTCCAGGGTCAGAGTTTCCCCAGTTGCAGATGGAGGTGCAGACCAGAAGAACTGTGCCTTTGGATAGGGCAGGCCTCCTGTGTCCCTGGTTACTACAGACCTTCTGTGAGACAGATGTCTGTGTGTATTGAAGGGTTTTGGGCCCATCAATCCATCCCAAGTGGAAAATTGACCAGAAGAAAGATGAAGCATGACCAGTGAATTACTTTATTTTTACATGCATATAATGGACTTGCACACAAAGGACAGTAAATGGTGATAGATCACTCTGGATCTGGAGTAACAGGGCATCGTGAAACAGCAAACTTGCATAATGGGAACTGAATTTAGGTTCTCTGCAAGAACAGTCAGGACTTTTAACACCTAAGCCATTTCTCATCTCCTATCATACTTGCTTCAATTAAATTATACAAATTTTATTTTTTAACTTTAAAGTGACTATAAATGTTCATAGACAAGACTGAAGCTCCAATCCTGAATTTATAGTGTTCCTTTGATGGTTTCTTCTTTATAGTACTAGGAGTGCTTTTATTTTTTGTTGTTATGTTTTTTTTTTCTGAAAGTGCCAATACATACATATATATGCTGACTTTCAGCCAGAATAAAACTTCATCATGTAGTCAGTTATGTGAAGCTCTGGAGCCCCGTTATACTGCAATCCTGTACACTGATGCCAGTCTAGCTTTTCCCTAGGCATCCATGTACAGAATATATAATTTATAACATTATATAGATAATTTACATATGTAATGTAAAAGATTACACACACATACACACACAAACATATACATGCATATATATGAGATAGATTTCTACTTTTCTACTGGAAACAGGTTGGGTAAAACTTTATATTTATCCAAAATCTTCAGTTTCATCAGAGACACAGCTGTTAGGAAAAGCAGTGAGGGTCCCTAGAGAAGGTTCCAGAAGCTTTGTGTGTTTAAACTGCATTTAGTATGCTCTGTTGACTTGTGGAGCAGATGCTAAAAATTCACACAGTCCTTGAGGGTTATTTACAAAAGATGCCCATACTGTCTGTTTATGATGAGGAATTTAAACATCAAATTGAGCCTTGGTTTTGTTGAAGAATGAATTGGCTATCAAAGGCTACCAAATAAGAAAATGGAGCTGTTCACAGAAAATATGAAGGGACTGATCTGTACATTGCCTAAGATTTCTATGTGAACTTTACAAAATGCTTTGTATGTCTACCTTATGAAATAAACTCGAGTCACAGTGTCTTTTGTTTCCGTGATTGCACACCAAATTTCATTTCTGTTTAGAAGTCTCCTAAATTCAGAGTAATGACTGTACTTTGATAAGACTTAGGATGATTACCAGTAGATGTGTTTTGCACCATGCTACACTGAATAACTATTGCAGTAACTCCTATTATGAAGATTATAGTAGTTTGTAGCTGTTCAGTGGCCATGGACAAAATGGGTTCACCTGAAAGGGAGGCTGGAAATGTAAAGGAGATGGAGGGATAAAAGAAGCATGGAGCCAAGACAAAGTTTCTGATCAAGGCTCAAAGTTTAATATTCAGTACTATTTGTATACATAAGGGAAGCCCACTGAATGTATCCTTTGTTTCAGCTGGTTTATGTGGCAAGGCAAGCTCAGCAGGCAGTTTATTCTTCTAAGTTCCTGTAGGAAGTTGTGCATGCAGCCGGGTTAGATGACTCTACCTAGGTCTTATCATGGCAAGGTCTATTGTGGTAAACAAGGTCTTTTTCAGCTTGCTCAAGGCTAGGAAGGGCACAGTGGTTTGAATAGGAATGGTGATTTTGTGTCAATGCTTGGCTCAAAGGAAGTAGAACTAGTAGGATGTGTAGCCATGTTTGAGTGGTGTGGCCTTGTTTGGACAAGTGTGCTAATGTGGAGTTGGTCTTTGAAGTCTTTTGTTGTTGTTGTTGTTGTTGTTTTGAGACAGGGTTTTTCTGTGTAGCCCTGGATGTCCTGGAACTCACTCTGTAGACCAGGCTGGCCTTGAACACAGAAATCTGACTGCCTCTGCCTCCCAAGGGCTGGGATTAAAGGCGTGCGCCACCACTACCTGGCTCTTTGAAGTCTTATAAGCTCCAGTCTATCATAGTATTCCTTCTCATTTCTGAGGATGTAAAATTCCTAGTTACATTCTCAACACCATGTCAGCCTGCATACAGTCATGTTTCTCCCCATTGTGATAAATATCTGAAGTGCAAGCCATCCCCAGTTAAATGTTTTCATTATAAAAGTTGCCCTGGGAATGGGGCCTCTTTGCAGTAATAAAAACCTAACTAAGATAAAGAACTCACTATTGCATTTCCAATCTTTCTCTAAGGAGCCTAAACTAATTTTATGACTACAGCATTCATGCAGTTCCAATGACATTCTGACATCTTAAAACTTCAGCCTGCTAAAGTCTGTTTTTCTAAATTAAACAGTTTGGATATTTTTGTTTGCTTTTTTTTTGAGTTAAGGTTGTAAGGTATAAGGTACAAAGAGATGAGCTTCATTGTATACTTTTCATATATACATATCACCCTTAGTTCTTTCTCAGTGTATTTTTACCCATCCCTTTATCTCCTGCCTCCCAATAGTTCTAACACTAATACTTTTATTTCTATTTTCTTGTTCTCTGCATAGCTTACTGTGATGAGTGGTTTACCAATAATATCAAGAATCACCTAGGTGACAAGCTTCAGGATATGCCTGAGAAGGAGTTTTTAAGTTAGGTCAGCTAAGCTGGAAAGACTCCTATTAATATGGGGAGTGTATCTTATTGCTCATGTCCTCGACTGAATACAAAAGAGTTAATGAGATGTGCACCAGAATTCATCTTTCTCTTCTTCCTGACTGTGGATACCACATGCCCAGAGGTCTCACACCTCTGATGCTGAGACTTTCCTGATATGATGGGCTGTGCCCACAAACTCCAAGCCAAAATAAACTCTTCATATATGTATTGCTGTCTTAGTTAGGGTTTCCATTCTTGTAAAGAAACACAATGACCAAAGTAACTCTTATAAAGACAAACATTTAATTAGAGCTAGCTTACATATTTAGAGGTTCAGGATTTCTCATCAGACCAGAAAGCTTGTCAGTGTCAAGACAGACATGGTCCTGGGCAAAGACCTGAGAGTTCTGTTTCTTGGTCTAAATGTTGCCATGAGAGACTGTCTTTTAGGCAGTTAAAATGAAGCTCTCAAAGCCCACTGCCACTGTAACAGGCTTCCTCCAACAAGGCTACACCTATTACAACCATGACATACCTTTTGATAGTATAATTTCTTGAGAAAAGCATATTTAAACCACCAAAGGGAGAAATATAGACGAGCAATTAAGAGCACTCTTTGATTTTCCTGGAGACCCAGATGCAGTTTCGAGCACTATCTTAGATGCTTACAAGTGTCTGAAACTTTCAGGTACCCTGGTGTCCTCTTCTGGTTTCTGTTGGCACCAGGTACACATGCTGCACACTTATAGACATGGAAGAAAAGCACTCACAGACAGAAAAATAGAAGAAAAGGAGTCATTGAAAAAAATAGTAAAAGAGGTCAAGATGTAAAATATTTAAATTGGTTAGCATTTCAAAGGGAGAATTTTGAGTTGATAGATCCAAAGGGTTTTTGCAATCAGTCTGTATTGTGGTTTTCTATTAAAGAACTGTTTGGTATTTTGAAAATTCTTGTAATGGATATTTAAATCTCTAATCAGGGTGCAAGTACATGGAACAAAATCAATGAAATAATAAACTTATAGAAGTGAAAATAAGATGTCAGCAGAGAATCATTGAAATTATTGAGTTGTTTCCTTTTCTAGACTAAGAGTAAATAGGTGAATTAAATTCTCAAAGTATTTAAAATTGTTCATCACAAGTAAACAAGAAAATTCTCACACCAGAACATGGTTCCCAATTAGACAGAGTGATTAAGTTTTTTCTCTAGAGGTATAACATGGTTCCATCTCAGATTCTGTATACCACACTCAAGTAAAGACATTTTTTCTTTATTTTTCTAAAGAATAACTATCCAGTGTCAGTGAAGGAATGCAACATGAAACAACAGAAGCATGTTCAGTGCACAGAGGAAATATTTGTAGGCCTGAAGGGAAGCCAAATGATATGGAAATTAAGCAAGCAAATGGAAAACCTGAAGAAAATAAGTACATATGAGTGACATTCCTAAAGCAAGGTCCATCTTATCAGAAATGAGTATTCAATAAATTCTATGCAGATTTGCCAAATATGTAATTTAATATTCTAAAACTTTCTGTACTCTTTTCTTAAAATATCTTTTATTTGTTCTTTGTAAATTTTAATGTATTTATCACCCATTTCCTTCTCTTATTATGCTCTCATTTCTACTGCACGTGTTTTTCATTGATAGTTCTCTCCTAATTTTATGTCTGTTTTTGTGTTACTCACAGAGATATAATATGCTTGTTTTTATGAATATGAGCATGGGTAACTTACTATGAATGAAAAATGACTTTTCCTCATGGGAAGCCATTAACTTTCAATAGTTTCTCAGCTAGTTGTGCTGCCTGAAAAGTCTCCCACTACCCATGATGAATTATCTTAATAATATAAGACAACTCTGAGGAGCCTGATCAACTGGGATAAACTTCCTATGCCTATACCACAATGTTAAACATCAATTACACTGTGATGAAACTTCCACTAAGAATTTTTTTCTTGTAAGATACTTGTGGTTCAGTGGACACTATTTGACTTGTACTCTCTACTTTGATAAATTGGTAAAAGTGAAAAGTATGCTTCTTGGGAACACAGCCACTAAGATTGACAAATCATCTCTATACATTCACATCATCCTGTCACAAATGTATATACAATTATCTTAAGGACCTGTCTGCCAATACTATATCCTCTAATAACTTGTAGAGAAAGAATGTAATACAAAGTCACAGAAAACTACTTTGAACTTGGAGTTTCCTCTCAGTCTGATTCCAAAGTTATAATTATTCTGCTAGTCAGCTTTCCTGTGTTGTGAGGACCAATCATCAGAGAGTAGAGAATAGGCCATTTCCAGAATAAAAGAATGTTGAATTTTGAAAGACTAGAAAAGAAATTTTATTTGCTGATTTTTTTATTACAATAAGACTATCATTTCTGAATTTGTCTATAGTTTTGTAATATCATTGATCCAATTTAAAGAAACAAACTCCAGAATTTGAAGTAAAACTAGAGTGTACATGAAGCCACTCAGAAAAGTTAATTTCTTAGAAAAGAGTGTTCAATTTCACATATGAGTTTTATGTCTTGAGCTTCATAACTTGGATGCTGTGATTGAGACAGTGGGGTAGTGTTTGTAGTGTGGATACCAACATTATCCCCACAACATATTAACAGGGACAGAAAAGCTGGATATGGAGAATAGGATGAAAATGACATTGCAGGTGCTGGAAATCTGGAAATGTTAAAATATTTGCACAGAAGCATTAGGATCTAAGTTTAGAGCCTCAACAAGTCTCAAGCAAACAAAGAAACAAACAAATAAGAAACAGAAAAAAAAGCTGTTTTAGCAGAACTTGTCCTTAATTCCTTAATTAAGCAATCCTTAACTTAATTAATGTCCTTAATGATAGCAAGATTAGCAATATAGATAAGTATATCCATGAAGATCACAGGAATGATACCATGATGGATCTAGCAAAGTTCCAGGCCAATGGCAGACCATGTCTCAAACAAAAGCAGTGCAGTGAACCAGAGTATTGAAACTGTTTTCCTCTGAACTCTACACCTAATTCTGTTGCAGATTGTTCACCTAAACATACTCACAGTTACACAGACACACAGACACACAGACACACAGACACACACACACACACACACACACACAGAGCGGGGAAAGAGATTGGATATTGGATATATATATACATATACATATACATATACATATACATATACATATACATATA
>JANHMN010000009.1:1478136-1488219 GCA_030674055.1 Rhabdomys pumilio | reverse complement strand
GAAAGAGAATTCATAACTGGATTGAAATGAGCAATAGAGCAATCATGCACCATATACTTAATGGGAAGCTCATGGGCAGGTGGCTGGATGGGAAAGGAGGGAGAAAGAAAGTAATAGAGTTCTATTTCAATTCAAATATATTTTAAAACTGTAGCTTTCTTAAAAACAGCTGTTTCCTATAAATTGTACACATAGCAATCAGCAGAAAACTTATCCTTTTTAATTACCCATTATTTTCTAATAAGGGTCTTCTTTCCATGCTTTTCATAATGTCTGTCATACTAAACTGAATCACATGAATTAATAACCTCATCAATTCGAAATGAATTAAAGGCCGGAGTTTGCTTTTGTTCAAGGGGATTTTTCTCAAGGTTCTCCTCTGCTTTCCTCTCATCCCTCTAGCACTAGTTGCTCTTTCTGTCTTTCTCTGCCTCTCTAACTCTGTCTCTGTCTCTGTCTCTCTCTGTCTCTGTCTCTCTCTCTTTCTCTCTCCCTGCTCTAAATTACTCTTTATTCTATAAAACTGTGCTTTGCCCTAGAATACTTCATTATATAAGCAGTATTATTATTTACTCCATTCTGAGGTAAAAGAAGGACTACAACCCACTAAGTCAGCCTAGAAACTGTACTGTCAGGTGCCACTCATTCTTCAGACTAATAAAAGACCACTAGTCTATTGGACCTCCTACCCATTCACCTATTTGTAAGCAACGACACAAGAAAGCTACTGAACTAGACAGCTCTGTTGATAGAAAGATTTATTGGGGACAAAGACTGCTAAGGCCATCTCTCAGGGGGCAGCACAAACAGAAAAGCAAGTAAATTTTATATGACAGCAGGGTGGGGATCTGAGCTAATATAAGCTGTCATAATTGACCCAGAAGTAGTGTACTTGCTGGCTATAGTTGACCTTATGGAAAGGTTAAGATAGGACCCTAGAGGAATATGGTTAGTCTCTGTTGGACAGCAAACACCTTAAAAGAGCTGATTTTTAAGAAAACAGCAACCTTTAGGCTTGTTTACCCAGCAGTAGTCTTTCTATATAGGACAATGTCACCAGTGTTGCCATTTTTGGAAAGGCAGACTTTGGACTGGCTAATATTCACTCATCTGGATCTGAATATGACACGCTGTTTTTTGTTCCTGACCTATCTCTTGCTCCAAACACAATTTGGCCTTTTTTCACCTTGCAGCTGAACCTTCAGCTACACTCTCAAACCTGACTCCAGCAGCTCTGCAACAGCCCCATGCTGACAATGCTCAACTTCATTATTTTCTCTGTACAGATTCTTATTCAGCATTCTCCTGAACTGAAATGTCTTGAGCTCTGTTGCAGCCTTTTAACATCATATTCATTCTGTAATGCTTATGAATTTCTCATCCTATTTCTAAAAAAAAAAAGAAGATAAAGAAAGGTAAAAGTGAATGTTATGGTTTTCACGAGTAAGGCCACTGTACAGACAATAGCGGTACCACAGTACAGCTTGAAACTAGGCAAGAGATAAATAATAAAGATGAAAGAAAACTGAAGTAAAACAATAAACTATTACATGGAAATAACATAAAGTAAATCAAACTAAAATATGGTCACTTGCAATAACTGCCTCTGGGTAGTTATCAAAAAAGATGTGTACCATTGTGATATGTGCCTAATCTTTCTTTATGGCAAAACTTGATGAAAACAGAAAGAAGCAGTGATAACTACATCCATGGTGATTACACTATAGAGTAGATGATGGAAAGGATGATCAGGAGACCCTCACTTGAGATTCTAAATATTATTTCTTTGCCCCTGTACAAGTGAGTGTGGGAGTTGCTGGAGTATTTAGAAGTGAAAGGCTAACTGAACAGAGTACTCTGAGATGGTAGCTTCCATGATGTCATTACACATAAGTAACTCCTTACAAATACTCTGTATGAAATCCCAATAAACTCATTAGTCTGTTAGAAACAAAGAATATTCTCAATGCATAATGGAACATGAACAATACAATATTTCTGGGGCAGTGGACTATGAGAGGTAGCCTGGTCCTCAGTTGATCTAAAGGCTTTGAAGCCAGGAGACCACGAAGGGATGGTAGGAGTTTTGCTCCTAGATACCAGGTCCCTGTCACTAGCTGAAGTCTCCCATAGATTTGTGGCTATCACTCATGTAAGTGAGATGAGGCATCTCTAACATCTCAGACCATGACAATAGGAAAAGAGTCATGACTTGTGGTTGCATAGGCTCAAGACAGATATCCTTGTTAATGAAACACTTAAGGTACTGGAGGGCATAGTCAATAACCTTTCCTTCCCAGATATTCTTCCCAGCAAGAAATATTTAATCTCAGGCCCACCATGAGAAGTGGGTTATAGTTTTAATTATCTACTTTCCACCATGGCAATAAATGATATGGAACCACAGACTGTCTCTTTTCATGAAGATCCATGGAGAAGACCTTTACCTACAGAGGCACTGTCTAATCTCCCCATAGAAGGACTCTCTGCACTCTCAGCCACAACTACCATCAAGCTTTCAGTCAGTCAAGCCAAGAATTCTCAATGTGGAACCACCCAGAGCTCCCCCTCCTCACCCCTCCACCCTACACTAGATGCAGCAGCTCTCCTTGTCATAGGCTTGCAGACCCCAAACTAGCTCTGGAGGTCCCAAGCCTCAGACTGTGCTTTAACATTCTAGAGCAGTGCCTCAGGACATCTCAACAGCCCTGCATCCATCCAGTGGGGCTTTAGTAGAGCAAAAGACTCTTAATTTCAGGGTAGTGGATTTAAGCCCCACATGGGGCATCAGTTGTAGGGTTACGGGCCCTGTGTTCATTCCTTCACAGGGTACAGCCACTTGGGGAGGAAGAACTAGGGCAGTTTGACTACACAATGATTGCCCTTGGCTTGACTATTAAAGGCTTTCTCCATGGCTTCCCATAGTGGATTTTAAAGAAAAGAGACAGTCTGTAGTTTCAAATCACTTATTAGTAGAAAGTGGATGAGTAAAACCAAATGCCACTTCCCAGAGTGGGCCTGAGACTAAATATCTTTTGTAGGTAGAAATGTCTGGGAAGGAAAAGTAATTTGCTATGTCCTCCAGGATTCTATGTGTTTCATTAGCAAGGAGATTTGTTTTGAGCCTGTGTGACTAGAGGTCATGTTTCTTTTCTTATTGTCTTTTCCTGAGATGTGAGGGATGCCTCATCTCCCTTATATGATTGATGGCCACAAATCTATGAGAAACTTCATTTAGTGACAGGAGTCTGATGCCCAGGAGCCGACAAAGCTCTCACCATCCCTTCAGGAGCTCTGGGCTTCAAAGCTTTTAGCTCAACCAAGGACCCAGCTACCTCTAATGGTGCACTGCCCCACAAAGAGTATCTTGTCAAGAGGATTTCTTTTTTTCAAATAAAAAATTGTGAGCCAGAGACCAAACTACTCTAGTAAGAACACCAGAGCAGCAAACTCACTTGAGTTTTGTTAGGTGTTGAGCCCCTGTTTTACTTAGGCTTTCTATTGCTGCCATGAGGCACTATGACTAAAAACAGATTAGGGAGGGAATGGGTTTTTCACTATTCTTAAGGCAGTGTGACTTGGAAGGATGGAACTGATAAATGAGGCAGACTAAAGACACATACACTATTTAACTTTATCCAAGATCTCAGATAAATTATACTCTGAGGGTTAAGAAAGGTCACATGAAAAACATTTCAAGAGTTCAAGGTGTATACAATCCTAAGGACAACATGTACATGGCAAAATAATATGTTCTTTATATTTGAGGCATATAAAGGCTAGTTTACATACTTAACTAAATAATATCAGCAAGCAAAATTGAGTAATTTTAAATAAACTCACTCCTATTTGTGACACCTGGGATAAGCATAAAAACATATTCCAAGAATATTTCCATGGTTTAAGGGAACTGAGGTCACAAGATATTTGTGTTTTTTGGGTTTTTTAATGTTGTTTTTGTTTTGTTTCTGAGTGTTCTCAATGCCACTTAGAAATCTGCTTAAATGATACCATTCTTGGACTATGTTCTGACTTATTTTGGCTTATAATTCCATATCTTTGTACAACATCAAAGGAAATCAAATGTTTCTTATTAACTACTTCATGGTTTGTTCATTCTGCTTTCTTTTAGAATCTAGGAAAACCAACCCAATGATAGTACCACCTACCACGATCTGAGACCTTCCCCATCAGTTACTTACTAAGAAAAATGCCCTATAGGTTTGCCTACAGCCTAATATTATAATGACAATTAAAAAATTGAGATTCCCTCTTCTCAGATGACTTAGCTTGTGTCAAGCTGCCATACAGCTATTCATCATCTCCCACAAAATGACAATTGCTACTGACAATGTCATAAACAGAAGGTTTTTGACCAGTTAAACAGAAAGGTTGCTACTGAGAAAACAAGAACCCAAATTCAGCATTCCTTGGGGGAATAGCTCTTGTGTATTTTTGCCAGAAAGCAGATCTCCTATGGCAGGGTTTTCTTTATCAGGGTGTACTTTTATCCCTTCCCTAAAGTCAGCTAACACAGCCAAAGGCATCTAGCTCCTGGTCATTCAGAAGAGCCTGCATCAGCTCAAACACTGCAACCTCATTAGTGTAGTATTAATGTGCTTGTTTTCCTGACATCCTTCTTTCTCCCCATCCTATTCAGAGATAGTCTTATCAAGTCTGGTTCATAATAAGCCTTTCTTTTTTCCCACAGATTAGTACAGTTTGGTCATTTTACTGAGCCCCTAAGTGTAGTTTTCTCCTGTGATGATTGTGATCATGTTTTTATTTTTTTTTTCCCAAGCTGCTTGGTCTCACAATCTTTCACAGTTGGCAGACATTAAAAGGATGCTTGCAGAAATGAATAAAGTGGGGAGAGATGGAACATTTCAAGTCATAAAGGGATAGGTCTGTGGCCAGGGTGTCAATAATAAGTAATAAAGTATTAACAGGATGCGGATTGAAAGATTTGCACTAAGTTTTACAAGATGGGGAGGTTTGTAGAATATTGATCCTTGATAGGCATTCTTAATGGAAAAAGTTATTATAGCTTCACCTAGTTGGACTATGGTAAAATCATAATTTCATCTTGCTCCTTATCTAGATTCAGTGGTTCAGTACACATCTCAAGAAAAGCCTAAGAAAATAATGCCTCTAAAGACTAGTCTTAGTACAAGTATTGGTATGTTTAACAAAAAAAAAATGTAATAAGAGCAATATACTTTTCTTGGAGAAAATACAAGTGATAGTTGATGATGTAAGTCTCCAATTAAATAAGACAAAGTCATTAAAAGAAACACACTGCCCCTGCACTCCTAGCTTCCTTGAGGAAATTCCCACAGCAGTAACTGCCGCTGCTCCTGCAGTTATCACCAAGTAGAAAAAGGCTGTATCTCCCACATATTCTTATCTTGGCAAGTCCAACAGGGATTTCTTCACCAAGGGATATGGCTTTATCTCAATCAAACTAGATTTGAAAACAAAGTCAGAGAATGGATTTAAATGTATCAGCTCAGGATCTACCAACGCAGAGACCACCAAAGTGAACAGCAGTCTGGAAACCAAGTACAAAGGAGATGAGAAAGGAATATCATTTACACAGAAGTGGAACACAGACAAAAACACCCTGAAGCATTGGAAGACCAGCTCACATGTGGACTGAAGCTACGCTTTGATTCACCCTTCTTGCCTAGCATGAAGGGAAAAAATGCTAAAATCAAGACAGAGAGCAAGAAGTAACATAAATGAATACTACACAGTCATTAATTCTAAACTATTTTGCAGCATAACTACATTCAGAACTTACTGTATAATTTAATACATGTTGGGGATGCAAGAATGGATACATGCCACATTTAACCTCTAGGTTTATGATGACTCAGTTTTAAGATGTCCATCATTTCAGAAGTCCAACAGAAAACTCATTCCAAAAGGTTTCATTTTAGCTGTAGTCATGAAGGGAGGCGCCCTTCTAGAGATGCCAGGGTGCAAGTGGAACCTGGGAATGCGTAGGCCCTTTGTATATTTGTTTCAAGTTCAGAGATGAAATAGAGACTTCCCAAGCATTGAATCCTTGTGTATAACTTTAATCTTTTAAAACCTACTTTTCATTGTGCTTCTTTAACACTTTAACCTCCCAACTAGCCTACCACCCATCAGAAGTAGTGAAAAAGAATGTACACAGGGAAGTGAAACTGTTTAGCAAATTTTTTATTATTTATTTATTTATTTATTTATTTATTTATTTATTTATTTATTTAATGGAGCATATCCTATCTGTATTGTCAGGAAGTCAGCAGTTCAGTTCACAGTTAAGCAGCAGTGGCTCAATCCACTCGAAAACACTTCATGGATATACAATCAGTCTAGTTCAGTTATGTCAGGATTGCAGCAATGGTGGCATGATCTAGCAGGAACACTCAGACCTCAGCCAAATTGGCATGAATCATCAGGAAGCACCAGGGCCAACAAGAACACCAGAAGAAGTTCTCAGTTGTTCCTCTCTCAGTGAATTGAGGAGCAGCAAAGACATACGATCAACAAGCTTTTCAAAACTAGCTCTACCAGCCTGGCCCTCTCACAGTATGTTTAGTCCTGCTTATATACTCCCTCCAAACAATACCTGTCCTTGTTTGTCTTGCTTCAGCACATGAGTCTGTCTCAGCAGATAATACTCTGCCAAAAGGTCTGAGTCAGAGGAAGCAGCAAGAAGACACAGGATACCACCAGACAATTTTTAGTGCGTTTCTGTCAGTGAAGTTCAGACAATACATACTTAACTAATCAATGTAAGGCAAACCAATACATTCATGTCATTAGCAAAGAATCCATGACATGTCCTGTCATGTGCTTGCTTTAGCAGTACATCCTTTTACATGTGTCTGTTTCAGCGAAATGTTCCTTCATGTGTTTGCTTTAGTAAAATGTTTTTTCAGTTGTGTCTGTTTCAGGAAAACACTCCTTAACATGCTTATCCCAGTAAAATATGATCCAACACAACTGACTTTCTGAAGAACCTTTAGGTTTCCACTTCACTGGTGTCCCAATCCTATCTTCTGGGAAGCGTGTACACACCTCTTTGTAAAGGAGATTTTTGACAGATTGTCATGTCCTGTGCCTATCATGCCCTGTTCCCATCCTACCCTGTTCCCATCATGCCCTGTTCCCATCATAGCCAATCAGTTACCTTTTAATACCAAATGTAGTCTTAAGGGTATGGTTAGCTATTTGTTTTGTGAAATTTTAGTGTGGGAGGTTGGGTAGAGTTTGAACATGTGTAAGCCAGTCATTCTGGATTTAATTCTTTCTGTGTTGTGGTGTGCTTTTCCTTTTCTTTCTTCCTTTCTTTCTTTCTTTCTTCCTTCCTTTCTTTCTTTCTTTCTTTCTTTCTTTCTTTCTTTCTTTCTTTCTTTCTTTCTTTCTTTTGTCTTTTGTCTTTTGCCATTGCACAGTGTGAAATAGCTTCCAGGTATTTCAGCTCTGAGTTGGACAGGTGATTCGGGATAACACTGTGCAACACTATGGATTTAAACTGACTTCTAATAAGGATGAACTACTTTATTCTTTTGTGGGCTTTTTTTTTGTATTTAATAGGATACATTAAAGAATTTTCCATTTTGTTGGAATTACCTCTTCCCCTTCAAATGGTGTAATTATCAACACTTAAAATAAAGCTTGTATAAAATATTGAAACATCAAATAAAGAAAATACACAAATTATACCTTTCACTTTGTATTACTACAAATAGACCATTATATAATAAGCAGAAGAAAAAAAATTTGTGAGAGGGCTTTGGCCAGTTCTTGCATGACAAGCATGGCTCTGGTGGGACATTTATTTTGTCATGCTAAATAGCATTATATTGAATTTTTAAAGCTAGTCACCAAGGTTTATTCCCTTCCTTTGGGATTTCATTTTCCTGAAGCTTACTCTCAAGGTGTCATTCTGAAAGTTTTGAAGTCCAGTAGCCAAACTCAGCACTTTTGGGTTATTTAATTAACATGCACAAATAAAATTAAACACTTGATCCTAAAACAGGGTTTCTAAGTTTACCTTTATAAATGGTCATTTGCCTATGGGCTACTGTTGTCTCCCCTCTATTCAAAAGAAGTCCTTTTTCCTCTATTACTAATGCTTTTATCCCTCTCCCAGGTTTTTTTCCCTTCTTCATCATCTTTTATCTCCCATCTTTGTATCTTATTCCCTAACCTCTGTCCTTTGGGGCAAATAAATTTCCATTGTGCTGTGAACATGGTCATGGGGATCCTGAGCCAACACTTTTTTTTAATTCACTATGTTTATAGATACATTGTGTTGGGGTCCCAAAACCCAAAACACCCTAAGAACAAGCAGTCACATGAGACCAACACTTCAAGATCTTTATTTGAATTATGCAGCAAAAAGTGACTACTTAGGAACAATAGCACAGGTTATGGTACGGATTGTGTCTTTAAACATTCATTTTAATACCTATTTTAAGCAGATGACAAAAATGTAATGTACTCAAGCTGTTATTGATTTATTGAGACCTGAGAACAGAGTCAGGAGCACGATTAGACCCCAGAATCTTACAATGTTTTTAAGTTTCCAAACCACAGATTTCTGTTCCAGTTTATCACTCTAATCCTGATTTAGGGCTAAGGATCTTCTTTAGGAACATGTCTTGGGGAAACATTTACCCTGTTCTCATTGGTTAGGTTATTTAACTCTGGTGGGATGACTTGTCTAGCATCTCTGTCTCAAATTGGCACACAAGATATCATTTAGTTTCACAGGGAGGTCTTGAAAACTTAAACCTTATTTGAACCTTATTCAAAATGAAAGTTTTATTGAAATTAGACTCAGTTTGTTTCCTTTTTTATAAATTTCAGTTAGAAATATTGGAAACTATTTCTAAAAAGTCAGGGTACAGTACATTTTCATAGTGAGTGAATGGTGATGACAGCTCTGAATAACAAACTTGTTGATAAATATAATTAGTGATAAATATAATTTAGTGAGCCTGTTTGTTTAATAACAAAACATGTCATATGTTTTTAGATTATTTTCTCAAGAAGTTTATATTTTGCAAAGAAAATTAAGGTGAAGTGAATGTGTGAAAATACACACAGTTAAAAAACTCGATATGCCTTATCTTATAGAGTGTGCTCTCTATGAAAAGAAAATATATGAAAGTAATCCAAACAATGTCTTAATAAAGTTGTATTGATAGGCTGAGGAAGAAAGAAGACTTAGGAAAAGAAATGTTGAAAACTCTTTCTCAAGGGAGATATCCCAGGAAGCATAAGTTTAAAACAAAACAGAAGATAAAAGATGTTGAGCAAATGACAGCAGCAAACTAGAGATGTGTAGAGGCCAAAAGTTAAACTATGGGTTAGATTTCATGATAATACTACCACATGGCATCTGCCATATTCTGCTTTCTATCCATTTTACTATTTGCTTCTGTCTAACTAGAAAAAATACCTAGAAACATGAGAGCTTCTCTGATCTAATTTACAAATAAATGTTATACATTTGTATGGCTTTGTAGATTGCTATGAATGAGCATGATAGCACTGATGCTACAGAATATAAATCTACGAGTTTACTGCATGGAGTTTATAATTTTTTCTTCAATTATCAGAGTAATACATGATAAAACATAAAACATTTTTTTCCAAAATAAAGACTTTTATGTTATTTGCAGAAAAATTGATGCAACTGCAGATAATGACTTTAAATGAATTAGGTATGATTCATAAAAACAACTGTCATATGATTTTTCATTTGCTGATGATTTCAAGATTATGAATAGAATCATAAAATAATGTGTATATGTCATTACGGTAAAAATGATTCTGTTGAAGGGAATAAAAGATTTAAAAGTAGGGAGTTGAAAGGGGCAGTAGAAAGGTAACACAGAACACGCCCAACATGCAATAGTTTAAGTATAGAAGTGTCCATTATAAAAGACAATACCATGTACAATGAAATTTTTAAATAGTGTGAAATAAAAACAAATATAAATATTGAATATATGTTCTTATGTATATATCTGTTGGGTTTTAATACTGGACAAGCAGTTGAATTGCCTATATCACATA
>JANHMN010000009.1:1464795-1478126 GCA_030674055.1 Rhabdomys pumilio | reverse complement strand
CTGGAAAGGAAAAAAGAAGGGAATTCTCAGGGAAACTTCTCTTTTCTGGTTGTCAATTGTTATTCATTTTATTTATAATTGGGCCTGGTTTTGTGGGGGTATTCATTTAATTCATTAATCTTTTCAGTGGCCATTTAGCTGCGCCTTCTGTGGTATCAAGCAGGCATATCAATCCTTGGCCCCATATAGGAACTGTGTCCTGGCCATTCCATTTAAGGGTAAGAGGGTCCTTCCACAAAGTTGTGACATAGTTTTTATTGGTCTCAACGATGCCAGAGGCAATCAGCATCAGATTTGTCATGAGCTTTCAGTTTTAGAATGTTAAGAGTAAACAAGGCAAGCTCCTTCCACCCTCAGAGAGTCATGAAGACACTATTTAAAGAAATATAATTCTTTATTGATAATCTCTTTTATCAAAGGACTATTATAAAACAGCCAACAATTAATCAATCTTTATAATATGTCAATTAATGAGAGCTACTTCTACTTTTTTAAAAATTACTCCTCTTTTGTCAGTTAATTGTTGAGGGAAATTAGGATTTGCATCTCTCTTGAGAATGTTAAACAGAGACATAAATTCTTTTGTGAAGAGCTTAAAATCAGATTGTAGCCAATAAGCATCTCCTGGAAACTTTTGAAAATCGTTTGAAATAAGTAAACTATCTTTTTTTTGCCAGACTCATTATTTGTTTTTTTTTTTTAATTGGATATTTTATGTGTTTACCTTTCACTGTTATCTCCTCTTTCTTTATCCCCCAAAACCTCTTATCCCATACCTCCTCTTCTAATTTTTATGAGGGTGTGCTCCTACCATTCTCTCAATCCTGCCTCCCTGCTCTCGCATTCCCCAGCACTAGGGATCCAAACTTTCAGGGAACGTGGCCCTCCACTTCCACTGATGCCTAACCCCTCCACTTCCATTGATGCCTAACGAGGCCACCCTCAGTTACCTATACAAGTGGAGCCATGAGTCCCTCTCTTTCTGTTCTCAGGCTGGAGGTTTAGACCCTGGGAGCTCTGGTTGAGTATTTTGCTACTTCTAAAAAAAACAAAAACAAAAACAAAAACAAAAACAAAAACAAAAAAAAAAACAAAGCACCCACATTTTGGTCGTCCTTCCTCCTCTTGAGTTTCATCTGATCTATGCATTGTGTCTTAGGTATTGTTAGCTTTTGGGCTAATATCCACTCATCAGTGAGTGCATACCATGTATGTTCATTTGTAATTGTAATCCTCACTCACTCAGGATTTTTTCTAATTTCCCCTGCAACATAGTCAAACACAATTCTCAGTCGAGTAATGGAGATACCAACCCACATATCAAACTTTTGTCTTCAAATTGGTCTTGTCTAAAAGAAACATGGGGAAAAAAGAATGGAGCAAATATTGAAGGAAGGGCTGACCAGTGACTACCAGCTGGGGATTCATCCCATGGACAGGACCAATCCCTGATATTATTACTGATGCTATGTTATGCTGGCAGAAAGAGCCTAGCTTGGCTGACCTCTAAGAAGCTCTACTAGCAACTGACTGAGACAAATGCAGATACACACAACCACATATTGGATGGAAGTGGGGACCCCTAGGGAAGAGTTAGGGAAAGGATTGAAGCAGCTAAACCAGACAGCAATCTCACAGGAAGACCAACAGTGTCAACTAACTTGGACCTTTCGAAGCTCCCAGAGATTGAGCCACTAACAAAAGAATATACATGGACTGGCACAAGGCACCTGGCACATATGTAGCAGAGGGGTGCCTTGTCTGCCCTCAGTGGAAAAGGATGTTCCTAATCCTATACTAACTTGATGCCCCAGGTTAGGGGGTAGGGGCCCCCCTTTCAGAAGCAAATTGGAAGGGGATTCAGGGAAAAACTCTGAGATGGGTACTAGGAGGGGGCAACATTTGAGGTATAAATTACAATAAATAATTAATTTAAAAGTTAAAAAAACCCAGCTTCTTCCATGCTCCTACTTTCTCTTCTCAAAGTCACCTTCTACTTCAATCATCACCACTTTTCCTTTCATATTGAATGTATAATGTCACCAACCTCTTACTTGCCACTTTGTTTACCGCTTCAGATTGACCCTTTTCAAGATTTTTAGCCACTACTCACACTACCACCAAAATACACACATATTGGCACATAGACACTAAATTTTTATGTGATAACTTATGTGTAATTATAATAAGTATATACTGACATTTAGAAACTAAGTTCTTATATGAGACAAATCATAACATGAACTATTTGTCTTTCTGTGTCTTGGCTATCTCAATTATATTTTCTAGTATCATTTTCCTACATATTTTATAATTTTATTTTTCTTCATGGATGAATAAATTTCTACTGTATATGTATAAGATGTTTTCATTGTCCATTGATCTGTATATAGACAGCTCATTAGTATTGTGAAAAGTACAACTATAAAATTACATGAATAAGTATGTCTTTAGTAGGATATAATCCTTTAAATATAAAAAATACAAAAGCAGCATCACAACATCATTACAAGGATATATGACAAAAGTTAAAGAAATATAATCTATGTTATTACAGAACATATACATGATAAAAATATTTGTAAAAGAACTTTTCAAACTCCATTAAAGGGACATTTTGAATGTAAAGATTAACATAAACAAAATAATACCTTTGAATTATTTAGAAAATTTGCTATGAAAGACTAGCTGAGTACACATGGTCAGAATATTTATCAATGACCTAATGATCTCATTTAATTGTATAAATCATGAGTAACAAACAGTTGCTGGGACCTTGTTACAGGCATGTATTCTACTGAGTAATACCGTCGCATATTTTTAATTTTACAAAACACACTGTAAACTATATAAATCTCATTTTCTCAGAAAACTAAAGAAATTATAAAAGATATTTTGAAGTAATTTATATTCCGATATAAGATAGGTTAAGTAGATGTTTGGTTGAGTTTCTCCCACACCCAACTAATCCCGAAGCCTTCTTTTCCCATATGAAACTGTCAGATTTAGAGCTGAATATGTGTAGTTATAATGAAAAACTTATTTCCATGTTTTGAGGCAACTGTGATATAATATTTAATACATATTATTTTCACTTAGTCCAAAATTCTCATCAGAAATTTTATGATTTTGTGATAATGGCTATCTTGCTGCATGATTACTGATGAGTTCTCAAGCTTTCCACAGATCAGTTGGCAAAAGAAAAAGTAGGGAAGGGATATTTCCTCCCCTATTCAGATTCTATGTTAATCCTACCAAAAATCAAGCGGGAGTCACTGTTTTGACTGATATCAAAACAAACAATTTTCATGATCTGGAGAATGAGCAAAAGAGGACACCTCTGTGTCGAAAAGGCCAGGCTAAGCTGCTGCTTAGTTTTCAGTACTGTGACAGACTATATTATTCTATTTACTCTTAATTTTTTAAAACATATTTTATTAAGGGTGTGTGTGTGTGTGTGTGTGTGTGTGTGTGTGTGTGTGTGTGTGTTTGTGTATGCTTGTTCACATGCCATGCATGACACAGATATGGAGGTCAGTAGATAATATGTGAAATCACATTACATTTTCAACAGTGTATGTCTCAGTGTTGAAATTCATGTCATCGTGCTTGGTAGCAAGTATATTTATTTCTTGTAACATCTTGCTACTTCAATTATATTTATTATCATGTCCCCACCTCAGCATTATGATTACTAGAATAATTTAGTATTTTGATGTCTGGCTTCCTTATAATTTTCTTTATCATAAATTAGATGGAGAGACTTTGAAAATTGAAAATAGTGGGAAATATTCATGCCATGTTTTACTCATCACCTATTGTTTACTATGATTCTTTTCAAATGTTCTCTAATACATCTAATTTTTACAGTGTGGTTTGAATGGGAAATATCCTCACAGGCACATGTACTTGGAAGCTATTGATCAGCTGGTGAAAACTTTTAGGAAATTTATAGATCCTTCAGAAGATTGAGCCTTGCTAGTGGAAATGTGTCAAGAAAAGTGAATGATTATATTTTAGACCACCCTCTACATTTTTACTTAATTACTTTAAGTTCTAAGTACAGATTCAGTGTGACCAGAAGTCTACTAATCCTGCCATCAGGCGTACTTACCAGGATAGATGTTCCTTTGAATATCTATCCTGAAATAAATGGTTCTTGCTATAAGATGTTTTGTTTTGTTTTGTTTATTTTTTTTTAAATCAGGTACATTGTCAGAACAGCAAAAATAAGTAATACATTATATTTATCCCAAATTATAGGGAGGTTGGATATAACCTGATCATCTTTATGGGTAAGTTGAATAGAGTTTTGTTCTGTAAAGCAGATATTCATGTAGATCAGAATGCCTTAGAACTCACTGTATAGTCAAGGACGACAGAATCTCTGATCCTCTTACCTTTGCAGCATGAGTATTGGGAAGTTGAGTATTTGCCACTATGTCTGTTTGATGCAATTTTGGATCTTAATGCCTAGGTTTCATGTGAGATGGCCAGCCATGAATAAAATTTTAAAATGTTAAAAGTGAAGCAGTTAAAAAAAATGACTCTGCCGAGTCAGCTCAGTGTTTAAGAACATTTGTTCTTGCAGAGGTCCAAGTTTGGGTTCCTATAACCTACTCACAGCTCAAAACTACTTGTGACTCTATACCAGGATATCTAACACCCTCTTCTGAACATACTTAAGTACCATCCTTATGTGTTGCACAGATATACATGTCAATAAACCACTTATAAAATAAAGCAATCTAAGTAGGTTTTAAACAAAAGGATATATTTTATACCGTTCAGGTTTGTGTTTTTCTTATATTGTTTGGTTATTTGGATGCAAACAGCATCTATTTGGTAAAAGTAGAAAAGAACCTGTGCTTATTTCTGTCAGTGTCAAGACAAGACTCAGATAGAAGGTACTTCCTAGGTTATCCAACTGAACAAAAGCTAGCATGCCTGTGGCACTTCTCCAATTACATACTGTGAAAGAAAAAAATTGGAATTCTGGGTTCAGGTTTTCCTTGCTCAAAATTTTAGGTTCATTATAAAGTAGCTGTTAGACACATTATAGATCTATTCAATGCTTGGCCATAGGTCATTAGGAAATATCAGCATCAGCCTGTGGTGGTTAACGGGGTTTATCATAAGTCCAGATAGCAGTTCTGAAAATTGTTACTGTGAATCACACTGAGGTAAGGATCAGGGGGATAACATTGCAAACAGAACTTGTTCAAATTCAGATGGATCAAAGTCAGTACTAAGAAGAGAAGTCTTCCCATACCCGTGTGAAACACAATCTCCCCAACAGTTCAGATCACTCACTGATAACTTCTACTTATTCACTTGCCACAATTGTCGACTAGTTGATTATTTCTGAAGTCATTACAGCCATAGTGTTAATATAGGCTGTAAGACAGTACTTGTCAAAAAATATTTGACAATTTGCAAGACAGGTCTGGGATGAAATTGGACTCTACACATGGTTTCAGCACTGCTTTGATTAAATTTACCCTTGCTCATGATTATGGCTACTTTTGTCAGGCCTTCATTTCTCACAGTAGGTATGCTAATGTGGAACCCCATAGTAACTCCTGAAGTCCATTGGTATGAATTTGAATGCCCAATCTTGCTAGAAGCCTGACCTGGACTTTAGGGAAATGGTACTGGGGGTTAATGCAGAGTCAGATGAAAGCTAAACATTCATGAATCTTGGCCTTATAATCTTACTGTTTGTGCTTTAATAAGTACTGGGTTTTACTCTGAAACTTTTTTACTATTTGTGCTTTACTAAGCACTGGTTTCTTACTATCTTTGCTTTGATAAGTGCTCATGTCTTACTCTGTTACTCTCTTACTAGTTGTACATTAATAAGCACTGGTTTCTTACTCTGTAACTATCTCAATATTTGTGCTTATTAAGCACTGGCCTCTTAATATTTGTGCTTTAATTAGTGCTTGTTTCTTATTCTGTAACTCTATTATTATTTGTGCATTAATAAGCACTGGTTTCATAGTCTGTATCTCTCTTACTATATGTGCTTTAATAAATGCTGTATCCTATCTGTAGCTCATGGACCTCTCACTGGCAAGGTAAGAGGCTTAGAAATCATTAACTCTTTGTGAACTGGAGAAAAAGGACAGGATTAGAGAAAAGAAAATAATTAAATCTTTTACATAAGCAGTATGCACTGACTCACACAAACTCATATACACACTTGCTCTAGTCTGGCCTGACCACCTGTCTCATCAACATAACAAATGTTTATGCATATTTATACACATACACACACACACACACACACACACACACACACACACTTACATACTCACACAAACAACCAACTGGTCATGGTGTGTGTTAACAGCAGTAAAACTCTAAGACAAGAATTTATTTATTATTCTATGAGAAATGGGCACATTTTATTCTTGATTCTGACTTTATTATATCTTTCTGGCAAACAACTAAAATCACCTTTTAAAACATTCTTTTTAATCAGAAATTCTATAAAATCATCAATTAATTTAAACAGCATTAATTTATGAGAGTTTGTCTTTATTGGTGATCTGCAGAAAATCTGACAAATAAGGTGGGCTAATGCCTAGGAATCATTAGACTATATAATGTTACCTGGAAAGGAATATTAGCTACTAGAAGCAATCCTAAGATGAAGCCACTTGGAATGTTGCCTCTCAGAGCTCACCCATTGTAGGACATGCAAAAATGATCACCCACCTCCAGGAAAGTAAGAATTGGAGATCAAAACTGTCTTCCACCAATTCCCCAGGGGTTTCAAATTGCCTACTATCCCTAGAGTTCAGTGTTACAGTACATGAATAGGTTTGTGCACATTGATTACTGGAACACATCTCAGAAGATGTAGTACCAAGAGGCTTAATATTTTCATGTACAAGTGTTTTTGTATCTGTGTCTATGTAAAATGAGTATCTGTGCTTGTAGAAGCCAGAAGTCTGTGTCTGATCCAGTATAATAAGACTTAAAAGTGTTTTAGAGCCTCCAGTTGTTATTGCTGGGAACAAAACTCAGGTCTTCTAGAAGATAGAATGCATATAGAACTACAGAGCCATCTCTCTAGGGATCACTATAACTTTAGATGAATGTTTCTTGTCTAATTATATTCTCTTCATCAAGGGAATCAAAACCAAAGATCGAAAGTACTGAAGCAGTGTCTTAGTCATGATTTATATTCCTGCAAAAAAATGTCATGACCAAGAAGCAAGTTGCAGAAGAAAGGGTTTATTCAGCTTACACTTTCTCATTGCTGTTCATCAGCAAAGGAAGTCAGGACAGGAACTCACCTCACAAACGGCAGAAATATAGAGGCAGGAGCCGATACAGAGTCCATGGAAGAGTGCAGCTTAAGGGATTGCTTTCCCTGCCTTGCTCAGCTTGCTTTCTTATAAAACCCAGGACCAACAGCCCAGAGAATGCACCACCCACAGTGGGATGGGTCCTCCTCCTTAATCACTAATTGAGAAAATGCCTTATAGCTACATCTCATGGAGGCATTTCCTCAAGAGAGGCTCCTTTCTCTGTGATAACTTCAGCTTGTATCAAGTTTACACACACAACAAGCCAGTACAAGCCTCTTTTTTTTCCTCCTATTCTTACTGCTACTACTCAACAGATGGGTGAAATTTGTGTCTAGGAAAACTTTGAAAATAGAATCACTGAGAGCTGGAGATATGGCTCAGTTTTTAAGCCCACATATTAGCCATTCAGAAGATACAGGTTAAAGTCTCAGCATCTAGTTGGCAACTCAAAAGTGTACTGCAAGTTCCAGAGTAGCTTATTTCCTCTTCTGGCCTCTGTTATACTAGAAGTATACACTCTATGTGGACCAGGCATATATGTGTATACACTCTACAGACACTCATACATACAAAATAATTTTTAAAATTTCAAAATGGCAAGAGAGATTCTGAATATATGATCTCTCTGAGGCTGTGAGTTGACATGACAATTGGCTCTCTTTCCTTTTGAATAGATGATGGAACCAGACTTCCAATTCTTAACATGCATATGACTCATGGAATTTTTCTTTTTCCTTGTGCTGATTTACATATCTACCTATTCACTTCAGGAACCTTCTGCATGGTGTAATTCTTCCTGTAATCTTACAAGTTCATCTGATAATTATTTCCATGTCTGAGCCTAGCAAATTTTGCACATCTACTGTGTGTATTAATCTAATTGATCGCTTACTCATTATTTTCCTGGGTTGCTGTTGACTGAGGACGAGCAGAACATAATCATTGATAAAATCATATGAGCTTGGTAGAGGGAAACTTCTGTCCCCAGAACTTGAAAAAGAATAAAAAATGAACCTGAGCACACTGAACACTAGAATTCATACCTCCTATTTTGTCTTTTTCAGTCAAGACTTTGGAGTTAAATTTATCATCTTGGTAGATTTTAAAATTCTAAAATAGGTCATATTTTCTCACATATTAATGTTTTGATAATTTTTTTTTTTTAGAAAATGCAGCATAAAGATTGTTCAAAAGATTTTCATGGCAGCCACAAAGGTCTACCTTTACTAACGCTGAGTTTGTCCCAATTTCTGGTATTTGAATACAGGAACCACAAAACTTCAGGCCTTAATTGGAGCGAAGAACAGCAGTGGGAACAGGAGGAAAGAGAACGAGCTCATTCTTTGCTATTTCTAGAGTCACATTCACATTCAGTGCACTTACTTACAGTTATTCTCTGAAATCTGCACATCTTCCTGAGGGACAGGTAAGTGTTTTTATCCCAATTTCACAGATGAAAAACTTGAAACTCAAGGTTAAGTGACTTGATTGCAGCAGCACTGGGAGCCAGTGTAAAGATCAGACTTCCAACATCAATGTTTGATTGCCCAAATCACTTAACCAGAACACGAAGAATAACACAAATGCTTGGAAAAAGGTTTTGACTGTACTTGAGAACACAAATATTCTGAAAAGTTCTGGGTCGCAAGAGCCTATAAAAATCACATAGATCTGAAATGTTCTGAGTCAAAAAGGCCTTTCTTAGGGAAAACACACACACAAAAAGAAAGGCAATGTGATACTGACTGGTCTTTTATTTAATAGAGATCACTATCATAACTTTTTAAACTTGCATATATAAGCACTGTATCTGCATCATTCTACCTGGTTCTTCAACTACTTATGTGACATCTTTTCCTCACAAATTCATGATCTCTTCTTTAATTACTGTTGCTACACACACACACACACACACACACACACACACACACACATGTTGAGGAGGGAGGGAGGGAGGGAGGGAGGAAGGGAGGAACAGACAGACTGGTGGAGGGGGGGCGGTCTGCGATCTTACTAAATTAATTTAGCTTTGCTACTTTATACATGAGTTCAGGGGTGGACAGCATATGCAGCATCTTCTTTCTGGAGGAAATTACTTCTTCTCTTAGCAGCCATTGTACACTTGTAGTTTTTTAATTTAGGCATGGAATAATATGGCATTTCCTCTGTTTACACCGGTATGTCATTTACCTTTATAATGATGCTAACCTATTCAGGCAGCAATATTGTTTTGAGCTTATAGCTATATTTTCCCTTCTCCAGAACATTATCTAGCAATAGGCAACCTGGGTTTCTCATTTTTAAAATAGATTAAGATGAATCAGTTGGGATTGGACACTGTGCAATTCCTTGTTCTCTATATTTTGAATAAATGGTGAATCTCTGTCATAGGCTCTATCTGATACAAAAATAAGCTGCTTTAGAGAGACTGAAAACTGGTTATCTGTGAGTATATTTAGAATGTAATTAAATATTACACTGCTTTAGTAACCTAGCAGTGGTAGTTCTTTTGGCAGGTCTGAGACATGGCTAGGAATTCTCTGTGATTTTTTTTCTAGTTATATAGAACCAGATATGAATTCTCTCTTTTTGGAAGATTTTTAAGTCTAATTCTGTCTCTCATCTACAACATAAAAATTCTTTATTGAACCATTAAATGGGGCCACTCCAGTCATTGTTGTGGTAAATAGGCTTTTAGATTGGTAGATATAGCAGTTATGTTTAACTTGGCAGCATGCATATTACCTTCCATACTTTGAGGGCCAGTCTTTAGAAAGGAGGGTTTAAGGACCGAGACATAAGTAATGGTTGCAGAACAGCCATCATGTATATGGAACTAATCTATGTACATTAAAAGTGTTAGTTTTGAGCTGAGTTATGACTCTTGGAAAAATAACTTGTCTCAGAAACACGAGGACCAAAGTTTTGATCACCAGAACCAGTGTAAAAGACAATAAGAAATGGAAACACATGTATAATCCCAGTTTTGAGGAAGCAAAATCATTGGATCACAAAGGTCAAGTAGTTTGTTAGTCTAGCCCAGTAAGAAAGTTTGAGTTCAGTGAGAAACCCTGCTAAAGCTGAAGGAGATTGAGTAAGAAATATCAACCTCTGACATCCACATACAGAAATACCCTTTAACAAAATCCAAAACACCTTTATAAAAAAAGCTGTGAGTAGAACAGAATTAGATAAAACATACCTCAACCTAATAAAGAGTACAAGGACAAAATCAACACCAACATTTATTATCATCATAAACATCATAAATATAGAAAAACTCAAAGCAATCACATTCAAATCAGGACAGGGCTATTCACTGTCCTCACTCTTTTAAAATGCAGTGCTTAAAGATATACCTATAACAAAATGACAAGAATTCAACTAGAGGAATATGAGGAGATGTCAAAGTATCCACACTACAGATCACATGAAATAAGATATATAAAAATTCAGTTAAAAAACTTCTAAAAATTCCCAAAACTTTCAGTAAAGGGTCAAGACACAAAATTAATTTAAACAAATCAGTATCCTTTCTGATATCAGTAATAAGCATACTGAGAAAGAGTGTGGAAACACTCCTACATACAATAACCTAACAATTAAAATATAATTTCTAGAAAGAGACCCAGTCTATGAGGGAAAAGACTTCTAAAATGTGGACCGACAGTCTATGAAGAAAGAAATTGGGAAAGAAATTAAATGATGGAAAGACTATCCATATTCATCAATTGGTAGAAATAATATTATGAAATTGATCATCATACCAAAAGGAATTTCTAATCATAACCCCCATGATGTTTTTTGAGAAAGAAAAGAGAAACTACTAATGTTCACACTAAGTCACATATACAAATGCTATATACAAAGAACACATTTGCAGTCATTACTATTGGTAATGATTGAATTTGGTCAATTGTAGATTAGAAAATCAGCACAAAAAAATGTTCATGTTAGTTTTTATTGTATATCCTCACAATGAGTTGTATTAAAGTAAGAAGTAATTAAAACCATCCACAATTGCCTTAAATAGAATAAAATACAAATAATAAAACTTAGGAGAAGAATTAATCAAGGAATACAGATATATGTACTCTTAATAGTAAACAATATCAAGAAAGAAATCAAAGGTATAGCTAAATGATTTCTATAGCATATTAAATATAGAACAAACTTCATAGAAATGCAATGCTTCTCTGATAATGACTAAAGTATACAACCTTAATTTGGGGAATTTCATAATGAGTGATGGGTCTAAGTCATACATTTCCATATTTTATATGATTACATAAATTAATGATTACAACCACAGGTCACTGTTACTACTTTTGTAAATGATAAACATCACTAGGTATGAGAAGAATGTATTTTGTTTATCAATAATTTCTGCTGAATATACTTAAAGATGTTCTGATTTGTGGATTATATTAAGAATTTTATGCATAATCTGTGAAAATGAGTGTTTTCTAATTAAGTATTTAAAGCCTAGGAAAAGCTAAGATAAATTTGATTTGTCCTGATTATACATCCATTTTATCACAGCAACCTATTTCATATCTCAACTATGAGGATGTATGAGCACTGATATCAGTAATAAAACATAATACAAAAAAAAAATCACCTTCACTTTTAAAGCTCTTCTATGCCAGAGAGAATTTTGGCATCAATTCAGACCTTCATTTCCATAGAGATTCTTTTCATTGTCCATGACAACTATCAAGCAATGAGGACTAGACCTCTTAAAGACCATTCTCTTGTTTATGGCTCCCCAAAAACATTTAGATTATTAAATAAGATTAATTTTTCTATGATATTGTGCTGAGAGAAAATTAGTTCCAAATGTTTTGTTTCTGGTTCATTTTGAAATTTTCTAAAATAATTGAGAAAGTATTTTAATTTCAAACATAGAACATTTGAGTTTCAATTAAATTGGGAATGGTTTAAAATCCACTAAAATTATAGACGCATTTCTTGCTCATTTGTACTGTAGCTAGCATTTGTTCTGTGTTCATTCTATGCTAGCTATTATTAATATTATAAGCTGCTAATTAAACCATAAAATTGGTGTTATTAATTTTTAAAAATTCTTTCACCTAAAAAACCACTTAATCCAGTGCAAATGAATTAAGAGCATGTCACATGATAAAGGAGTTTTTGCTGAAAGAAAAGTCCCCCCTTCTGTGTATGTGTACCTGTGCAAATTATTTTGAGTCTAGGGTCCCATTACTAATGGTGATTACCTGTTAAACTTGCCTCTTTTCTCCTCAGCACCAGGATTACATGTGGCCATGGTTGGGCACAGCTTTTATGGTGATGTGATCAAATTATTTCTATTTTTCTTTTTCATTTTTTACTGAATATTTTAGTTATTTACATTTCAGATGTCATCCCCTTTCCCCATCCTGCCCCCTCCCAAATGCCTTATCCCATCCCCCCTCCTCCTTTTTGCTTTTATACCATTTTAATTACATACAAGTATTAAGGTCAGTTTTAGGTTGAAGAACTAGCAATATAATGGATGCAAATAGTCAAGGAACAAGCAAGACAGTAAACACAAATAGTCAAAGAACAAGCAAGTCAATAAACAAAGTTACATGATAATTCCCATGATCACTGTTTCTAAGGGCTTATCAGGATGACCTATCTGAGCCAACTTCCCTGTTCTAGCCCAAAGTCTCTTTCATGCCTGAAGCCTACATCTTAATTCTAAGTTAAGATGTAGATTCATGCCTAAAATGATTTGTTTGTTCTAGCCTAATGTCAGATTTCTGCCGGAAGCCCACTTCCATATCCTAGGCCAATATCATTCCTGCCAAACAGCTCATTTCCTTGTTCTTGGACAATGTCAGATTATTGCCAAGCACTCCCAAAAACTCTCCACCTCTCCCTCTTTTTTTTTTTTTTTAATTTCATAAACAAGAATGAGACTGCCTTAGGTCATTCTGACAAGAATGTCTTCCTTACCTATTGTGGAATATGCATTATCAAAAGCAATTCACTTATGTCTTA
>JANHMN010000009.1:1448668-1458746 GCA_030674055.1 Rhabdomys pumilio | reverse complement strand
CCTCTCCTCTCCTCTCCTCTCCTCTCCTCTCCTCTCCTCTCCTCTCCTCTCCTCTCCTCTCCTCTCCTCTCCTCTGCTCTCTTCTCCCTCCTCTCCTCCCCCTTCTCCTCCCCTCCCTCTTTCTCTCCCTCCTTTTCTCTACAAATACTACCCTCTTGTTTCCCCTCCCCATACCCTAAATAAACTCTATTCTATATTTAAGCAAAAAGATTTTGTTGATCTTCCTGTTTTTCCTTGTAACAATGTCATGAGATCTTTATCATTATTGCTTTGTGTAGTACACCTTGAGGTCAGGGATGATGATTCCCTCAGAATATCTTTTATTGTTGAGAACTTTATTGGTTATCCTGAATTATTATTTTTTCCATATGAAGTTGAGAATTGTTCTTTCTATGTCTGTGAAGAATTGTGTTGGAAATTTGATGGGAACTTTATTTAATCTGTCTATTGCTTTTGGTAAGATGCTCATTTTTACTATGTTAATCCTACCATTCCATTATCATGAACGATCTTCATACCTTCTGCCATCTTCATGGATTTCTTTCTTCAGGGATTTTTGAAGCTCTTTCCATACAGATCATTCCATATCTTGGCAAGAGTTAAACCTCTTGGCAAGAGTTATACTCTTCGTGGCTATTGTGAAGGGTATTGTTTCTTTAATTTCTTTCGCAGCCTGTTTCTAATTTGTATAAAGGAAGGCTATTGATTTGTTTGAGTTAATTTTATATCATACCATTTTGCTGAAGTTTTTATTAGCTATATGAGTTCTCTGGTGGATTATTGGGTTTCATTTATGTAACATATCATATCATATCATATCATCATATCATATACAAATAGTGATATTTTGACTTTTTCCTTTCCAATTTATATCCCCTTGATGTCCTTTATTGCCTAACTACTGTAGATAGAACTTTAAGTATTATGTTGAATAGATAGGGAGAATGTGGGTAGCCTTGTCTTGACCCTGATTTTAGTGGGACTGCTCTAGTTTCTCTCCATTTAATTTGATGTTGACTGTTGTTTTGCTATATATTGTCTTTATTATGTTTAAGTATGTGCCAAAAATTTCTAATCTTTCCAAGACGTTTAACATAAAGGGGTGTTGTATTATGTCAAAAGCTTATTTAGCATCCAATGAAATAATCAAATTTCTTTTTTCCTTGAGTTTGTTTATATCCTGTACGACATTGGTAGATATTAAAGACTCTGCATGCTAAGTTGCTTTAATTCTATGAATCATTAATATAATAGTAATTAGTAATCATTGAATATATTTGTTAGCATGACTTGTTTCTAAAAGTAAATTTTTAATAAAGTTCCTAAGGGAAGAATTATGTAAACAGAAACTTGTAGTTTTTTTGTTTAAAATATTACCAAGCTATTCAGTAATATTGCTGTTTAACATGGAAATTGTATTGTACTAAATGCAATAAATTTTTTTAAAAAAATAAAACAAAATTAGTTATCACATAGAAATTGGGTTAGTAAGCTGTCACATTTTGTAGAAAAAAAACATGAATTAAGTAAATGTACCTGTTGACAGATTATATTAATATGTCTTTAATGTAACCTCAAAAAATTGCATAATAGAATAGGAGATTTTAAACTAAAGAAGGTCACTTATGTATGATGATGTGACCTTTGAATAAAAATATTCAATTGAGTAAAATAACTTTTCTGTAGTTCTGAAAAAATATAATAAAGCTATCCTGTAAGAGACAAGATTATAGTGGGATGCCTTTTGGGAGTCAAATTGTCACTGTCTTAAAATTTGATAAAGGCAACGTAACAAGAAGCTGCCAAATTAACTTAATATTATAATTAATCAAGTTATAACTAAGTTATATATCTGAGTTTTTTCCCTAATATCCCTCTTTGTAATCAGCTTTGCAAAAGGAATAAAAAAGCTGTTGATTTCCCTGTTTATTTTCAATACATAGTGAATTTGTAAAAAGCTATGACTTGTCTCACTGGCTAATGTTAGGTCAGTGATTGTGTGTCATAGGGACAGGCATTTAGAAGCAACAGTGTCTGGGGCACAATTTTGTACTCCTACACAACACATGTTACTTGGGCCATAATGAGCAGGACATTTCACTTGCTGCACAGATCATTCAGCCCTTAGAATTGGCCCTATAAGGAACACAAAATTATTATTTAAACAATGCTAGCCAAATTCTGCAGATAGCTGATTTCCTGATAAACAAGTCTCATAAAATTAGAGAACCTTGCCAAGCAATTTGGAAAGAATAAGAAAGATATATGAGCTTAATAACTAAGAACTTCTAATCACATACCAATTTTCAGGGCCTCAGTTTTGACTATAAGAATTCTCAGATGACTTACTGAAAAGAACATATTTGGCAGGCATTTAAATAGAAGAAGTAACCATGGTATTGGTCATGCAGATTTGAGCATGTTTAAATCCAAACCTTATGATCAAAAACCAGATTCTTCAATTGTGGAGAAAAAAGATGTAACTACCTGTCTAACAAGAGAACAGATGGTGTTTGCTCCAGATGGTGGAGCAACTGACATTTTAAAACTAAAGGAAAGAATGAGAAAACTAACAATGGTAAGAACAGTGGCAAGTTTGTTCACATTATGAATGTGTTTACCTTAAACACTGAGCATGGGGATTAAACAGATGCCTAAGTAAGGAAAGTGATTTCCTTAGAAACAGGAAACTTGCGTTCAAGCTCCTAAACTGAATGTAAAACTTGGGTGCTGCTATGTATATGTGGGATCTCAGCAATAAGGAGACAGAAACGTGGGTCTCTGGTCTGAACTGGCCAGCCAGCTTAGCCTTCTTGGTGAGCTCCACATCTGTGAGAGTTACTGATTGATAAACAATCTTCAAACTGTAACCTTACCCATAACCCCCACTCATTAAGTCTACACACACACACACACACACATTATATACACACATATTCACACATACACTCTAAAGAAATAGGAACATGATATCATGACACAGCATAGAAAACAAAACTAAACACAACATAGCAATGAAACTCCCTATTCTGAGATAGGAAAAGTCTGTAAAACTCAGATTTGACTTAGAAAGCTGAATATAGTCTGACTTATCCGATGAAAATATATAACCTTTTATTGTATTCTGTGTGTCTGGGAAGGAGGAAAACTAATATTTTAATCTATAGTCATTTTACAGATACTGCTAGTATAGATAAAAATTTATGGTTTCATAGCTGTGAAGTTTTTAGATTTAATTAGAAGAACCATTCCTTTCTTGCAGGAACTTTTGCACTGAGGTAGAAAGAGCTGATTGGAAATAATGTGTTTTAAATAAATTTTACTGAGTTTCCTACTGGGAATAACTAAATAGAACTCTAGTGGTACATGTTTAAAATTTTCCCCTGTAATTGCAGTTGGGATTGTTTTCTCTGAATTTTATCATCTATATTATGTAAACAAGCATGTATTTGGGGAAAGAGATGTCAATATAACCCAAATGTCACTTCTTGAGTCTATTGTGAAATGAGAGATGAATAATTTCAAGACTAAAATGGAAAAGTTTTGTGATCACAGTTACATGTAATAATTGTAAGTAAATAAATAAACAAAAAAATAAAATGAACCATGGTCTGTATGGATCAGCTGACAAATTTTGTCACCAAATCTTCAATTGCTGAAATTAAAAGCAGAGGAGATTGATAAAAGTCAAAGAAGTAAAATGTTTGTTAGCCATGGGAGAATGGCACCTAGCCTACCAGGAATCTGCACTAATCATGGCACTTGTGGAGTTAACAATGAGTATATGCTTTTCTTGGATGTCACACAATCATTAATTTCAACTCACAATTTAATATTTATTTTTTAAGTTTATGTGTATGAATGCAATGCTTATTTGTCTGTGTTCATGTGTGCTTGTGTGCATAGATGTGCATCAGTTTGTGGAATACAAAGGTCAGTCTCCGGTGTCATTTCTTAAGTGCAATCCATGTGGGTTTCGTAAAACATTTTAGATTTCTAGCTTGGCATATTCAGTTGTCAGTCTGTTTCTCTGTGATTTAGTCTTGGCAGGTCAAGACATCTCAGGAGTTGTTCCAATTTTCAGGTTATTCAGAATGATGGCAATTACTCATTTTGTTCATAGAGATGGTCTTAATTCTGAAAATACACTTTTTTACTTTTGCCTCCTGTTTTATTTTAATCGTTACAATCACTATTCTGTTTTTCCTCATCAATACAATATTTATCATTGTTTTCAAAAAACTCACACTTGATTTTATTGGCGTCCTCTAGTTTTTCTACAGTTTTACTATTTGTCATTTATTTTTTCTCCCATCTACTGTGTTTGAATTAAATTAATATTTTTTTACTAGATACTTACTATGTAAATGTAATTGTTAATAAGGACCTTTCTTTTTATAGCATTTGATACTATAAATTCCTTATGGCTTTCTTTCCCCTTCATTCCATACAGTTTGGATATCATATGTTTTATTCATTTTTCTTAGATATTTTATATCTTACCTGCAAATAAATTTACACTTCAGCGATGAACATTATTAGAGGAAAAAAGACTCAAGACCATAGAAGCCATAATCAGACATTAAGGTAGGAGAGAAATAGAAAGAAAAATTGCCTTAAAACCTGCATAAATATAATCTTAAAGAGATCAGAGCACTTTCCCCTATAAAATCTGAAGATACAGTTTATTAAACTGATGCCTTAAAGTAAAAGTAACAAAGCTAGCTGCCAGGTTAGCTGTATGGCAGTATGGGCTTTCTAGAGTTGGCAGGAAGTTTTACATAATGTGATGTAGTTCAATATAGCATAATCTACAAACAGCACAGAAGAGCCAGGAACTGGCAAGCATCATAAATCAGGAACTGAAAAGCACAGAACAGACAGATTATTGTTATTATTATTATTATTATTATTATTATTATTATTATTATATTAATTATTATTTTATTTATATTTCATATGTATTACTTCCTGGTCCCCCTCCATCAGCCCACCCACTACTTCATCATCCCTTCTCCTTTTCACTTCTAAGAGGATGCTCCTCCATCTTACCCCCCGACCTTCCCAACTCCCACTTCATGCCTATAGCATCCTCATTTTCTGGGGCATCAAGCCTCCAGAGAACCAAGTAGAACTCCCCCTACTCACCCACCCACACACACATACTGAGGTCAGCCAAGCATTCCACAGTCCACTGCTACTTATGTAACAGGGACCATGAACAAGCCCATGCATGCTCTTTGGTTCTAGGCTTAGTCCCTGGGAGCTCTAAGGGTTCTGGTTAGTTGATACTACTGTTGTTTTGATGGGGTTGCAACATCCTTCAACTCCTTCAGTCATTCCCCTAGGTGTCCCCTGGCTCAGTCCAGAGGTTGGCTATAAGTATTTGCATCTGTCTCAATCTGGTGCTGGCAGAGCCTCTCAGAGGACAGCCATGCAAATTTCCTGTCTGCAATCACATCGTAGTATCAGCAATAGTGTTGGGGTTTATTGTATGTGCATGTAATGGGTCTCAAGGTGGGGTGGTCTCTGGATGAACTTTCCTTCAGTCTCTGCTCCATTTTTTTCACTGTATTTTTATCTGAATGTCCTGTCACAGAGACAGAGCTGCAGAGGTACATCACATTGTTTCTTTAAGCTGTCCCTTGCTTAGTTGGTCAGTGCTTTAATAGGAAGTGTTTAAAAGGGAAGATTCACTAAATAATAATTATCTTTAAAAATATATTCCTGTTTGTTTTTTTTTTTTTGGCTGTGTTGTAGTATGAATTTTAATCAGGGCATAACTTTGAAAACTCATTACCTTTCAGAAGTAGCCATAACCCCTGACTAAGCAACTCTGCACGGGGACAGTCATGTCTATTGTAATAGTAGTGCAGCTACTACTAGATTGTAGTGAGAAGATACTAAGAATCAAAGGCTACTATTGTGGGATTTAATTTACTATAATTTTCTGTCTTCCACCCCAGCTACCGGAGATCTTGAGAGATGCCAGGGTATAAATAAAAGGTTGACTAAGAAAGGTTCTTTGTGAGGCAGATTCAACTAGATTGTACTTTATGATAGGGTGGGACTTTGTGATAATATAGCTTTGAGGAAATAATCCAACCCTGTCTAAGACCCCCACCCCAGACATGTGGGTTTTAATTGAGTCTAAAACACTTATTGGTTAACCAAGTTGCACTTTGGTGGAACCTTTAATTTGGCCTGTTGTGTAACTGTGGTGGTTTGAATATGATTGGCCCAGGGTAAGTGACAGTATTAGGAGGGGATGCCTTGTTTGCACAGGTTTGGCCTTGTTGGAAGAAATGCACGACTGTGGTGGTGGGTTTTGAAGTTCTGCCCAGTGCAAAAGAGTCATTTTCTCCTGGCTGGAGTCAGAGTACAATTCAAAGCTCCCAGGTCCTTCTACAGCAGCATGTCTGCCTGGGTGCTGCTATATTCCCTGCCGTGATAATAATGGACAAAACCTCTGAAAATGAAAGTCAACTCCAATTACAAGTTTGCCTTTATAACAGTTGCTTGGGTAATGGTGTTTCTTCACAACAATGAACTAGATATTTGTTCTTCCCATAAATTAAAACACCAAGTGATAAGATTAAGCTTTAGTTGTTTTGATAAAATATCCTGGACAAGCATCTTAAGTAGAAAGCTTTTTTTTTCATTTTTGTATATTTATATAAAACTTATTTTATATTTATTTATAATTTCAGAGAGACAAATTCCACTATGCAGGGAACACATGATGACTGTGAAATAACACAGTATCACAAGCAATAGGCGGCAGCATCACTATATTGTATCCACACTCTAGCAACAATAGTGTGAACGAGAATTGTACATACTCAAGATCCATTCTGTTCATTCACTTCCTAGGCAATTCTCCTACTTCTTCAATGTATCGCAACTTTTCCACAGATTACCTCTATCTGTGGACCAAGTATTCCAATATACAAGCCTATGCAGGACATTTCAAATTTAAAATATATCCTATGAATTATTAAAGAGACCTATTAAAGTAACATGCAGTAATTACATTTTGCAGCATGTATTATAGTATTGAAGACTTCATCTTTCTGTCCTTTAACATTTCCTTTTGGTATCAATTTCAGGCAATTACCACCTTTGTCTCTCAGCTTTCCAAATCTGTATTTTTACTTATCCTGTCATAATCCCACCATATTTGTACCATCTTTACCCACCTCTAAAATCTGCTTTACTTTTTTTTCTAATTTTATTAAATGACAGTTAATTTTTCATGGTAGTCATATGCTTTCTTACAATTTGAAAGATTAATGGTATAATTTCTCTCTATATAGTAGAATTTATATTACATATATTATATATTTATATTAAGTTAACATTGAGGTGTTCAGAATTTTCAAAGGAACCATTATAGATTTTTGTAAAGTGCACAGTTCCACTGCTGTCTTAGGTTTCGTAGCTCGCTTTACAGGTATAAAGTGGAAACCTAATGATCCAGATTTCAGAGCTAAGGGAAGTTTTCTATACACATCACAGGTGTATTTAACCCATCCAATGACACATTGGCCTTTATCCTCAATACTACATGAACGTACCCACTTGAACTTTTTTTTCATATTTATTGGTTCTTTTTGTTAATGTCACACCATGCACTCCATTTCCACTTATCTCCCCATCCCTTTGTACCTGCCCTCCACTTTTGCAACACCTTCCCTCAACAGAAAAGAAAATACCTAGTCATGAAAGCTGTAGTATGTCACAGTGTGTCCCACAGTATTTCCTTTTGTCAACAATTGTTTGCAAATATTCAGTGCAATGACTCATTGCACTGGACTGGCATGAGACTTCTAGTCTCTGCTACTCTATCAAAACTGGAACCACATTGGGACTTCTCTCAGATATCCTGTTGCTGCTTTGTGTGACAGAGATTCTATAGTTTGAATTTGTAGAACTTGCCCCTTCATTCACATAATAGTCCTGTGCCGGCTGTCTTCTGTGTGCTTGGTGGGCTGTAGGACAGGGAAGGTTTGCTCTAAGATTTTACTTTGTATTGATGTTCAGTTGTGCTCAGAGTGGGTTAGTAACATTGTTGATATCTACACTCCTGAAAATCACACATAATCTTATTGTGTGAAGACAACTTTGGAAAATTTTTAAAGGAACTCAGTCATTAAACTGCACTACTGAATGCAAGTGATGTGTAGACACACATGCTGAAGGAGATGTCAGCTCTAAGACTGGTTCCATCTTTACTGATGTAACAATTTTTAGTAATTCTATGTAGATCTTATCTCCTAGTTAGCTTGTAGGTACATATTTTGTACTATATTTTACAAACTTGTACTATTTCACAAAAAAAATGGTTGTTATTAAATGTGGACCTATGAATTTGATTTCTAATGATGAATGCATTGCCAATAGTTTCAAATCACTTATATTAAATAACAAATTGTAACATGAATAATAATGCTACTAACTATATTTTTTTATGAATACTAACTATAAACACTGAGTTATGTGTCATATTAGAATGCCTTGCTTTGCATTTCTTTCCTTTTGTAATTGTCAGAGATAAATCACAGATGAAGATTTGTATTGTATAAATGATTCCTTTACCCACAAAGGCTACTTCTCATACTGTTCTATCTACAGTGTTCATTCTTGGTATATTTATTAATCCTAAGGGACTCCTGATCAGCTGCTGGGTTAGTCCATTTAACTGAACCTTTCCTGTCAACAGTAAAGTTATCATTCTGCTATTATCACTGAGAAGTTTGTCTTTCTGGGTTCAGAGTTCTTGCTTTTGAGACATTCCAGAGAAAATCAAATTCTCCTGGTAGTAGCTCTGTGAGCTCTGACTAAGACAAAATGTTGAAAGATAAATGTTGAGGTCAGGAGCTTCTTCTTTGAACAAATGCAACTTTATTCAAAAAAAAAATAACATGAGAGTAGAGGATGCCTGTGGCTATGACTGCCTGCCAGTTATTAGCGGCTGTGGTCTACCCTTAAGTAGCACTGATCAAACCAGCCATTTTGTGGGCTAATGTCCTTATGCCTGCATTAACTTATATGAAACCAACAGATGAACCTAGAACATTAAACCAAACCTAAAGCAATTCAACAGCAAGAGCATTTATGTTGTGAAATTTAGCGTTTGCTCATATGGTTACACAATTAAGAAATTACATCTCAAAAGAATTGTAAGAAGAAAGTGGAGAAATTACCCAAGCTACACCTCTAAAATGAACTGGTAAGAGGGATTAGAGGGACTGTTTAAGTGCAGGTATCTTAACACCTGTCACCCCAGTCTTAATCAGTGGTGGAAGAATGGTCTCAGAACTGTTTGTCTTAATTGGCCATTTAAGTTTAATAGTAAAAGACTGGTTAATGATAACAATGCATCGTAAAACCTTCAGAAGGAAGGAATGTTTTGTGGACCTTTTTTTTTTTGTATGTGTGTGTGTGGCAGTTTTAAGTTATTAGTTTTCAAAATCAGTACTTTTTAATGGAAACAACTTGACCAAAAATCTGTCACAGAATTTTGAGACCCATTAAAACAAGTTTAATGAGAAAAATAAAAAATAAAAACTAGATCCAGTCCCCAGACTTCACTTTGTGTGGGTCACAATTTCTTATAACTCCAACTCCAGGGCTTCAAATTCAATATCCTGCTCTAGAATTTGTAGGCACCCACATCCTTATACTTATTACCCTCACATAGATACATGAATAAATGCGTAATTACAATTAATAAAACTCAATATTTAAATGAAGTTTGTGCTGTGTTCTTTTAAAATAATAAGCCTTGATGTTTGTTCTGTAATCATACTGAACTCTTATTTTTGTACCACTTTTACCACTATACTGATGTTCATTAATTACATGATCTTGAAATAAATTTTTCCAGTTGTTTAAAAATGGAAAAAATTAAAACTTATCTAACCAATGGCCTTGGAAGTTGGCCTGTACCAGACTTCTCAGACTCTGAAGCCAATGATGTGTCTTGTATTTCTATTCCTAAGCAATGTCCTGTTCCCTGTTCTCACCTTGGATTCATACAAAGCTATTTATGGCATATATATATATATATATATAT
>JANHMN010000009.1:1434485-1444485 GCA_030674055.1 Rhabdomys pumilio | reverse complement strand
CTCTATGTACATGTCACTATCTCAGGCTTTTATGAGTGCTCTTAGGATCAAACTGAGGTCCTTTTAATTGAAATTCAAGCACTTTCTTGCTTATCAACCCCTCTATTCTAGGACAAACAAATCTGTAGTTTTAACCACACCATAGCCTGCTTACTTGGTTTGAGAGAAAAGTCTGACTAGAGAATAAAATTTAAATATAGTTTCAGACTTAATTGATATATGAAATAAAGTAGGAAAATTTCTAGAATTCAGATATTGCTGGTTATTGTGAATCAGAATCATTTAGAGACTCTGAAAACACAAATTTCTATGCTAGAAATGTGAAGTTCTAGCAAGGTCAAAATGTGTCATGGCTGATAGTGTAAATTCCATACAGAGAACTATAGATAATAATCTGAAATGCCATATCTGTGCATGTCTGAGCCTCATGTGCCAGTAGCTTTTACTAAGCTTATCTAAGACATGCAGAAGCAGAAGTATTATGAATCTTAAACTGAGAGTTTAACTTGTAGATAACTGTCCATCAACCAAGTTTCAAGTGAAGAACTAGACTTGGATAAAGCTACAATAATGGGGAAAGAGCACTGACTCCAATCCAGCTTGGAAATGTGCAAGAGTGAGGACTTGTGTGAAGCATGGTCCACATAGGAAGATGGTATTACTTCAGAGTTAATAAGAAGAATGTACATTTCCTCAAAACATGAAGTTTGGAACTATGCCAAGAGAACCATGGAAGATTAATTCAAGGAAATAACAACAGCAAATTATTCTGATATTTGAAAGAATAATTTGTGAATGAATGATGCTGTTAGAAAATACATTTCCCGGGTGACTATTTTGAGTTATTTTGGAAAGAAGTTGTGCTTTGTGAGAAATTAAACTTCAAAGTGGCTTTAATCACCTCTTGCCTTTGGAATTTGCCAAGATTTCAATTTTGTCAGTCTGACTTGCAGAGATACACTCTACTCTTGAACTCTCAAAGCTATGTAATAACAGATACCTGCTGAGACTGGGCTCATCAGCTTCCCAGACAAGGGATCTCAAGCCTACAGTCCCACTTGAACTACAAGCAGTTCATAGTCTCTAGGGAAATGGGATACTTTTCTATAATACTGTAATTTCTCCAGAATCATCCTCTCAACTTTAAATAAGGTCTCATCTATTCCCCTGTAGGCAATTATAATTAAATTCACTGGTTCACCAAAGCCAACAGACAGAAAACAGGAGAGGGACTAACTGAATAAAATAAGGTTATTGGGACTGGAAGGGGATCAATAGAGGGGAATTGAGGTTACTATGTTAAAATATTATATACTGACATGAAAACTGAAGAGTAAATTCCATTATTAGGTGTGGCTAGATCTCTAGTCAGTAAATGTTCTGCCTCTAAATCTGAGAGCCTAGCTCAATCCTCTTTACTGACATTTCAGAAGGAGAATGCCACCTCATAAATGTTCAGGATTCATGGAGGGACCCATGGCTCCAATTACAAATGTAGCAGCAATGGCCTTGTTGAGCATCAATTGGAGGAGAGATTCTTGGAGCTGTGAAGGCTTGATTCTCCATTGTAGGGGAAGGCAAGAGTGAGGAGGCAGAAGTGATTGGGTAGGAGAACACCAGCATAGAAGCAGGGGGAGGAGGAATAGGATGGGGGATTCTGGGGACAGGAGGAATGAAACATTTGAAATGTAAATAAAGAAAATATCTAATAAAAAAGTGTTAGGAGTAAAAAAGGAAGACACTGATCATCTCAATCTGGCCTCTCCATTAATGATTGCTGCATGTATACAACATGTGTACATCACCCCCCCCACACACACACACACACACTCACAAAGAAATAAAAGTTGTCTTCGCAGAGCTGCATGTGTGTCTCTCACAATAATATGAACACATGTAAAACAGATGGCAAACTTATGTGTATAATATATTAAGATAATTTTATGAGCTTCATGTGATCTATGAGTCGAATTTCAGATATTGTGAACTTCTGGGTTAATATCCAATTTTTTTTTTTGTGAGTGAGTTACCTCACTCATGGTGATATTTTCTAGTTACATTCATTTACCTAAGAATTTCTCAAATTCAGTGGTTTTAATAGCTGAGTAATACTACATTGTGTAAATGTACCACATTTTTTTTGTACCCGTTCCTCTGTTGAAGGACATCTGAGTTCTTTCCAGCTTCTTACTATTATAAATAAGGTTGCTATGAACATAGTGGAACATGTCCTTGTTATACGTTGGAGCATCTTCTAGGTATATGCTCAGAAGTGCTATAGCTGGGTCCTCAGGTAGTGCTATGTCCAATTTTCTGAGGAACCGCCAGACTGATTTCCAGAGTGGTTGGACCAGCTTGTATTCCCACCAACATGGGAGGAGTGTTCCTCTTTCTCCACATCCTTGCCAGCATATATTTTCACATAAGTTTTTGATTTTAGCCATTCTGACTGGCGAGAGGTTGAATCTCAAGGTTGTGTTGATTTGCATTTTCCTGATGACTAAGGATATTGAATATTTCTTTAGATGCTTCTCAGCCATTCTAGTTTCCTCAGTTGAGAATTTTTTGTTTAGCTCTGTTCCCCATTTTTAATAGGGTTACTTGGTTGTCTGGAGTCTAATTTCTTGAGTTCTTTGTATATATTGGCTGTTAGCCCTCTATCAGATGTAGGATTGGTAAAGATCTTTTTCCAATCTGTTGTTTGCCATTTTATCCTATTGACAGTGCCCTTTGCATTACAGAAGCTTTGAAATTTTATAAGGTCCCATTAGTCAATTCTTGATCTTAGAGCATAAGCCATTGGTGTTCTGTTCAGGAAATTTTCTCCTGTGCCCAAGTATTCAAAGTTCTTTCTCACTTTCTCTTCTATTAGTTTCAGTGTATCTGGTTTTATGTGAAAGTCCTTTATCTATTTGGACTTGAACTTTGTACAAGGAGATAAGAATGGATGGATTTGCATTCTTCTACATGTTGTCCTCCAGTTGAACCAGTACCATTTGGTAAAAATGCTGTCCTTTTTCCACTGGAGAGTTTTAGCTCCTTTGTCAAAGATCAACTGACCATAGGTGTGTGGGTTCATTTCTTGGTCTTCAATTCTATTCCATTCATCTTCCTGCCTGTCTTTGTACCAATACCATGCAATTTTTATCACTATCACTCTTTAGTACAGCTTGAGGACTGGGATGGTGATTCCTCCAGAATTTTTTTATTGTTGAAAATAGTTTTTGCTTATCCTAGGATTTTTTTTATTTCCAATGAATTTGAGAATTTCTCTTTTTAACTCTGTGAAGAATTGAGTTGGTATTTTAATGGGGATTGCATTGAATCTGTAGATTGCTTTTGGCAAGATGGACATTTTTACTATATTAATTCTGTTAACCCATGAACATGGGAGATTGTTCCATTTTCTGAGATCTTTGATTTTTTTTCTTCAGAGACTTGAAGTTCTTGTCATACAGATCTTTCACTTGCTTGGTTAGATTCACACCAAAATTCAACTCACAGACTACATTAAACTCATGAAGAAGGAAGACCAAGTGTCGGTGCTTCGGTCCTCTTTAAGGAGTAACAAAATACTCAACGGAGAAAATATGGAGACAGTGTGAGACAGAAATTGAAGGAGGGGCTGTCTGGAGACCATTCCACCTGGGTATCTATCTCATGTGCACTCATCAAAGGTAGACACTGATGTGGGTGCCAGGAAGTGCATGCTGACAGGAGACTAATATAGCTGTTTCCTTAGAGGTCTGCCAGAGTCTGCCATATTATGAGGCGGATGCTCATAGCTAACCATTGAACTGATCAAGTGGTTCCCAATGGAAAAGTTGGAGAGAATGAGCTGAAGGAGCTGAAAATGTTTGCGGCTCCATTAGGAGAGCAACAACCGAACCAACCAGAGCTTCCAGGGTCTAAACCACCAGCCTGGGAGCACATAGGGAAGGACCTATGGCTCGAGCTGTATATGTAGGGGAGGAAGTTCTTGTTGGGCATAGGTAGGAGCGGAGATTCTTGGTCCCATAAAGACTGGTCGTCTAGTGTTGGGGAAAGTGGGAGTGGGGAATGGGTAGGGGCACAATATTATGGAAGCAGGAGGAGGGTGGATGGAATAGGGGATTCCTTGGTGTAGGGGAAAGGGTTAAGGGAATAATATCTGAAATGTAAATAAAATGTCCAACAAAAATAAGTAAAAATATAAAACAAAAAAGATAATTTTAAAAATCAAATTTCAATGTAATACAATTTATTAAATATAAGAATGAGCAAAAATATTAGGACACAAAAATAGTTTAAATATTTTGGTATGAAGTACCTTAGTTTTACTTACTTTCTGTCTATCCCAAGTTACTGTCTAACCCAAGTACTGTGTGTATACTCTGAAACTCCAGGTTTGGAGAAATAACTCTAACTAGATGCATATGCTTAAAATGTCTGCTCCTCTTCTTCCTGAGGATGGAGATAAGAGGAGTTTGATGCCAGATACTTTGGAGTTAAGCTTTCTCTATCTCTATTGTCATGAGAAAATTAATTCATCATTCAGTAGAGTCATAAAGGGAAAATCAAAAAGACATTCACAATTTACTAGTCAACTCAAAGTATCCTCCTAGGGGAATTTTGATAATGAAAGACTGTCATGTACCTCATTCATTTAAAAATCAAATTAAAGACCTCAGGGGAAAATCACCCTAAAGAATTAACAATATTCATTAACATATATACACAATACAATAACACTTGGAATCGAGGCCATGCTTTTTAACTGAGTGGCATATAAGAAAAAATGGTTGAAAAATGAATTAACATGGGCATTGAAGTGTACATTTCACCATTTTCTAATTTAAATATTTTAAGATTATAATTTCTCATTAAAAAGAAGATGCATATGACCTAGATTGATTTTAAGATTTTTAAAATATGTTTTAAACTATTTTGTGTATGTGTGTGTGTAGGTGTGTGTGTGCCTGTGTGTACATGAGTACCAGAGTGTACAGATGGAGGTAAGGTAGGACAATGTGGGTGACTTAGTTCTCTCTTTTCACTGTATGAGATCACATGATAAAAAATTTTCAGGCTTGATATTCTGAGCTGCTGATTGATCTCATCAATCTTAATGGTTAATTCTACTTGTCAATTGGGCATACCTACAATCACCTAGAGTGTTGATGACAGACTGTCTAAATCAGTTTGTTTCTGGTAACTTCAGTGGGGATTTGTCTTGATTATGTAGATTGATGTCAAAAGTCTCAGCATGAATGTTGTTGAAACAATTTTCTTATTTGGGGTCCTGGATGTTGTAAGTGTACCAAGAGCTTGCTGAGTACTAAGGATTCAAGTATTCATTCTCTTTGCTAATGACTGGATGTGATAGCAGACTGTAACTAGGGGTTGTGAGCTAAAATAAACCCTTTCCCCCTAATTTGCTTATTAGTATGTTTTCTCAAAGAGTAGTACTCCATTGTATAAATGTACTACATTCTCTGGATCCATTACTCTGTTGAAGGACATCTGGGTTCTTTCCAAGTTCTGGCTATTATAAATAAGGGTGCTATGAACATAGTGGAGCATGTGTGTTTGTTATATGTTTGAGCATCTTCTGGGTATATGCCCAGGAGTGTTATAACTGGGTCCTTAGGTAACACTATGTCCAATTTTCTGAGGAACCACGAGACTGATTTCCACAGTGGTTGTACTAGCTTACAAACCCAACAACAATGAAGGTGTGTTCTTCATCCTCTAATTCCTTGATAGCATCTGCTATCACCTGAGTTTTTGATCTTAACCATTCTGACTGGTGAAAGGTATATTCTCAGGATTGTGTTTATTTGCATTTTCCTGATGACTAAGGATGTTGAACATTTCTTTAGGTGCTTTTCGACCATTCAAGTTTCCTCAGTTAAGAATTATTTGTATAGCTCTGTACCCCATTTTTGACAGGGTTATTTGATTGTCTGCTGTCTAATTTTTTGAGTTCTTTATATATATTGGATATTAGTCTTCTACTGGATGTAACATTGGTAAAGATCTTTTCTTAATCTCTTTGTTACCATTTTGTCGTATTGACAGTGTCCTTTGCATTACAGAAGCTTTGCAATTTTATAAGGTCCCATTTGTCAATTCTTGATCTTAGAGCCTAAGCCACTAGTGTTCTGTTCAGGAACTTTTCTCCTATGCCCATGTATTCAAAGTTCTTCCTAATTTTCTCTTCCATTAGTTTCAGTGCAGCTGATTTTATGTGGATGTCCTTGATCTCACTTTGACTCTAGCTTTGTACAAGGAGAAAAGAATGGATGGATTTGCATTCTTCTACATGCTGACCTCCAGTTGAAACAATACCATTTGTTGAAAATGCTGTTCTTTTTCCACTGGACACTTTTAGCTTCTTTGTCAAAGATCAAGTGACCATAGGCCTGTGAGTTCATTTCTGGGCTTTTAATTCTATTCCATTGACCTTCCTGGCCATATTTGTACCAATACCACGCAGTTTTTATCACTATTGCTCTGTAGTACAGATTGGGGAGAGGGATGGTAATTCCCTAAGAAGATAATTTATTGTTGAGAATAGGGTTTGCTATCCTGGGACTTTTGTTATTTCAAAGGAATTTGCAAATTGCTCTTTGTAACTCTATGAAGGATTTAGTTGAAATTTTGATGGAGATTGCATTCAATCTGTAGATTGATTTCAGCAGGATTGCCATTTTTACTACATTAATCCTTCCAGTCAGCAGGCCAATGAGTATAGGAGTCTTTCCATCTTCTGAGATCTTCTTTGATTTAATTCTTCAAGACTTGAAGTTCTGGTAATACAGATCTTTCACTTGCTTGGTTAGATTCACAAACAGGTATTTTATATTGTGTATGACTCTTGTGAGGGCTGTCATTTCCGTAATTTCTTTTTCATTCTGTTTATCCTTTGAGTAGAGGAAGGCTACTGAATTGTTTGAGTTAATTTTATATCCAGCCACTTTGCTAAAGCCGTTTATATGGTTTAAGAGGTCTCCAGAGGAAGTTTTAAGGTCACTTAAGTATACTATCATATCATCTGCAAATAGTGATAGTTTGACTTCTTCCTCACCAATTTGTATCCTTTGACCTCCTTTTGATGTCTAATTGCTCTGGCTAGTACTTTGAGTACTATATTGCATAGATAAGGAGAGAGTGGGCATCCTTGTCTAGTCCCCGATTTCAATGAGATTGCTTCAAGTTTCTCGCCAATTAGTTTGATGTTGGCTACTGGCTTGCTGTATATAGTTTTTACTGTTTAGGTATGGGCCTTAAATTTCTAATCTTTCCAAGCCTTTTAACATGAAGGGGTGTTGAATTTTGTCAAATGCTTTCTCAGCATCTAGTGAGATGATCATGTGGGTTTTTGTGAGTTTGTTAATGGATTGTGTTGATGGAATTCCAAATATTGAACCCTCCCTGCATTCCTGGGATAAAGCCTACTTGATCATGATCAATGATTGTTTGGATGTGTTCTTGGATTTTGTTTGTGAGAATTTCATTGAGTATTTTTCATTGATATTTATAAGGGAGATTGGTCTGAAGTTCTCTTTCTTTTTTGGGTCTTTGTATGGTTTAGGTATGAGCATAATTTTGGCTTCCATAGAATGAATTGGATAGTGTTCTTTCTGTTCTTATTTTGTGGAATAGTTTGAAGATAATTGTTATTAGTTCTTCAAGGAAGACCTAATTATTGGTCTTGGGTCCAATATTGTTATTGGGTCCTTGGGTAACACTATGCCCAACTTTCTCTGTAATCCTGTGATCCTGAGATCCTGGGTATAAGAGCCCCTGGGAGTCAAGCTGCCTCTGGGCTCCAGTAATCCTGGTGTAACCAAGCTCCTGAGATCCTGGAATCCTATCATCATGTGTTCCTGGCCATGTTAGAGCTCCCTAGAATCCAGCTTCTTCTGGGTGTTGTGGGACTGGGTTGCCACAGTATATGCCACAGTAGCCAGCTATGATCCCGGGTGTGTCAGAACTTCTGGAAGTCCAGACTCCTTTGGGTGTTGTGGAACTGGGTGCACAACTGCAACCCAAGGTCTACTCAGAGCTCAAACTCACATTGGAAGGAACCTGTGCCACTGGAAGGGAGAGGCTTCCTGTGTCCTGGGGTCCTCGGGGGTTCCAGTAACTGCAGGTTTTGGGCAGGTGTTGTGGCCTCAGCACCTATGATACTGAGTGTGTTAGAGCTCCTGAGAGTCCAGCCTTCTCTGGATGTACAATCTGTAGGATTGGGTACAGAGCTGGTATCCAAGGTCTTATCAGGGTACAGGTGCACAAGGGGTGGAACCAGTGGGGCTCCTGCAACTATTATTATTCTTTCAAGGTTTCATACACACTTAATGTACTTTAACATTTTCACAGAATTACCATTTTTTATTCCTGCTACTCCCATTGAAACCATTCTTGTCTCTAAGTCTCCTTATTACTTTTGTGTCATTTTCACTTTGTGCCCCATGGGATTCAATTGGGGTTACTTTAATGGACAGGGGTGAGATGTTATTTACTGGAATATGGACAACTTACCAGTGGCTATACTACTGAAGGGAATAACTGTCCTCACACCTCATCAATTGTTTACTCCTAATACCTCCTAAGAAAGGAAGGGACCTCATTATCCCCTCCTTCATTGACAATGGTGTGTCAAAGGATCTAATCTTTTGCAAGACTTGTGGAGGTAGCTACTGATGCTGAGGGTTCAAAAATCTAACAGCCATGTCCTAATCAGAATATAGCCTTTCACAGCAGTTCTCCTATGCTGTAACTCATATATATTCAACCGGTGTCCTGTTCAGCAGTGTTCACTAAATCTTGAATGAGCATTCACCAGAACATTGACCAGGTGTGATTTTATGCAATAACTATTTTACTATCTTTTTAAAAAATACATTCTGTTGATCTTTGTTGATTCTTCAAACCAGGTTTTTAATAATTCTTTGAATATAGATATAACAGCTTCTCCAACATTCTCTTTGTTAGTTCATATACTTGAGTGGAGTCAAAAGAAAACAAAAACATTCAGGGAGCAGAGAATGCAGTTCAGTTGGTTAAACTACATTTTCTGAGTATACACAGAGCTTTTTGCTTTGATCTCCAGCACTACATAAAGCAAACACAGTGTCACAGGCTTCACTCAGAAGATGCAGGCAACAGGATAGAAGTTCAATATTATTCTCATTTATACAGGCTTTCAGAATAAAAATATTTCTAGTGCATATTTTTATGTTTCTTTTGTATGGGTAATGGTTTCCTCTGTATATATGTCTATTTTTTAACTTAAAACTGGAATTTTTTCATAAGAGATTGTAAGTAACCTGAAAAGTTACATTCTCCTATTTTCTACAACCTAAACCAAATTACTCATTACTGTTTCATGACTAATCTGTGCTAATAAGTAAAGTCCATTTGACCAGAGTGTGTGGCTTCTAGCCTCCCCCACAAAAGACAAGGTAGGCTCATACTCTTCACAGCAATCCAACTGATTCTGATCTCCCACAACCTCTATGATTGTTGTACATTGATTTCTTATTAAGCTTCAAACTGGTCTGCCTTGCTTATCATCACATCCAGATGTTTGCTCCTACAAACCGGCATCAACTTGTTTTAGAATATTTATTTATTTATTTATTTATTTATTTATTTATTTATATGATAGCACACTCAGATGGCATTGCTTTAACATCTAATCCAAATGGAGACAGGTAGCTTTTCAAAAGAAAAGTGTTCCCCATCTCTCTATCTGAAGCTCCTATTTTAGCAAAGCACTTATAAAATGTCCCTTTACTTAAGTTTAATTGTTTACGTTATATTGTATTTGTGATCACATGTACCCACATGCCAGCCAAGCCTATGTGTGGACTTTAAATGACAACTAGTAGAAGGTGGCTCTCTCATTCCACCCTGTGAGTCCCAGGGATCCATCTCAGATCATAAGGTTTAGAAGAAAGAACCCTTACCTGCTCAGATACCTGAGTGGACTATAATTGCTTATCTTTTGTTA
>JANHMN010000009.1:1404006-1424689 GCA_030674055.1 Rhabdomys pumilio | reverse complement strand
ACACAAAAACATACCCAACATGGGAACATATACAGACATACATGGGTACATATACACACAGGCACAGAGATACATAAACATAGGCACATATATATCACACACCACACAGAGGAGAAAACAGACTTACCATACATGTCAAACACAGACACACATACAGAGAAACACACATTAAACCAAGACATAGTATAGAAGGACATATGCAGACATGCATATTACATACTGAAGCACATACACAGGCACATAAACATAACAAATCACATACATATGGGAATACACACACACGCACACGAGAGAAGAGAGAGAGAGAGAGAGAGAGAGAGAGAGAGAGAGAGAGAGAGAGAGAGAACAATTCTACTACAATCAGAAAAATACAAGGCTGCCGAATTTCCCCCTACTTTTCAAGGACTAACTATAGTACTTGAAGTTCTAGCTAGAGCAATAAGAATTATTGGACATGAAGAAATTGAAGTATTTCTGCTATTGTCGGATGATATGACAGAATACGTAAGTGACTTTCAAAAGTCTACAAGGGAATTCCTACAGCTGATTAACATCTCCTTCAAATTAACTTGATAAAAAATTAATTCAAAAAACAGCAGTACATTCCCTCTACACAACCTATATACAAGCTGAGAAAGAAATTGGGGAAGCAGCCTTTATATTAGTCATAAATAATATAAAACATCTTGGTTTAACTCTAACAAAGCATGTGAAACATGTTTATGACAAGAATATCAAATCTCTTAAAAAATAAATTGAGGAAGATATCAGAAGATGGAGAAATATCTCTTCATCCTGGATCAGTACAATTAAACACAGAAAAAATAGGCATTTTACTAAAAGCAATCTACATATTCAAATGCATTTCTTATCAAAATTCTAACACAATTCTTTCCAGACCTTGAAAGAGTAATTCTCAACTTTATATGGAAGATGAAAATCTAGGATATCTAAAATATTCTATACACTAAAAGAACTTCTGGACATATCACCCTCTCTGATTTCAAGCTACATTGCAGAGTGATAGTAATAAATATATCATGGTATTTACTGGTATAGAAAGAGACAGGTATATCAATGAAATAGACTTGAAGACCCAGAAATAGACCCACATGCCACCATTGGCATTGATTCTTTATACTTCACAAAGAAGCCAAAACCATACAATAGAAATACTAAAGTATCTTCAACAAATAGTGCTGATCTAATTTGATGTCTGCATGTAGAAGAATGTAAATAGATCCAAATATATCAGCCTGCACAAAAACAAAGTTCGAGTGAAACAAAGACTTCACAATAAAATCAGATACAATAAATCTAATGGAAGAGAAAATGAGGATCTGCCTTGACCTCACTGACCTCACTGACAAATTCCTAAATAAAACATCAATAGCTCAAGCACTGAGATCAACATATTAATAATGGGACTTCATGAAACTGAAAAGCTTCTGAAAGGGAACAGACATTGTCAAAATGACAAACAGCAGCCTACAAAATGGAGAGAGGTCTTTGCCAACTCTACATCTGACTGAGGAATAATATCCAAAATATACAAAGAACGCAAATAATTAGACACCAACAATCCAAATAACCCAATTTAAAAATGAGATATAGCACTTAACAGAATTCTCAACAGAGGAATATCTAATGACTGAGAAGCACTTAAAGAAATGTTCGACATCCTTAGTCATCATGGAAATGCCATTTAAAATAACTGTGAGATTCAATGTGTTGCTACTCCATTGCTGGTTGGATTGCAAACTTCTACATCCCTTTTGGAAGTCAATTTGGTGGTTTCTCAGAAAATTTTGAACTGTGCTACCTCAAGTCCCAACTATACCACTCCTCAGTGAATACTGAAAACACGCCCCACTATACCTCAATGGTACTTGTACAACTATATTCATAGAAGCTTTACTCCTAATAGCTAGATGCTAGAAACAAGCTATATGTTTCTCAACTGAAGAATGAATGAAGTAAATGTGGTACATATACAGAATAGAGTAATATTCAGCTATTAAAAGCAAATACATCATGAAACTTGCAGTCAAATAAATGGAACTTGAGAATATTATTCTGAGTGAGGTAAAGCTGACCCAGAAAGACATGTATGGTATGTACTCACTTTTAATTGGGCATTAGCTATGAAGTGCAAGATAAATATGATATAATCTACAAACCAAAGATTCTGTGCCTAAGGGAGGATATGTAAATCTTATACAATAGGGGAAACTAAAGAGTTATCTGAGATGGATGAAGTGAAGGGATGATGAATGATCAGGTGTGAGTGGAGGGAGTACAAGAGAGGACTGGGAGAATAAAAATTGATGGAGGGCATTGCTGGGGCTAACTGGAGAGCTGAGATATGGGAGATGACAGGGAGTCTATGGGGATACCCCTGGCTGAAATTCATACCAGCAGAGAATATAGAGACGGAACTATTCATCCCACATATCCAGGTAGAATTTACAGTGGCAGAAAGGAAACACGAAACCCACCTACAAAACCTTGATCTCAAAAGTTGTCCTTTCTACAGGATCCACATAGATAAAAACAAAGCAGAGATTGAGGGAAAATTCAACCAATTGCTATCCCTGCTTGAGTCCATCTTATGTGAGAAAGCCATTCCCTGACACTGCTAAGGATACTCTGTTGTGCCCGCAGACAGAAATCTAGCATACTTTCCCATGAATTGCTTCATACTATAGTGGATAGAAACAAATATAGAGACCCATAGCCAATGATCAGATAGAATTGTGGAAGAGGGTAGAATAAAACTGAGCAAGCCAGAGGGGTTAAGGACACACAAGAAGACCTATAGAGTCCACTAACCTAAGCCCTTGGGGGCTCACAAGACTGAACCACCAACTGAAGAGCATGCACATGCTGGACCTAGACTTCCCATTTGTAACAGATGTGTAATTTCATCTTTGTGTGGGTACCTAATCAATTAGAGAGGGTCTGTCCGTGACTCTGTGGAAAGTATTGGATCCACCTTCCCTTACCTTAATTGCCTCTCTTGGGCCTCAGTGTGAAAGGATATGATTAGTTCTGCTGGGACTAGGTGTCTCAGGGAGGAGTGGTACCCATAGGAAGCCTTTCCTTGAGGAGAAATGGTGGGTAATGTGGGGATATGTACAATGGGACACACGGCAAATATACAATAAACAAATCAATAAGAATTATAATTTGTTTACATTTTCTTGTGTTAGCCTCTGGTTTTTTACTAATAGGCTTGTCTCTGAAATATATTTTTTCTTAATTGTATACCAGATTTGGAAATAACTTGGTTGTATGGAATTGTTTCAGTACAGTCTTTTAAAAATGTTATTATGTCTCTGATTTCATCACCTTGAAATTTTTGTTGAAACTAAATTTACCATGCATATCTGCTATTACTTCTTGGTTTTCAACATTTTTCCCTGATTTACAGGTTGGTTGCTAACTTTATATCACACTATATTTCATTATTTTCTGTGCTTTAAATGTTAAATTATATTTTTATATTCGTTTTGTTAACCTGCCTATTTGTTCATATGATCTTTGTTTTATAATCTTAAATGCTATTCTCATTCATATTTATTACAAACAACACATAGACAAATTTTATTCATTGACATATTAGTATCTTTGTTTATTAATCATATTCTAGTATTACTATATGTAAGTTTCTAGTTTGTGAGTAAGTATATGTTTAAGATGAATGTGTCAGTTCTAGTATACATGTGCACTGAGCTCATATGAAATCAGTCCTTGAAATGTCAAGGACTGTGCCCTTTCCTTACAACTGTTTTTTGAACATTGTCACTTGTTTGTTGTTTTTTTTTTTCCTGTCACATTCATCATAGTTTCTGGTTTGTGAGCTTTCAGATAATATTCTGCCTCTGCTCCTATTTTTTTATTGGTGTGTTGCAATAACAGATGCACTACTGCATAGAGTTGTATATGTAAATTTTAAGGATCAAACTTAGGAGATCAGGGTTTTACAAATGATCAATCTTGTGTGTGTGTGTGTGTGTGTGTGTGTGTGTGTGTGTGTGTGTGTGTCTATTTCCCAGTATGTTTGCATATGCACACACATGGTGTGACTGATTAAGCATGGTACATTTCATTCAAGTGTTTCAGGATCTCCAACCATACTTCCCACCCCCATCATTCTTTCCTGTTCTTCTTCTTTTCTATTCTCCCTAGTACTTTTTTCTTTCCTGAATATTAAGTATTCACTCTACCCTAGTATCATATGTATATATTCTATACAAGACATATTGTATATGTTTCTGATGCCCTGTCAGTCTTCTTCATGGCTAAATAAAAACAAGTATGCATGACAAGGTTTTTATTCATATTTATTGAAACAGAATAAAATATTACTTGTTTTTACCTTTTCTTTAACATTTAATTTCAATGTTATTCTTGTCATTGACTTAAATGTGTATTCTAATTACCACTGGTATATTTAGAAATTATATGTTTTCCCAAAATATATATGTATAAAGGCACTTGTCCAAATATGTAAAAACTATATGAAGTCAGGAAATGCAGTCATTAGTGAATTTCCCTCTTATATACCAAATTATTCCTTTTTCTATAATGCTCCTGGTCAGACAATCCCTCAAGCACCTGAGGCAGTACATGTTCTTTCATTTCCTCCAGGATCACCAGAACCATAGAGTTATTTGAGTGAGATTCTTTAACATACTTATTGGTAACCACAAACATTTTTCTTTTATCTTGATGAGAAACTAATATCTCAGAGGACTGTGTTGACTGATAGCAATAGTTTTCCTTTGCTGTCTATGGATTATTATTATTATCATTTCTTCTTTCCAGTGTTAAACTGAGAACCCTCAGAACAGTTCAATTTCCTTTTATTTGCTGAGAGGGTTTTCAGCATAGCCTGAAAATTTGTTAATATTTTGTTTCTCCTTAGAGATAAAATTTATTATTGGGGAATGTTTACTGTGTTTTATCATCACACTTATTGAATGTGATGGCATTCTTATAGCAACAGACTCATGTAGCTTAGAGGAATCATTTTCTGTTTATTTAACTATATTCACATAAATAAAACAGAGTATTTAGAATTATTTGTCAGGGGAGTTGTCTTACAGTATTCTAATTCAGGTACCAAAGCACACCAAGGTCTGTTTTGCAGTACATCTGAATCAGGGTTTATTTTTTAATCATACAAATTATATTCATTAGTTTTGTTTTATATTCAAATTCCACACTTTACATTGTGAATTATTGTTCTTTGTATTTTCCTATTCATGTTGATATCATTTATTGGTGCTTGTCCTTCCTCTGCCTGAAGTTGCTCAGGCTTCTGCCAATATATCCTGACACAAACTATGTAAATACGCCCCATATTTTCATTGGTACTCCAGAGTAAATTTTGGTAGAATTGTACTCTGAATTTTTTCTGGGATATTACAAGGATGAGGAAGACCTTAAAATCACCTAGTAAAAAAAATTCACAGCACACCTGGCTTTCTTTTGGTGTAGTATTAGTGTCTAATTGTTATTTCTGAAAAGTTTGCTTTCAATGAATAGGCACAGGCAAGAAAGACATTTACAAAGCTAAACACTACTGGGACATCTAGAAATCATTGATCAGTATGATTTTTAATACTTATAAGAAGAAATAGGATACACAACAACTGAAATTACAAAAGTAATGTGTGCATCAAACACACCTATGATTTTACAGTTCTGGCAGCTGGACATCTAAGACAAAAAGCATAGCTTTGTAATCTGAGATTTTCATGTATAAAGCTTGCACAAGATATGACAGTGTTACAGTGTTGGATGAGTCTCATGGTGGCACTGGAATTTCCAGTTTTTGTGTCTTTTTTCACATAAATATTACCATGTATAATATCTGGGATTCTATTTTTTCTTGTTTGCGAATACTATCACTATCAGACCTGCTGTGCTTATTTTAGCATATTTTAAAAAGACCTACGTATATTTACATTTCGTGTATCTGTCTATGCATTAAATTTAAGTGAGGTACCTGCATAAGTCAGCAGAATGTGTCACGTTCCCTGGGACTCATGTTATAAGCATCTGTGAGTCACCAGATGTGGGTTATGGGAATGGTCCTGTATGAGACCAAAACAGCTGAGCTATAGTACCAGTTCCTTACCTGAGTTTGTAAAAAATGCCATTTATGCAAAAGCCATTCTTCTTTTAGGAGTAACACAGAGAGCATTGGACCTTGATAACCATGAAGAAGGACACTTACTCTTATGTAGGATAATTGTCTACCCACAGTTTGAATTTGTTGATTTGGGATGTTTAGACTACAATTGAAAAGTATTTTGGATGGATCTATTTTGCTGATCCTGTATCACTATAAAGCTTACATTCTTGTCACATTGCCTCCCAAAAATGAATTCTGCAAGGCTAATGGTGAAAGTATTTACGTTTTTACAATGTAGGATTTGTGTTTTATCAATATTCCCTAGAAAAATGTGAAATGTTGATCCTCCGATTATAACATTCCTGCCACTGAGAAGTAAACTTTAAGCCATTGCCTTTATTTTCCCCTCTTCTTTACTCGCCTTATTCCATTGTAATTGATTCAGTCTTTTTCCCTGTATCACTGACGGTTTGTAGATTAATTTTTCAGTGGATCAATCACAGTAGTAATTAATTATTTTTTATATTATTATTGATACTTGAATCATTCTTAGGTTGTCTTGAGGTTGCAGCATAACATAAAAATTGGTATTCTTTCTGTCATAACATGACAAAATTTGAAGTATAGTTTTGATCTAAGATTTCTTAATTCTCAGCCATTGTTTTAGACATGGTCATGTTTCTGTTGTAAAAATAGCAGTCGTGTAGAACAAAAGCAATGATAGTTGTTCTGAGCTTGAAAGACAAATAAAGAAACTGTGCTTGCCCCAAAGAAAAAGGTAAAAGCTAAAGAACCATATCCTACTATGCTACTATGGCCCAGGCATCTGAGATTATCTAGGCATATGTAATTCTAGTACAAAGGCAATAGAATCCATGAGCTGGAAAACCCTAAAAAAGCAACCTAGAAATGGATAATTGTGATCCACGGAGCTTCTCATTACTCTAAGAGGCTGGTTCATTATTTTAGACAGAAACATTTCAACTCAATCATAAAATGCTTACAACAAATTCCATAAGCACTTGAAAGCTTTGTCTAATAAAACAGTAACAGGGATGGGGATGAAGAGTTTACTCTGTGATAAAGTACACTTGCTGCTCTTGAAGACTCACATCACCTGTAAAACAAGCTCCCAGAGTTCATCCCAATGCCCTTTTCTAGTCTGTTGGCACCAGGCACCAATATGGTACTCATACATACAGTCAACCAAAACACAAAGTACAAATACAGTAAAGGCAGACAAATTTTTAAAATGTTTTCAGAGAGGAGTGGAAATCTCAGGCCTTTCTAGATGAAGACTGGAAGTTTAAAAGGACCTTACTTTGCATCATAGTGGGTTGGCCTAATGGTGCTGGTATTCTTATGCTAATTTGGGACACCAGAAGACTGATTATCTAAAAGAGGAAAGAGTCCAAAGTTAAGACACTGAGAGACTCTGCCCCCAGCTGTGACTGGCAAATAAAGTGGCCAACACCCATAGCTTGGCAGTAGAAACATAGGGGAGGTTGAAGATTCATGGGTGTAGAGAGAGAGGACCACAAGGAGGGAAGAGGAGGAACTTGCCATAGAAAAGGAATATGCAGGAGGAAGAAAGAGATCTGCCAAGGACTGAGAGCCAAGACAATGTGGCCCAATTGGAGGTAAAAACAGCCCATGTGGAATATAGTAAATAGAAAGTGATATCCTTAGGTTATAGATAGAAAAGAAGACTCTAACAACATTGAAGGTAGGTAGCTGCCAAGCTATAGTGTTGCCTAATGCTAATTAAAAGTATAAAAGCTGTGTGTGAGAGTTTTATCTGGGAATTCAACACAGGCAGGGTAGAAACCCTGAGCCAGGATTTTAATAATTTTCTACAATTCATGAAATCCCAAACCACAAAAATAAGTGATTTCTGAGCTTGGCTTATTAAACTTCTTTCAGTTTGAGCAAGAAACTAACTTTAAACTGCTTTATATTGAACACTTCATATTCCACTGATGCAAGACTCCAAAGAAACATCAACCTGAGGAAAAGGAAGTTCATAATAAGGAAATAACCATGAGTAAAAAATAAAATTTCATTTGGCAGATATGCCTGCACAGAGAGCAACACAATTAATATACTGAGGAAGAGCAATAATGAAAATATCTTCAGGAGGCTTGTTCTAGTTTCATTAATGTTGCTATGATAAATGCACTGACAAAAATAACATTGGGGAGAAGGGAGTTTGTTATAGCTTAAAACTCCAAGTTTTGTAAAGTCAAGGCAGGTACTATAATGGCTAGACATGTCTTGTTCATAGTCAAGAGCATAGAGAAACAAATGCAGACATGCTCAATCAATTTCATATTGTGTCACACATACCCATTTTTATATTCTATACTAATTATCCATCCTTATATTGATAAGGTCTCCTGATGAAGGAATTTTTGTTACTAATAGTGTGCTGAGTCTTCTTAAATCAATTAACTTAAAACAATTTTTCATAGACATGCCCTCAGGTAAATTTGATTTATACAATATATCCCTTAAATTGTCTTCACAGAGGATTCTAGGTTGTGTCTCTTAAGGGTCACCATGACAAGACCATAAGGTGGTTAGCTGTAAAATATATGAAAATAATACTACCAGAAATAGAGAAGAGGTTGCATTATAAATAAGACAAATGTAAAATGAATCAGCCAGAACATTACAAAATGACAATTCATAAAATAAAATAGGGTAGATATACTTTAGAGTTGGTATCCCTAAGAAATTAAATTCACCTAAAGAATGGAATCAAGTACTGATGACTTGATTCAAGAAACTTGTTTAATAGCTGAAGCCATGACAATTATGAAGAAAAAGCCTAGAAACAGGAAGAAATGCATTAACAGAATCCAAATTAAAGTCCTCATTATTCCATGACAAATTCTTTGCTGTGTTCTCACCAAATTGCATAGCAAACATATTTCAAAGGACAAGCAATAGTCCATATTTCATGAGGTATAATAAGGCATAAATGCCAAATGTTATCAAAAGCAACTTACCATTTCTATCCTATTTTAGACAAAGCTTAATTCAGACCAAAATGAAAACAATCACAATTAAACCAGGACATTGTGTAACAAAAAGGGTCTGCGATCCAAAACATAGATTCTTAAGGTATTTGTACTAAAAACCAATGTCTTAATATATGCAAGAAAAACTCAAATGATTTCAGATACAGTAGATGGAGATGAAAATGAACAATGGAGTTGGAGGTCTTTAGCTCTTTCTCCTTTTAATTGACAAATCCAAGAAGAAGTAGGAATATTATTAAGGGTGTAATTGATTGGAACATCCTCTTCCAACTAAATCAATTAACCATGCTTCATATGAGAGCTGCAGGACATAAGCCTAATTGTATGGCTTCAAGTAGAAAATGTGTGGGGGAAAAGTTTTTTGTTAAATTTTAATTTAAGTCCATTGGTTACAATGAGTATGATGCACATGAAACATATGTAAAAATATGTAAAGAGTGAATTTAATCTTCAATGTTAGGAAACAAAAGAATCTAGTTTTAACCTCTACCTCTATAGTCACACACACAAAAAATCTACCCAGAATGGACTAAATGCTTAGATATACAATTTAAAACTACTAACAGATATTTTTTTTATGGCTGCAGAAATGGTTTAAATTTCTATAAACCTGAAATTATGGTAATCAAAAATCTCTTAATTTAACATAAATTTGAAAAAACAAAACTTAACTAAGAGAACACATAAATAATATTAAAAATTCAGTCAGCCTTGAGAGCAGAGCATGAAAACTTCAGCCTTAGTTGTATACAGAAAGTCAAAATTCTTTGTTCTATTTTGTATAATTCATGCATGTGTCTGCACAAAGGTATGTTCTGACAAACAAAAGTTACACAGAAACAGGTCTCAAAGACTTAATAAAGAATACATTTTATTCAGAAGTGAATTAAACCCAGAAGCCTGGAATGAGTTACAAAAAGCAAGGTACTTAAATATTGCATTTCTCATGCAAATATCTCCAGTGCATTTCCTTTTAAAAACATTATTTTATTCATTTGTGCATTTGTATATATATATGCAGTTTACTTTTACACCCTTGCTGGCCTCAGTTTGTTTTACTGACATACTAATAAGAACTGTGAGTGTGTGTGTGTGTGTGTGTGTGTGTGTGTGTGTGTGTGTCTTGTATATATGATTATATACATATATATGTGTACATCTGTGTGTGTTATGAGTGGTAAATTGCATGTGTGTAGGAAGTGGAGGGGCAAACAATTGCATATGACTATAGAGCCCAGAAGAAACCATTACATTTCCTGCTCCAATACTTTTCAACTTATTCCCTGAGACAAAGTCTCTCCCTTAACATGTAGGTTAGTCTGGTAGGCAGAAAGCTCCAGAAGCCTCTGACAGTGCTAGAATTGAAAGCACAAAGAGTCATGTAGAGCTTTCCAATAAGGTGCTGGGGATTTGAACTTAGGTTTCCATGTTCATGAAGCAAACAAACCTATGAAATTATCTCTGTGTCTCCTTGCTATTTTTCTTAACTAAACAACTAAAATTTGGGTACATATATCAATTGTGCATTAGCATGTTCCCCTTATAATAATCATACTTCATAAAATATTTTTAATTTATTTCAATGTGTATGAGTGTTTTATCTGCTCTTAAATCTGTGCAACTCATATATTTCCTGATGTACTTGGAGGTAAGAACTGGGGACAAGATCTATTTGTCCTGGGATTATGGAGAACTAAGTGGCTCCGTAGTATGTTGAGACCAAACCAGTTTTCTGAAGGAGCAGATAGACAACACTCCTAACTGTTGAGCTAGTGTTTGGCCATAAATGGTTTATTTTAATGTCAACTTGCCACAAACTAGAGTCACCTGAGTAGGACATGTCAAGTGAAGCATTGTGTTGGTTTCTCTAATCAGTGTGAGCAAACCCATCTTGATGGAGGCCAGCAACTTCTGAAAGCTTTCAGATTTAAAAGTGTTGTTCAGAAAGATAATTACCCTTTGCCTACTCTACCATCTCTCTTAACATTTGATTGATTTATTTTGCTATTTCTGCTAATACCAGAACCAGAATTCTCAGGTTTTTATAATGGACTAAGGAAAAGAGACTCTCTAGCTTTTCTACAGTTTGGCAGTGCTGAGAAGACTAGACTGGTAGATCTTTTGGCCTCTCCATAGTGAGAAAGGCACTGTGGGACTACTCAGATACCGGGTGTCAAAGCCTGAACTACTACAGGGTTTTCAACCTTTCAGCTGTGATACAGAAGTTATTACCATTTAAATATATATTAATACATTTTATATATTGTTACATATATAATAAAACATATATATATATATTGGCTCTGTTACTTTAGAGAACATTAATACATTCCTAAATCTCCCTCTGTAATATCATTGGTTTACTACTTTTTCCAAGAAAATTATACTTCTTATTTTAGTCATATGTATACATATACACACATGATTTTAAATATTTATGTAAAATCTAAGAATGGCAAATTCAGAAAAAACATGGTATTTATTTGACTTTCTGGGATTGTCTTAATTCACTTAATATGATTATCCCCCCATAAAGGGTGATTCTGATGCTCTCATCAGGAATAAACACTGAAGGTCCTGTTCCCAATTTGGTTATCAGTTGATCAATAAAGATGCTAGCAGCAAATGGATGGGTGGACTTGTAGGGTTCCACAGAGAGGCTAGCAAACACAGGATGAAAAAAGATGATTCACCACCCTTCAGAGAGAGTGAGTGGCCATTTGCTGCTTCCTTGAGGAGGGGTTGGGTAGCAGGTGGGAGATGAGAAACTCAGCTAAGCTGAAGGCAGATTTAGAGGTGTTGAGCTGGAAGTGAAAGTAAGGGCACACTTTTGAACTAAAAAAGAATATTAAAAATAAGCTAGTGTGTGTGTGTGTGTGTGTGTGTCTGTGTGTCTGTGTGTCTGTGTGTGTATGTGTGTGTGTGTGTGTGTGTGTGAGAGAGAGAGAGAGAGAGAGAGAGAGAGAGAGAGAGAGAGAGAGAGATCTGGGGATCCAGAGTGGCTCCTGTGTAGGTGCAAGTATCCAGGTGGGAACATGGAGTAGTGTCACAGAAACTAGATACTACAATCCTCCATTGTCTGAATACATTTTCTAGCTCAAGCCAATTATAGAGTCCAAACTTTTTAGTAAATTGTATATTTCCAGAATAACGTTGTTGTGATACAATCTTGGCAATCTAGCACATACTTCCTATAACATGAATTCTTGAAAAGCTTTTATTGAACCTCTTTGGAGTTTAAACCTACCAACTACTTTTTTTGTCATAAGTTTTATAATGTCATTACTGTTGTCTCTCAGCATGGTGATTCCCAGGTGCAGTTGAACTAAAAGAGAATACAAGATGGCGTGGTAGGGGGACTAACACACTAATGAGTGTATTCTTTCACAGGCAGGTACTGTCCTCTCACAACACAGTTTCTCTTGTCTGCATAGTAAATGTGCCAAGTTAACAGTGGTTCCTTATTTTTTTGAACTAATGGCAGAGAATAAGATATTCAACCTGAGTCAAATGAGGAAGGTGATGCATCATCTTCTCTGGTGCAAGCAAACTAGTGGAGAATAAATAGAAGGCAGCCATAAAGAAGGTTTTCTACAGATGTGCTTGCATAGAGTTGAACATTTAAAGTGCTCTAATTATTTTGAATAATATTATGGAGGCATCTTAACATAGAGATTGCATATCATAAAATAATTCTGCTGTACCCTCGGGTACTTCTCTAATAATAGGATTGTCAACTCTAAACTTATGATTTGCAACCCCATAGGAAGAACAATATCAACCAACCAGAACCCCCAGAGCTCCCAGGGACTAAACCACCAACCCAAGAATACACGTGGATGGACCCATGGCTCCAGCCACATATGTAACAAAGAATAATATTGGCTGGCATCAATTGGAGGAGATGCCTTTGGTCATGTGAAGGCTTGATCTCATGGTATAGGGCAATGTCAGAGTGGTGAGGTGAGAGTGGGTGGGCGAGAGGGGGAGCACCCTCATAGAAGCAGGAGGAAGAGGTGGGATGGGGGAGTTGGTAGGGACAACCGGGAAAGGGGATAACATTTAAAATGTAAATACACAAAATATTCAATAAAAATAATAAAATTTATAGCTTACACTATAGGTCCACTACAAAATCAGCCCTACTCTGGAAGCTATCTTGTGGTTAGAAGTCAAGAATTTATTTATAATGTAATTATTTTAAGTTAGTTTGTATATGATAAGTAAATATTGACAAAGTTTATTTCCAAAATCTTAATGAGGAATTATAAGCTATTATTCAAAGCCTGAGGAAAGACAAAAACAGCAACACAATGTAGGAAGAAGAAAGGAGAAAATTTGTCCTGGGCTTTGTAGAAGGTTCTTGGAGGAAGAAGGTTAGTTTTAGCTGCCTTATTAACTTTGTAAGAATTTTCATGCAATTATTTAAAGTATGTTGTGCTCATATTTATGTTCTATAAATAAATAATGACTTAATTCTTTCTTACTTTCTTTTTATTTTTAGAAAATATCATATATTGGTGTCATTGTTTGGCTTTTTGAAATGCTCAAGCATGTTGATCTTTCTAAAAGAGATGAGCGATCAGTTTGTGCATATAGTCATTCTAAGTGTGCCTTCCACATTGCTGAAAGGCTGAGGAGAACAGAACTCTTACGGGTGCTCATTGCTGTCTCCTACCCAATTCTTTTAATTGGAAATAAAGATCCTTTTTCCCCCCTGTGAATGTGATATACTAGAAACACCTAATTCTCAGATTCTTTTGTAAATTAAAAGATAATACATATACATATTCTCCTGGGTATTACAAAAAAAAAGAAGATAGTAAGCTTTTTCAGTCTCTATAATTCCAAAAGCAAATTTCTCATAATACATCTCATCCAGATATGTCTATACCCCACTGAATTGTTTCTCTGGAGAACTCTAATAGAGCTCATGCCTAAAATATTTGTTTAGAAAGAAGACTGGTATCCAAAGGTCTATTTGTCAATAAGAGAAAGAGATTACAGATAGCATTTTAATGTGTTCAGCCAATGCATTAACTTTGTCAGTGTGAAAGAAAACCCAGCCATGATGTCTCAAAGAAGACAGCCCATATCCTAGCTTCCATATGTGCAAACGCCTTTCTTGGTCCATTTGGGGAGCCATAAAATAAAATGTCATAAATCACATACTTCTATAGCAAACATTTGTTTCTCAGGATTTGGGAGAATGGTGTATTTAAGACTATGTAGTCAACAAATTTGTTGCCTCATGGTCCAACTTCTCACTTAACAGTCATTTTCTTGCTGTGTTTACTAGATGGAGAGATTTATTACTTGAAAATGTTCCATATCAGTTAATAAAGAAGGTAACTCAGTGGATAAAGCACTTATTATACAAACAAGAGAACAAGATATTAGATCACTAGCATCCATGTAAATTCTGGTCCTCATGCTGGCAAGGGAAGTCCTTCACTAAGTTTGCCTTTCACTGACCTCTGGATTGATTAAATATCAGTATCTTTTAATATCACAACTGTCTAGAAGTTAAGGGCAAGAGTAAGCAAGATATCCTAGAGATGGAATTTAAATGGTAATCCTAAATACCTATTTGTACAGAAACATTCTCTCCCCTGATCCAACCATGCAAAATTCACTCATTTTGGATTATCAAAATTTACCATTAACAAACAGAAATAATTATCATAATTATTAAATAAATGTAAATAATTGTGAAAAGACTAATGTAGATTTAATTTTATTTCATTACCTCTCATTGCATAATGCAGCTGCTCGAGTTTCATGAATAATCATAGTTGCAGAATAACAAAGTACAATAAATACTAAATTTGACTACTGTAAAAATATAAAATCATTTTAAGAGAATTATTGGTAAATTACCTTTCTAATTAGAAGAGAAAATGAGAAAAGCAGATCGAATGAAACTCATTTTCTTTGCAGCAATTATTATGCTATATTTACTTGCTGTCACTCATTGTTAGAACCAGTTGGGACTATTACTGATCATTGTACTTATCTAAAGAAGTCTATCTCTTCATATGAAGGCAACTTCCTTAGAATATTTAGAGCCCGTGTTCTTGTCTGCAGTTCTCTTACCTTACATGCATCTCTAACCCACATGCCTCTGCTGACATTTTATAACAGGCTGTAAAACTTAAGTATTACAGATTAAATACCTCTAAAGAAGGATTCATTTTTCCTGAAAACGTATCAGGAATTTTATCCTCGTAAAATCTGTGGCAATAAAGGACATTTAAATTGTAAAACCTGGTTCAGGGATTCAGATTAGCTTTCATGTACATGTTAAAGTACTTGCCTAGCAAACGCAAAACTCTGGGTTTGACCCCAAGCCTGTATAAACTGGGAGTGGTAATTCAAGTCTGTAATCCTAGCACTTGGAAGGTAGATGCAGAAAGATGAAGAGTTCAAAGTTTTTCTTTGTTTCTTGAACACAAATTCAAGGCCATTTAGGTTACATAAGATCCTGTTTGAAACAAGAGGAGCAGAAAGGAGGGAGAAGAAAGAAGAGAGGGGGAGAAAAAGATAAAAGGAGAGAAGGGGAGGAAGGTGAAGGTGGGAGAGGAAGGGGAGGGAAAGAAAGGGAGAGAGGGAGAGACAGGAAGGGAGGAAGGGAGAGAGAGACAGACAGAGAGAGAGAAGGGAGAGAGAGAGAGAGAGAGAGAGAGAGAGAGAGAGAGAGAGAGAGAGAGAGAGAGAGAGAGAGGACAACACTGAAAAACTTCTTCAAAACAAAATTTTAATGTCATGTTGTCATGTGTATCTGGGAAGATTTCTCTTTCAGGTTTCTCCCGTGGCTTGCATGGAGCCACTCATTCTGTGAGCACATAGGAAGAGCTTTTGTCTTGACTTATGTCAGGAGATCCAGGAAGATCATCATTTTTCATCCTGATAATCCCTTAGAAACAGTGATCATGAGAGTGTTCATGGAACTTTGTTTATTGCCTTGCTTGTTCTTTGACTATTTGTGTTTACTGTCTTGCTTGTTCCTTGAATACTTAAATCTACTCTACTGCTAGTCCCTCAAGCTAGAACTGACCTGAATACTTGCATGTAATTCAAATGGTTTACAAGCAAAAAGGAGGAGGTTGGATGGGATAGTTGATTCTAGGGAGGGGAAACAGGGAAGGGGGAAATGTAAATAAAATAAATGTAAATAAATAAATGTAAATAAATAAAATATCCAATAAAAATTTTAATTAAAAAAATCCCTCAAAAAAAAAGAACTTTAGATCTCCAAAGAAAAATGAAGAATTCATCTCACTCATTTCACTGGCTGGCATAGTCCTGTGTCATATATTTTGGAGAATAACTACATGGAAAATATATACAAGAATGATTAAATTAGCTAAAACAGACCACACCCTAGTGTGAATTACACTTCTAGTAGAACTAAACTCAACAAAAGCCATGACAAATGTCAAGTGGTAAAATTATCTTTATTTTTGTGTAAGTGTCTACTCAATCTGAATAGGATCTGCAGAATAAGTACAGGATAAAAGTAGACTTATGAATATGTTCATAAAATTAAATTTTATTCATTTTTTTGTCAGATTTGTTTATCTGCTCATATTTATCTAGAGTGATCTCTTAATACTCAGTGAAGCCTCTAGGGATGGGCAAGCTAAAGGTCAGGGTCACTTTTTTTGTAATGATAGAGAGAAGGGTAGTATCTGATAAATGTCAGTCTTTTTTCTACCCAATGCAAATTAATATTTGGAAAATATTATTTTAATTATGAGCATTTCCTTAGGAGTTACTGCAACTACATCCAACCTCCTTAAAACTACACTAAACCAAAAATGAAATTGATCTGTATAACTTACGCATTATTATATTGAGAAGTTTGAAATATTTAAAAACTAAATTTTGAGGCTATAATTATATTAAATTCCAGTAATAAACATCAGTCAACTTATCTAATTTAATCATAAATGATGTATTTGTAAAACCTTGGAGGCTTAAGTGACTAGTGTTATCACTAGAGAATTTCATTGAATTTATATGTGTATGAGGTATTTTCTGTTTGGAAGAATGTTGGTGGGGGAGGGAGTTAGGCAGGAAAGCCAGAGGATGACTTGTGGAACTCAGATCTCTTTTTCTACCATGTGAATTTTTGGAATGGAACCAATTGTGTACCTCCCTAGCCATCTCAGTAGCATTGAATTCTTTTTGTTTCCCTTCACTTTCTGTTTGCTATCACATCACAGTTATTATTAAGGAGAAAATGACAGTGAATGCCATCACAGCAAACGTTCAATATTCTGCCTGCATTTATTTATTTGTTTGTTTGTTTGTTTGTTTGTTTAATGTGAGGGCCTTTTTAGTTGAACATATAAAGAATTATCTTAAGTTAAATAAACTTATGCACAAATGTCTGTAATTCTTCCTGTACTTCAAACATTATGAAATCAATAGTTCCAATAGTAAAAATAAACTGAAATTAGTACAACTAGCAATGCATTCATGGTTTCATTTTGTTAGAGAATCATAGCATAAGAAGTATGTGTTCTCAAAAGCAAACTTCATTGTTAAAGATTTTTCTTAAAACAATATAAGTAGGCAACTGGCTGATATATTTAAATATTTCTAATTTTTAAAAAAGATTAAATTTGTATTTGTGATGTTAAGTGTGGAGGTCAGAGGACATCATCATGTTATGGTTCTCTCCTTCCACATATACATGCTTTCCAGAGTCAAATTTAGGTTGCTAGCTTTGCCTAAAATCTCTTTACCTTCTCAGCCTTGGTTAAGTCCCCAAATATGTATTTTAAAATATGAATACATATGCCAGTATATGGTATCCATTTATGATGCCTGAAACTTGGCTATGAGACACTGTTCACTGAGAACACAAAACCTCAGGTTACAATTATAGGAGCCAATAAAAAAATAAACAAAAGGATACCATAAGTTAAGATCAAATCACTTTTCAAATACAAGCCTTTATAAATTTTCAGTTTGGTGTTCCATCTCAATCTTCCCTCTCTGTGTCTGTGTATGGACATAGTTAATTACATCCATGAAGCATCAGTGAGTACAGTAATAACATTGTTTTTCTTTGAATACACACTGTTTTCTGCAAATAATACCTGTAGGAGTGCAAATAAATCATACACATCCATTTGGAAATTTTCATGTTCATGAAGAAGGGAAGAAAACTAACTTTTATAGAACATATAGCAGTTTTTCTACATGGCCTGATTCTATGGCTAGCTGGCAGGCTGCTCAGGCTTAATTTCTACCAGCCCTGATTCAATTTGCCCAAAATACCAGCACTTTTTCATTTTATGTTGGCTGACAATTGTAATTATTAGAATTATTATTACTGAATGGACAAAATTTCATTACACTGTTTAGAAAATGAGTGAGTAAGCCTAAGTGAGGCTAGGCATACAGGCAAAGTGGGACTTCATTTTCTATTCCCCAGTGTTTCATGCTTTGTGATTATCTAATAAATAAAATAATATTTACCTAGTAGATGAGCAGAGAGCCCTGAGATCACACATAAATTAATTGGTAATACGCTTAGATTCCTACATCAGTGCTATCTCAGGTGGAGAACGATTTGAGCCTGGCTTGACAATGAAGCATTCTGAATGGAGAAGATCCTTATGTCCCTAAAAAGAGGTAATCAGTTTAGCATTTTGTATTATTATTATATTTATGAGCATAGATGATGTGCATTTTTTGGGGTCAAAAGGAAGATATATAATACAGGTTCTGTGAGGCTTTGTGTTTATGAAGAAACTGAGAATATTAAAGTGTGGGAGACATATCTTTTCTTGCTCCATACTTCTTCCTGTACTTGCCACTTATTATTATGTATATTATTATGTATATCCATTATTATACATAATATGATATTTGTTACAACCATCAAGGACACTGTTTAATATACTACATGTACATATACACATAAAGTTTAAAATTCTGATTTCTGTGGAAACTTACTTGTCTCTTGTAATATTTTGCTGTCTTCTGTGAGGACATTTTGCTGAAGTAGACTGGTAAGAGGAAATGTGGATGTTTGCTGGAGTGAATGTTTACTTCTGTTATTGAAAGGCACCTTATGGGTTTTGTTGGATCAAGCCACTATTACTGATGCATGTTTAATGTTTGCTTCTGGACTGGACTGCTTGGGTCCTGGCAACAAAAAGTGAAATCACCCCAAATAACTACTTCTAAATAGGTTAACACTTCTATTTTCCTATTAACCTTCAATCTCACCAACCCCTAGTCTGTGGGTTAGAAGGGAAGTTGAAGCATTGAAGAACCCTGTGTGGTCTCAGTGGGAGAGGATGTGCCTAATCTGCCAGAAACTTGATGTGCCAGGGTGGAAGGGGATACTCTTGGGTGTCTCACCCTTTCACAGGAGAAGGGGATGGGGGATGGGAGAAAAACTCAGTAAGGAAGAGTTTGGAAGAGAGATCAGCATTTGGGATGTAAACAGATTAATTAATTAATTTTATAAAGAACCCCAATTAAATTAGGTTTAGAAGAAAATCTAAGCCTACATACACATGTTTGTATCTACCATTGTCAAAAACTGTTAAGTTCCTCTCTATTTTGTCATTTCCCTGGTCCTTGATGTCACTGAATAGTATATGCTTTTATGAAGTGAACTCTTCATTATGCCTCTTGGCTTTGCTAGACCCTGGATATTCATAGAAGTAACATGAACAATGTTTTTAATTCAATATCACAGACTCTTCCTCTTCCTCTACCTCTTGGATAGCAGCTGCTCAAAACTAAGAATAAGCTATGAATTAAGCTTAGAATCCTTTCCTTAAGGGAGTGTATTTTGCTTGTGTGTGTGTGTTTGTGTATGCATGTGTATGTGTCCACATGTGTGTAAGCACACTTGTAGCTGTGAAAGTTAGAGGTTGGTGTCAATTGTCTTCTTCAATTGCTTCTTCACTTTTTTGGGGGTGGACATCAATGTCTTCAATGTTCAATCCATTGAACCTGGAATTCACCAGTTGTCTATACAGGTTGGCTAGTTTGACTAGCAATTCTCCTATCTTTACCTCCCAATTTTTTGAATCACATGCCTGTCACAATACCTTGCTTCTCATATTGGCCCTTGCGTACATGGGAAATCTAAACTCATGCTTGCGCAGCAAACTGTTTATCCACTAAACAATCTCCTCATGTCTCTTAAGGAGTGTTCTGTTTAGATGTAATTGTTAATCTGACAGAGATTACTGCTATCTGAGACAAGAAAACTTTAGAAATTTCTTCATGCACACATCTGTGAGTATAGCAGAATAACATCAAGAGTTATTTTATTGCTACATTTTTTTTGGATTGTGTTTTGTCCAGTAGTATATGAGTTTGTCCTAGGCCTCTAAAATAATTGTTCACTGATTCTCAGTCACCCAAGCACTATGTAGTATGGGTTCAATATTATGGAATAGACCTTTCATCTAGTCAGACATTGGCTGGTTATTCCTACAATGTTTGTGCCAGCATC
>JANHMN010000009.1:1349968-1403996 GCA_030674055.1 Rhabdomys pumilio | reverse complement strand
AGAGAGAGAGAGAGAGAGAGAGAGAGAGAGAGAGAGAGACCTTGTAACACGCAGCTCTAAACAAGTTGTCAAGATCCTTAAAAGCAACAGAGCAAAGTTCACATGAGCTCTCAGATATTTAAGTAGCAATCACAGAGCTTACACAGGTATACCTCTGGTCCTGCATATATATCATAGCTATCAGTTTAATACATTTATGGTACTCCTAAATGTGTGAATATGTGTGAATGAGGGGTCTCTGCTTCTTGTGCCTCTTTTTGAGTGTTCTTGTATATATTTATTGTCTTCTTTTCAATACGTAAATAAAAGAACAAATAAACAAATGCAACTTGTGTCAACTTCTTACATCAATGAAACTCCCCCTTCAGACAAGAGAGACCAGTGTAGACACTACACTGGTACTATAGTACTATAGTAGCTACTCAAACAACTTATGTTTTTTTCTTCTGCATTTGAAAACTGAATGAGTTATTTCCTCATGGCTGTGTGGTGAAGACAGGTTTCACATGTTAGATTGTGTGTTTATTCAGCAAATACAGAGCTCTCTATCCTCCTTGAGGATGGTGTTTGGGATCGACTTGGCATTCAGTCCTAGTCAATCAGACAACAGTGGAAACCTCCTGAAAACATTTTTGTTGTTTTTAGATCAAGCTGAGAGACTTTGCTTTCTTGTTTTTTTTCCTTGTATGTTATGAAACTGTGATACCTGGAAGTGCAGAAGCCATCTTATCAACATAATAACAAAACTTTAAAAAATGATGCAAGTAAGTTAAATGTTAAGTTTGAAAGCAACATCACACTTTCATGGTCATACTTTAACTACATTGGGGATCCCTGGGATTACCAGCTGAGAAAACAGTTGTTAAAGATTGATATCTGATATGTAAATGTAAAAAAAAGAAATAATGGAAAATACAGCTACATTTTTCTCTTCTTCTTCTTAACAATGCTTTAAAGATCTTTCCCTAAAGCCATGTGTAGAAAACTTTGATACCTAGGAATTTTGTTGCTATTTTGTGTTATTTATTTATTCACTTTACTTTCCAATATCAGCCTTCCATCTCCTCCCAGTAGCCGATCACACAAATTCTCCCCTCACTTTTCCTCCCTTTCTTCTTTGAGAAGGTGGTGATCTTCCTGGGTATCATGTCCCCCTGGAACAACATGTCACTGAAGGATTAGGCACATTCTTTCCCACTGAGATCAAATTAGACAGCCTAGTAAAGGGAACAGAATTCACAAGCAGGCAACACATTCAGGAATATAGCATCTTCCATTGTTGGGGGAACTGCATTAATACAAAGCCTCAGTTTCTGCTACACAGGTATGTGGAGCCTGGGTACAGCCAATGCTTGCTTTTTGGTTGCTGGTTCAGTCTCTGGGATACCTCAAGAGTCCATGTTAGTTGACACTTTTGATCTTCCTGTGCAGTCCCTGTCCTCTTCAGACCCCTAAGTCCTTCCCTCATTTATTTCACAATACTCCCCAAGCTCCATCTAATTTTTGGCTATGTATCTCTGCATATATTTCCATTGGTTGTTAGGTGGAGCCTTTCAAAGGACAGTTTTGCTAGGCTAACATCTGCTAGCATAACAGACTATCATTGTTAATATCAGGAATTGGTTGTTGCTCATGTATGGGTCTCAATTTACTCCAGTCATTGGTTAGCCATTCCCTCTGTCTCTTCTGTAAGGTACAGAATTTACATGTAGTGCAGTCTGGTGAAAATTAATTAATGTCTTGTTAGAATGTAATTGAAAATTATAATGGAACTTGCACTTGTCTTTTCTTCCCTTCGATCCTGAGCTAAGCAGTGTTGCTCCACATAAGCTCCACTGTGAAGCTTTGCCTTTTAAAAACACATAGTGTTGGGCTAATATCTGCTTATCAGTGAGTAAATACCATGTGTGATCTTTTGTGAATGGGTTACTTCATTTAGGATGATATTTTCTAGTTCCATCCATTTACCTAAAAATTTCTCAAATTCATTATTTTTAATAACTGAGTAATATTCCAATGTGTAAATGTACCACATTTTTTTTGTATCCATTCCTCTGTTGAAGGGGATCTTTCTGGGTTCTTTCTAGCTTCAGACTATTATAAATAAAGCTGCTATGAACATAGTGGAGCATATGTCCTTGTTATATGTTGGAGCATCTTCTGGGTATATGCCCAGAAGTGGTATAGCTGGGTTCTAAGATAATGCTATGTCCAATTTTCTGAGGAACCACCAGACTGATTTCCAGAGTGGTTGTACCAATTTGCAACCCCACCAACAATGGAGGAGTGTTCCTCTTTCTCCACATCCTCACCAGCATCTACTATCACCTGAGTTTTTGATCTTAGCCATTCTGACTGGTGTGAAGTGGTATCTCAAGATTGTTTTTATTTGCATTTCCCTGATGACTAAAAATTTTGAGCATTTCTTAAGATGCTTCTCGGCCATTCTAGTTTCCTCAGTTGAGAATTCTTTGTTTAGCTCTGTACCCATTTTTTAATACGGTTATTTGGTTGTGTGGAGTATAATTCCTTGAGTTATTTGTATATATTGGATATTAGCCCTCACCAAAATTCAACTAACAGACCACATGGAGCTCATGAAGAAGGAAGACCAAGTGTGGATGTAGTTTGCCTCAGTCCTACTTAGAAGGTGTAACAAAATACTCAAGGGAACAAATATGGAGACAAAGTGTGGGAGAGAAACTGAAGGAGAGGCCATCTGGAGACCATTCCACCTGGGTATCCATCCCATGTGCAGACACCAAAGTTAGATGCTGATGTGGATGTCAAGAAGTGCATGCTGACAGAAGCCTGATATAGCTGTCTCCTTAGAGGTCTGCCAGAATCTAACATATTCAGAGGCAGATGCTCACAGCTAACCACTGATCTGATCAAGAGGTTCCCAATAAAGAAGTTAGAGAGAAGACTGAAGGAGCTGAAACGGTTTGTGGCCCCATGAGGAGAGCAACAATACCAACCAACCAGAGCTCCCCAGGGTCTAAACCACCAGCCTTGGAGCACATAGAAAGGAACCCATGACTTCATCTGTATATGAAGGGGAGGATGGCCTTGTAGGGCATAGGAGGGAGAGGAGATCCTTGGTCCCATGAAGGCTGAACACTGAGTGGAGGGGAATTTGAGAGTGGGGAGGTGGGAATTGGGGGGATCCTCATAGAGGCAGGAGGGGGGATGGGATAGGAGGTTCCTGAGTGGTGATAGGAATGGTGTGGGGGGATAAAATCTGAAATGTAAGTATAATATCGAAAAAATGCAGAGTGTTGTGGACAAGTGACCATGGGCTGAAAACTAAATTCTTCCTCCTTTCTCCATTTTTCACATCCTCTTCCATCTATCCTTCCCTACCTCTCTTTTTTCTTTCTTTGTTTTTCTTTCTTGCTTTCTTTATCTCTTTCCTTCTTTCTTCCTTCTTTACTTCCTTTGTTCTTTTTTTTCTTAAGACAAGTAATTACATATTCCATACCCAACATTCCAACTTAAACATTATTTCATATCTGTGAAAATGAGATGATTTTACTAAGTTCACTAACAGCAGCAACAACTACAAAAATACACAATTGCTTAGCATAAAAGTAGAAAGAAAGAGATAAAATGAACTTTTGAATGTGACCTATCTACTGATAGAAGAGGCATGATTAATACAACAATAATACCTGTGAAAGCAGGGCAATCCCACTTTATTATAAGAAAGCCCAGATATTAAAAACACCCCATACCAGCAGCTTATCCTGCTGTGTTGCCCTTAGATGTATGATACATTTAGAACCAAGATTCATTTATTTCTCACATAGTCTTATTGATGTGCAAACAAAATAATAAAGGTGAATGTTTTAAAACAGAAAAATTATCAGCATCAAAATCATTAGATGAAGGCAAGAATATATTTCTTCAGGGATGGAGAGATACCTTATTGTTCTCAGAAGACCCAAGTTCAATTTTCAGTACCTACATCTCTAGATGCAGGGAATATAATGCTATATTCTGACCTCCACAGGTATCCACAACTACACGCATAAATGTTCATGTGTGTGTGCATGTGCACACACAAATGTATGCATATATACATATACATGATCATCTCAAGTTTTTAACATATATAAAAAATACTTTCATGTTTTTATCTTTAGTATATATATATATATACATATATATGTGTATATATATGTACACATATATATGTGTGTGTGTGTGTGTTGCTGTTGTTGTTGTTTTGTACAATATTTATTTTATCACATTTAAAACCTGCATTTCCACAAAATATATTTCAAAAATACATTTTGTTGATGAAAAATTTAAAGCTGACAGGCAGTAAACATAGTCATTATCTTTAATTTTCAGCTCTTTTGCTTTTGAAGGAAGATATAATACAGAGACAGAAAAATTTTTGGAAGTTTATGAATAAGTTAACCTGTCCTAGGCAACAGAAAATCAATGAATAGGCATTGTCTTAAGAAAAGTATAAGATGAAGACTGATATTAGAGGTTGTCCTCTGACTTTAACATACCACCACACACATATACCCATAATCACACAAACAAACAAACAAACATGTATACAGGCATACAGATATTATATAGAGATTTCTACATACATAAAACTAAGGTTTAGAAAAATGTTTCTTTCTAAATATAGATAACAAATGGGAAAATTGCATCTGATTTATAATTCTATATGTGATACAAATTTACCAAAGATAAACTTTTCTTTTGTTCCACATTTTCATTTATAATCAATTTATCTACCCAATCATCTCCTTTTCTCCATTATTATAGTGACTTCCCTACTGGATGTATTTCAACATGTATCTCTTGAAATTTAAGAGGTGTTGGACTGATGAAGCTAATCACAAATAGTGTTTACTTCAACCATTAGAGTCACAGACCCTTACAAAGGTCTTGGATATGAATTCCTCCTTTGACTTGTGAAAGTGCAATTCTGTTCATTATTAATCTTATCATGTGGAAAATAGTTCATTTATATGGAAATAGGTGTGTTTATATACTATGCTCTCTTTTCAATGAAACACAAATCTCTGATTAAAATCCAATTCTTTCTTTGGAAAGGTCGAACATGATGCCTTAGATTGAAATTATTTCAGTTCTATTTTATGCAGGTCACTTATGAAATGACCTATTTAAATATGTTCTTGTTCTCTACTGTTTCTGTGCAATTTCCAATTACTAAAAATCTAAACTGGATGTATGTTGAAAACTGTATTTTTTCTAAATTTTAATTTAATTTTGTGTTTATATATGTGTTTGTGTGTGTACAATGCATTGTGAATGTGACCACACACATGTTGCAAATGTGTGCTGAGGCAGGGAGACAACTTTTCAGAGTACAGTTTTTACTTGCACTGTTGGTACTGGGCATCAAACTTAGGTCACCAGTATCATGTGACAATTATTTTAAAGTGGTGAGATATTTGCTGACCCTGTCTTAGTATTTATTAAAATGTATATATTGTGCTCCATATTTATGCAATTAAAATATATTAAACAAGAAAACAAGTATACTAAACTGTGATTTCAAACTCTTTGGGTGATTATATAAGTCTTCCTTCTTGTGAGTGTTCTTGTATCCTCTATACTAAAGCTCAGCACACTATTGAGACATGGTATCAGACCTGAGGCTTATCTTAATCTTCTTAAATAAACAAGGGTGATCTTACACTTCTCATCCTTTTGCCTCTAACTCCTGAGGGCTAACGTTATAGCTAAGGCACTGGGTTTATGGAATGCTGAAAGATGAATGCAGACGTTTTAGAATACTGGACAAGTATTGTTGCAACTGAGACATCTTTAGCTCAAACATGAGATATATTATAATAATACTTAAAAAAATGTTCCATTTTTGTGTCCCAGCACAGTGGCACATATTTTGTTTTTGTACATACACCATAGAACTAATTTTGTTGTCAGTGAACAGCTTTCAAGTCTGCTTCTAATATGTAAATCTTGGGGATTTAATTCATGTCATCAGGCTTGGTAGCAAGTACTCTTATCCACTGAGCCACCTTGTCAGCTCACATGAGCTATATTATATCCTGTATTCATTCTTAAAACATGAATCATCTGTAACCTCAAGTACATATATGTTAAAAATGTATGTGTGAACTCTGTGCATAATAACTGAAAGTTGTGAAAAGCCTAAAGAGCAACAATTGAGTGGAAAATATGTATTTAGATATGTATTTGGTACATTGATGTATTAATCTATAAAATAATACATTGGTAGCTGCATAAACAGTGTCGTGATTAAGAGTGTTTGTTTTTATTGTAGAACATTCAGGCTTAGTTCCCTAGATGCATGCTGAGTATCTCAAATCAACTTGTTACTCAGCTTCAGAGGATTTTATACCTTGTTCTGGCTTAGGAGAACATCTAAACACAGGTGGCATCCGTTCATACACACATACACAATAATAAGTATTTAAAAAGCAGCATACTAGATGGTCATTTCAGACATTATATATAGAATATATTACTGCTAATATTTAGTTACTGTTTCAGATACAGTATCATATAGTCAGCACTGGTCTTGAACTCATATATCTAAGGATGGCCAGAATACCTCTGAATTTCACTTTTACTGAATTTTGTAAAAGTATTCAACATCAAGAATGGCTCCTGTATGTTTTTGTTAATCTCAACATTAAGAGCATATAAGAGTTAGGATAAGTGTTATGAACTAAATATATCTGTATGGAGAACTGTAGACATGAACAAGCAATTATGATAAGAAAAGATCTAGGCTGCTACTAACATTTTATTTATTGGTCTTCATGCTTCACAGACATGTAAAGATACATATTTCCATAAAAAATGTGCATGCTACTCTTTCCACTGGATGAGGTACTTGTCAAGTATCCATACGAGAACTGAATAAACAGAATGCGTATATAGAAATAATTTATTAGGTTGATGTACATGACATAAATAGGGTTAGCAATCAATGGCTGTGTACAAGCTGGAGAAGCTAATGGTACAGTAGCCATGCCATCTAGTTTGATACTGAGACCTGAACAACTTCTTGAGAGTGGTTGATCTTCACTCTACATTGGAGGCTGAAAGATGTGGGTTCTGGTATCAGGGAAGGACACCAGAGGCAACAATAGCAGCAAAAAATGGCTATACTTACCCTCAAGAAGAGATAAGTAAGTAAAAGAAACACACTTCTCTCTTGAATTCATAAACCTGATCCCTAAATTAGTCCTTATCTGAAATGCTTTTGAATACTCATCTAGACACATATCTCGCACTAGTTTCCAACTACAATTATGTTGACAATCAAGATTGATTACTATAGATAACTTACAAAAAATGATTCTAACTTCACAATCAAATTTTAGGGCTGACCTGATTTTGCGCAAAACTTGTAAGAGGGCTATACTGAGCAACATGGTATGTGTTTACTATGGCCTGATCTGCAGTGATCAGAGAAACAGGGCTTGACTATGTCAACCATAATTTACATAGATGAGCAGTAATAGTTTAAACCAAGTTTAAACCATAATTATATTCTTCAAAGGAAAGGTACTCAACTACTTAATGGTATTTTTACCTAAAATCTGCTATTGAGTAATAGGAATAGATAGTGTCTTCTTGAGAAGATTTTAAATCCATTCTATGAGATAGAATCCGTACTTGTGACTTAAAACCAGTTATAAACTATTATGCAGAATATGTATTCATTATATTATGTTAATTATATTATATTATAGCATTAAAATAACTCTTATTTACTCAGTGATATACCCATAGATCAGTGACATTTTCAACTTTCATCTGAGGCGCTTCTTTTTGCAGGAGATGGCAATTAACACAAAGATCCATGAATAGTCAATACTTAAAGAATATGATAGCCCAGAGTTCTCAGCACAAATGGGATATCTATATTTCAACTCCCAGAAATAAAAAGATTGTAGGAGCCAGATGTGGTGGATGACTTTGAGGAAACAATGTGTTCTGGCCACACCAGAGTAATTATATGTATGAACTCACAGTGTCTGTTACAGAATACACAAGACCTGTACAAGCTCAAGGTGGTCAGTAATCCCATATTGGAACATAGAAGTAGGAGAGGCAACATAAAGTTACAGCCCTAGCTGAGGGACTACTAGCATATGGAAACTCTGAGGGACAGAGATTGTTTTCTTTAATGATGGCCATACTTTAGAACAGGCACAAACCCAAAAGAAGTAGTGAGCCAAAATTGAAAAAAAATCTCCCATTGGCCAGTATAGGTGTCTTTCTCTAGATTGGTCTCAAATATACACGTAGATTGTACAAATACCAGTGATTAAAATAACTATGGCTTCTTACATGTAGCTAATATTGCATTAGGTTCTGTGATTTTAATTGTGTATATGTTTGATATATGTGCATCTATCTACATGTGCATACAAATAAACAAGTAAGTCAGTGGTAGACAATGGGTGTCCTTATCAATTAAACTCTGAACTTACTCTTTTACGTAGGTTCTCCTGTTGAGGTCTTCTACTGCGATCCTCTACTGAACTAGATGACTGTCCATTTGTTTTGTCGTAATTTCCGAGAGTCCTCTGTTTTCCCAATCCTTAGATTACAAACACTGACAATCCATATCTGGCTTCTTCCATGAGTTCTGGCAATCTGAATTCAGTTCTCATGCTTCCATGGTGTTGGCTACCAGTTACCTCTTCCCTCTTTGGTTTATGTTTTTAACTTTTACAGACAATAAAATGAGAAATGTTTCATGGCTGCTTCTCATGCTGTTTTCTGTGCTTGTCTTGTCATGTGTGATGTGTAGGTGTCTCTGGGTCACACAGGGCTGACATTTCCTTTTGTTTTTAATTTTTGGAATGAAATAGATTAATTTCTCATATAATACATTCCAAACACAGTTTCTCTTCCCATCCCCACTTCCCTCAGCTACCTACAACATCTCCTCTCAAGAGATCCACTCCCATTCCATGTACTCTTCAAAAAAGAGCAGGTCTCCAAGCAATGACAGTCAAACAGGAAAAAAAAATACAATGAGACAAGACAAAAGACTTTATATCAATGCTGTGTAAATCAGCACAATAGGACAAAAAAAAAAGTCCCAAGAACAGGAAAAAAAAGCCATAAATAAACTCAATCTCACTGCAAAGAATTACACATAAACACCAACCTAACAGCCATAATATATGTGCCAAGGACGTAGTACAGACCCATGCAGTCTTTGTGCATGCCACAAACTCTCTGTGAACCCAACTTAGTATGATGGGTAATCTCATAATAAGAAGATACTTTTCAGCCTGCAGAAAGAGAAAAATGGACACAAACCTAGCCACAGAACCTGCAACCTACAGTCTTTTCTGACTCCAAGATATGGTGGGGCAATTGTGTAGAACTTTCGAGAGTAGATACCCAATGTTGCTTTAAATTTAGGTCCATGCCATGAGAGGAAGCCTTTGTCCTATACTGCCAGATGGCCAGAAGAATAGATACTCCAGAGATCTAGACCTAAGGCTTATGGTAGGATAGAACCAAACACAACTGGTACAAGAAAATAAAAAAAACAAACAAAGGACATGAAAAAAAATTTGAAGATATTTTGGTATACTCATAGATGGGTGTTTTATTTAGCAGTCTTTACAGAGACTTGTTCCAGCAGTAGATGGTAGCAAGTGCAATGGCACATAGCCATACATTATGTGGAGAGGTTATTAATTAGAGGACTCTACTGTGTTCTTCCCTTAGGAGTCCTAGAAACCCCATGAAAGACAGGAAAGAAGAATAATTACCTTTGAAGAGTTGGGCTTTGTATGTTTGTGATGTGGTTAGCATCTCTCCTTAGAAGTATATTTGCATTTTCTATTCATTTTCTCATGATGTCCTTGATAGTCTTTTAATAAGTAGATATCTGGGTAACAATATTCATGTGCATAGCCCACAGAGCTACAAGTCCAATTACAGATTTACACGTTCACCTTTTCCCCTTGCCATTATCTTTTAATATAAGGCAGTCTTGTAATGTTGTTTTGTTTATAAATCAGAGAGTTTTACTTCTGTATATATTTATATGGTGCTGGGATTCATGCTCAGGCTCTACCTATGCAAGGAAGTTGCAGTTAAGTGTTTATTTGATAACATACATGTCACAAGAATTTTGAATGATTTCTCAAATGTATGTCTAAAGCACAAACTTGTTACTTTACCTGTTATATATTTTAAACTATAAAACAACATTTTCTAACAGTTTCATATTTGATACAGAGAAAAGGTAATATTTTAGTAGGAGTATAGATCCCATTCCATTTAACATATTCCATTTAATAGGATCTATTAACCTCCATTGCATGTCACTGGGTCAGCACTTTGGTTCAAAGGAGCCATGCAGGACACCAAAAGTGTCCTGTTTCTCTCTGTGGAAGCCTGTGTAGCCCCAAGATTAACCAGCTTGGAACCCTGCCTCAACAATCTCTTCCCATTTGCGTCTGCCCGAGGTGTAGCTGGCAGAGGTGAATTGGAAACAGTCTCCACACCTTCCTTGTCTAGCTCTTGAGTCATCCTTCACTCCCAAGGAGCCATGTGTGAGCCCAAGAGCATCCTGCTTGTCCATGAAGAACTGTGTATCCCCAAGACTAATGAGTGTGGAACTCTGCCACCAATAATTCTTTGTAAGTTAGGTCTGTCCAGGCCACAGGCATCAAAGTTGAGTTGCATAGTTCCCTGAACTCCATTAACTAGCCCTAGGTTTGACCTTTGATGTTAAGAAGGATTGTAGGATACCAGGAGCACCCTATTTACAAATAGAGACCTGTAGGTGTGGGAATGAAGCAAGAACTGCCAGCTAGAAACATTGAATTACCAATCCCTTGCCAGTGATATCTGCCTGAGGCAGCCAGCACAGTCTGGTATCCTGACCTACATTTCCTGGCCCATGGCTTCCCAAGAAGTCCTGCTGCCATCTGGATAATACCACCAATACTACAGGTAAACAGATGCCCAAAAGACAGCTTAGAAATACAATTAACAAGAGCCAGGTAAATATAGCACCAGTGGAGCCCAGCTACAGAAAGCCCTAAATATACTAATGAAGCTAAAGAAAAAGAAGATGATCATAGATCCAATCCTATAAAAATGATAGAGGATTTTAAATAGGAAATAAATCTTGTCTATACAGCAAAACAAAATGCAATCAATTAAATTGAGGCATTAGAACAGGAAGCAAATAAATATAAATAAATACAAGAAAATTCAATCAAAACAGGTGAAGGAGCTGCATAAATTTTTAAAGACATGAAAATAGAAGAAATAAAAAAGACAAAATCTGAGTCAATCCTGGAGCTGGAAAACCTAGAAAAGAGTACAGGAACTATAGATATAAGCTTCAAAACATGTATGAGATGGAAGAGAGAATTTCAGGCATAGAAGATACTATAGAAGAAAGCAGTACATCAGTCAAAGAAAATGCAAAAACTAAAAAATTTATGACACAAAATATCCAGGAAATTTGGGACATTATGAAAAGATGAAACCTAAGAAAACTGGGAATAGAAAAAGGAAAGGAATTGCAGATGAATGGACCAGAAGACATCTTTAAAAATCACAGAAGAAAATTTCTCTAACCTAATGGAAGAGATGCCTATAAATGTTCAAGAAGTATACAGAACACTAAACAAATTGCACCAGAAAAGAAAATCCTAGTGCCACACAATAAACAAAACACTAAATGTACAAAACAAAAAGGATATTCAAAGCAACAAGGGAAAAAGGCCAAGCAGCATCTAAAGTCAGTCATATGAGAATAACAAATGATTTATCTACTAAGACAGTAAAATTTCCTGGGTAGAAGTCTTGCAATCTGTAAGAGACCACAGATCTCATATAAGACTATTATACCCAGCAAAATTTTCAATAACCATAAATGAAGTTATTCCACCAAAAATAAATGTAAAAAATACCTTTCTACTAAGTCAACCCTACAGAGGATACTAGGAGGAAAATGCCAACCTAATGAGGCTAAGAATACTCAAGAAAACATAAGAAATACATAATTTCTCATTACTAAAACCAATAAAAGAGAAATACACACACACTCACACAACAACCCCCAAAATTAAAATAACAAGAAGTAACAATCCTTGGTCAATATCAATGGATTCAATTCCCCACAAAAAAAGACACAGGCTAAAAAAAAAATGGATACATAAATAGAATCCATCATTCTGGTATATACAAGAAATACATCTCAGCAAGAAAGATAGACATTACCTCAGAGTAAAGGGATGAAAAATGGGTTTCCAAGTAAACAGGCCTAAGAAACAAGCTTGAGTAGTCATTCTAATATCTAATAAAATACTATTTCAAACAAAAATTAAAGGAGATGGGGAAAGAAACTTAATACTCATCAAAAAGATTCACACTTAAGATATCTCAATTCTGAGCATTTATACTCCAAATGCAAGAGCATCCACATTCATAAAAGAAACATCACTAAAGCTTAAGCCACACTTCAAAACCAGTACATTAATATGGGAAGACTTAATTGCTTCACTCTCACCAATGGACTGGTCATTGAGACAGAGAACAAACAGAGAAATAATGAAACTAACAGAAATTATGATTCAAATAAACCAGGCAGCTCATTTCGCCCAAACAAAATGAAAATACCTTCTTCTCAGCACTTCACAGAACCATCTCCAAAACTGACTATATAACTGGCCACAAAACAAGCATTAAAAGACACAAGGAGATTGAACCAACCCCTTGCATTTTACAGAACACCATAGGTTATAGGTGAGCTTCAACAACAACAGAAAGAACAGAAAGCCTATAACTCATGGAAAGTCAGCAAATCTAGTCTACTCAGTGATCAATGGGTCAGAAAAAAACCCACAAAAACAAATTAAAGACTTTCTAGAATTCAATGAAAATGTAGGAACAACATACATAAACTTATGGAACAATATAAAAGCAGTGCTAAAAGAGAATTTCATAGTAATTAGTGCCTTTAAAAAGAAATTAGAGAGTTTTAATGCTAATGATTTAAAAATATACCTGAAAACTCTAGAAAGAAAGAAAAATAGATGAAGAAACAAACATATACATGAGCAATAGATGGCAGAAAATAGTCAAAATCAGACTTGAAATCAACAAATTAAATACAAAGAGAAGAATAGGAGTCAAGAAAATTAAGAACTGGTGATTTTTGTTTGTTTGTTTATTTCTTTTATTTTTTAACCAACAGACTAGACAAGTCCTTACCCCAACTAACTAAAAGGCAGACAGACAGTACTAAAATTAACAAAATCAGAAATTAAAAAGGAAATAAAAAACAGATACTGAGGAAATTAAAAAGTCATCAGGTCTTATTTCAAAAGCCTGTAATCCGCAAACATTGGAAAATCAAAATAAAATGGATGACTTTCTAGACAGATACAAAGAAACAAAATTAAATCAAGATCAGGTAAATTGAAACAATACTATAACCCCTAAAGAAATAGAAGCAGACATTAAAAAACCCCAACCACCTGGCACTGCAGATCAAGAAGATGCCTGGGCCACTTCCTGACCCAGGCAGCTCTGCAGGAGCTAGGGGAGCATTGACAGTCAAGGGCTTTTACAGACATGCACATTCAGACCCTCAGTGTCCTTGTCCACTGAACGCTACATCTCAATCTTCCTTGACAGCAGTGGCGAAGCTCAGGGCACCACTTGAAGTCTGGTAAACTCCTGTGGCCTTGAGACCTGGGGGCACCTGGCTTACCAAGGTTGTCAAGACTCCATCTTCCCTTCCAGGGAGGGCCTTGGGGATGCTGAGTTGCTATATCCAGGAAGACAGTGGTCCTGACATGCAGAAAGCCTGGAAAAAAGCTGTTAACCGCTTTTCTTTTTCTCTTTCTTTTTGTCACTGGGTTAGAGAGGCCATTGCCAGCACAGCACCAAGGCCTGCCCAGTAGTCGGGTTCTCTGGTCCAGGAGATATATTCTCCATAGTTGGTCTGTGGATTTGTTGGGCCCATGTCCTGAGCACACTCAGCCAGCCACAGCCCTGCTAGTGACACTTGGGAAGGGCCACCAGGAGCCAGACCTGGACTCTTGGATGAATGCCTAGGTGTCAGGATAGCAGCACCCAAGCTGTGCAGGGCAGCCAGGATAGTGGCCAAGCTACTGTGTCCTTTCTCCATGAGGCTTTCTGTCACTTGGTGCCAGTGGGTAATGTGTGTTCTTTGAGTCTTTGTATGAATTAAAGGCTGGAGACCTACAAAAAAAAAAATCCCCAACCAAATACATACATAAATAAATAAATAAATAAATAAATAAAGCCCTTGGCCAGATGGTTTTAAGGCAGAATTCTACAAGACTTTCTAACTACAAGACTTTCTAACTACAGATAATCCCAATAGTCTTCAAATATACTTATGAATATCGGGGCAAAAATACTCAATAAAATTCTCACAAACAGAATATAAGCACACATGAAAGGCCCAGCTATACCACTCCTGTGCATATACCCTAAAGATGCTCTACCATCCCACAAAGAAACTTGCTCAGCTATGTTTATATCATGTCTATTCATAATAGTCAGGAACTGGAAACAACTTACATGTCCCTCAACCAAAGAATGGATAAAGAAAATATGGTTTGTTTACATAATGTTGTATACTCAGCTGTTTAAAACTAAGACAACACAATTTCTTCATGCATATGAATGAAACTAGAAGATATCATCCTTAGAGAGGTAATCTAGACCCAAAGACCCAAAGAACATACATAGTTTGTACTCACTTATAAATGGATATTAGCTATAAGGTACAAGGCAACCATGTTATAATCAATAGACCAAAGAAACCAAATAGCAAATAGGGCCCAAGAGAGGATAGTTGAATCTTTCTCAGAGGGGGAAATATATCAGATATTGGAGGTGGATGAGGAGAGGGGGTGGTGTGGGGAAAAGTATGTCTGTGGGAGGATTATGTATAAGGAATGAAATGGAGAGAGAGAGAGAGAGAGAGAGAGAGAGAGAGAGAGAGAGAGAGAAAGAAAGAGAAAGAGAGAGAAGCAGCAGTGTGAGAGAGATAATATCAAGGATGTACCACAGATCCATGATGAGCAAGGCCCCAAAGGGTCTGTGGTCATGACTATAGCTGAGACTCCTAGCAGCAGAAAATATGGATCCTGAAGTAACCCCATCTTGTATCATGCAGGACTTCCAGTATGGATAAGTTTAGCAACCCCACCCATGAAACTTTCCACCCACCAAAAATGTGTCCCCCCTACAAGATGTGCATTGAGTAAGACAGAGCAGAGACGGAGTGAATGGGCAACCAATTACTGTCCAAAATTGAGACCCATCCCATGGACATGAGCAAATCCATGACACTATCAATGATACTCTGTCTTACTTGCAGTCAGGGACCTGCTATAACTGTCCTCTGAGAGGCTACATCGAGCAGCCAGTGGAAAGAGATGCAAAGACCACAGCCAAACATTAGTTGGAGCTCTGGGAGTCTTATGATATTTTTTCAAAGGAAGTAGAATGAAATAGAAGGAATAGTATTGACGAGACTTATGTAAGTTTTTGGGGGGAAGGATTGAGAGACCTGAAAAGGACATGGACTCTACAGGAAGACAAAAACTGTCAACTGACTTTGACCACTGGGGACTCTCAGAAACTGAATCACCAATCAAAGAATAAGAACAGGATGGACATAGTTCCCATGCATAAATATATAACAAATTAACATCTTGATTTTTATGGGAGTCCCCTAACAACAGGAGCAGAGGTGGCCCTGGATCTGTTGCTGCCTTCTTGTGAATATGGTTCCTATAACTGGACTTCTTTGTCTGGCATCAGTGAGAAAGGATGCACCTAGTGCTCCAGTGACTTGATGTGAGGGTGGGTGATACCTAGAGGATCACTTTCCCTACTCAAAGCATAAGGAGAAAAAGGAATGAGCTGAGGATTCCTGTGAAGGTATACTGGGAAGGGGGCATATACTGGGATGTAACATAAATTAATTGATTTCATAAAAAAATGAAGAAAATAGAAGAAAAATAAGACATTTTCTCAAAAGATAATAATATGTAAAATTTTAGGGTGTTCTTGAAGCCTGGAATGACATTTTAGCTGTATGGTCAAAATTTTGTTTATTTTGTGTAAAACTACATCACAGTCATGGAGATGAATATACATAACAATGACAAAAATTAAGGAGAAAATGTGAAAAGAAAAGCAGTAAACAATGCATTGCACTTTAGTGATCTTGGACTAATGCTGCTTATATATTATGTTAATTTAGGTCCCCAAAATTGTTTATACAAGAATCTGCACATCTGTACAACACTGAGGGAACCTGCCCTCTACTGGTTCTAATTGATAAAAAAAAAAATAGATGCCCATAGCTAATGGCTGGACAGGGTAGATAGAAGTGGGGTTTTTGGGATTCCTGGTATAGAGACAAGAAGGAAGGGGAAAAAGAGAGATCCACCATTCCAGGAGAGGTAGAGAAGAGGAGATTTTAAGCATGAGAAGTGTGGGACAAACATCATAGCCACTAAGTAGGAGCTGGGAGAAACCAGCTTCAAGAAGGGTGTCTGAATGGGTCCAGGAGAGATAAGATGAATTATAGATATTAGCAAATAATAACTTGGGAATATCACAGGTTGTTGAATAAGCCACATGGAGTTTAGGAATTGGCCCAGCCATTGAGCTGATTTAAGCATATCAAAATATAAAGCAAGTGTGTGTTTGTGTCTTTCATTCAGGAACCCAGAACATTGGGGTGGGTAGTGAGGAATGCTACCAACAGCAGGATCACTTCAAGGTTTTTATTTTTGGATATTGGTACATTGCCCATCTCTGTTTCTCTCCTTCTTCACTTTTATACTCCTTTTTTCCTTTCAAATATTTATTTGTTCAAAATCTTTTGTACCTCGTTCTACCATGCTCCTTAGTCTTCTGACACCTTAGGAAAGTCTGTGACTTTTTTCATTTTGGGCAGTAAGTATATCACACTGCATGCTGAGAAGCACAATGCTCCTGAGTTAAATTCTCATTCTAAAATCTCTGACCTGTCATTATTGAATTAATGTGTATGTATTAAAATTACAGTACCTATTGATAATACTTTCTTGGTGGCACAACATAGAGATATCAGTATGGCTTTCAGTGTGAGATATCTTATATTCAAATACAAACTTTTACCTCAATTTTTGCTGAGATTAGAGGCAGTTAGTGATTCTTGGAGAATAAGAGACACTTTTTTCTTTATGGTGTAGCCTGTAAGTTGTCAATGATCTTGTTAATGGACTCTTTCCTATGTCCTTGTAAGCAATCTGACTAAAATCCTTTGCATTTGGAAAAAAAAAGACATGAAAATAGAGTGGAGTTGTCTGAAAATAGAAATGAAAAGAGAGTGGTGGGAAAGGCAGAGAGGGTTAGACAGCAAATGTGATCAAAACACACTCCATGCATGTGTGAATTTCATTATTAAAGATGATTGTAATATGCTAATAAAACTTCACATAACATCTGTCAATTTCAGTGGATCATTTAACTGCTTGAGTATAACAGTATGAGACCATGTACTTTCTTTGTTTACTCCCAGATAAGTCATACTAAGCATCTTAAAGGTGGGAAATATTTGACACAAAGCACTCTATGCTGTAATTATCCATTGAAAGGACTTTATTCTCCAATGTGGATAAGATAAATGTGGGGCCAGAATTCATTGTGCAGTTTCATATTTGCAGAGGGCATGACATAATTTAGTTTCCTTAGCAAGAATAATAGCTAATGATTCCCGCGTTTCAGTGGTAACTGAATGTGTGTAAAGTTGGTACAGAAAATCTTCTCCCATTTCCTTAATGTGTGAATGGCTCAAATGGATTTTTCTAAGTGAAAATTTTCTATTCTTAAATCCTTTTAAGAATACCCATGTTCCTAGAAGACAGATTGGAAATTGCTCACAGGCACCAGTTACACATTTCAAAGTGCAATATTCTGTGAGCCCTGCAGAATCTGCTTAATAATGAATCCTTGTGTGCAGTCAGGAAGCTAATATAGGTAATAAATTGATTATAGTCCTCCTGAAATGTGAACCTCCTTGCCTAATCAAGTGTCCCCAAGTAAGAAATGTCAAATATGCCTGGGCCAATTAGCAGGTGCATAAATGGAACTTACTCTATTATGCTACAGAGTTAGTATTAATAAAAGAATGAGAGACTCTTATTCACTTTTCCTCATATGCTTTGCTCATATGCAGTGAAATGAGTGATGAAGGCTCAGTGGCTCTCCTTGTGATTAGTTGGTGATGACCACATGCAAGGACAGTGGTGTTAACAGTTTTGAGATGCTTCTGAACTTAACCCCCCACCAAAAAAAGAAAAAACAACAGAGCTAAGAGGAATAGGGTGGAAAAGAAAAGACCTTATTACCAATACAGACAGTTATGTCTATTATGTGAATTACGATGGAACTCGGGAACTTGTGCTTTCATAGCAAAAACTTTGCCAAATAAGCCATCTCATGATCAAACAATTTTTATTTTATTTTATTGGATATTTTCTTTATTTACATTTCAAATGTTATACCTTTCCCAGTCTGCCCAGAAACTCCCTAGCCCATCCCCCCTCCCCTGCTTCTATAAGGGTGTTCCTCCACTCACCCATCCATTCCTGCCACCCTGCCCTCGAATTCCACTACACTGGGACATCAAGCCTTCACAGGACAATCTCCTCACATTGATGACCAATAAGGCCTTCCTCTGCTACATAAGCAGCTGGAGCTGTGTGGCCCTCCATGTGTACTCATTGGTTGGTGGTTTAGTTCCTGGGAGCTCTGGGAAGAACAAAGTGTGGGTGCTTCAATCAAAGTATTTTTGAATCCAAGAATTTTCATTGTAAATCTTACAAGTTATATGCCTTCTCCCATATGGACCAGCTAGTATGTACAAGATGGGCCAGCTTGGCTGCAATACTTGGTGTAGTTCTATTGACCCCTGGGCGTGTATGGCATGATTCCCTGAGTTTGGTCCTAAAGTGTACAGTATTTGATAGAGCAAGCTGAGTGCTGAAAGCATGCATGCATTTACTTTTTGCCCTTGGTTGTGGACATGATGATGTGACTAGATGTTTTATGTTCCTACCTTCTTAGCTTTTCTGCTCTAATGAACTGTTACATGAACTTGTAAGGCAAATTAACTTTTTCTTCCCTAAATTGCTGGTTTTCAGTGTTTTATACCAGCAACAGAATGGACCTGAAATAAACAATAAGGACTTTCTTTGTGTGCTTATATTAATGTAGAGATAACATTTCCAGAACCAATAACTTTTAAGATTCTTCATAAAATCTTTTCAAGGAATGTTTATAAAGTCAACATTACACAGCAGTTTGGGGAAAATGTGTAATAACCATTGGAGAATGTCCTACCATGCAAATTTATCTGGGTTTGTTTTGGATGATGTTTTACTTTCTTGTTTAGTTTTATGAGACAAAATCTTTATGCATATTTCAAGGTGGCCTCATATTCATGATTCTTCTATCAAAACCTTTTAAATTCTGTGATTACAGGTGAGTGATATAGCGCCAAGTAATTACCTGGCTTTATTTAAGACATATACCAAATTACACAGAATTGTAATTGTACTTCTCTTTATAATGTGAACAAAAATATCTGTGCTTAGATTTCTGGGAATTTTAATTCTTTATGCAAAGCCTCTTTGTCTTTTTAATTGGTTCATTACTAAGTTCTATACAGTTTATTAAACTCACTTATAACAATATATTCTTTCTTAATTCTGGGATTTATGCATTTTTCCATGTGCCACACCTGGACTGAGTTCATGATCCAATGCTTAGCATTTCAGAATTCTTCATTTTCTTTTTTCTTTTTTTTTTTTGGAGAAATGCTTTTAATTTTGAAAATTCTTAACATAATTTTATTAGTAATAGTTACACTTAGGGTTTTACAGAATATTTTAGACCATCTTTCAAAACTTTACTTTCTTCACAAAATTATTTGAATCAAATGAGAAATTCTATAGCATCATTATTTGCCTACAAAGCATTACTTCAAGATAGTACATCTTCACAGGTCTGCAAAAATCTGTTCAAAATGGTGGTGAATACGGAATGATCACAGTGATTATATATTTAATAATAATAAAATCATATTTTTATTTTGCAACTAATATTTTATTTCTCTAAATCAACACATTCAGATTAAGCACCTATTTCTCTAGCAGTAGGTCCAGACACTGTGATTCTGAGAAACTTCCATCCACATGATAATTCATTTGGTTTGTTGAATTATCAGAAAAGTATTTAACTCATTCATATATTGCAAGTGAGCATGCAGATGATCAATGCAGTTTGAAAAATTTTGCCAGGGTCATGTACTTTAGCACTAACAGTGCAACACTGGACTTTACATTATATGAATTAATAGTAACTGTGCTAAGCTTTTTCATACTTTCATTTAATTCTCAGCACCTGAAACATATTATCATCATTTAATAGGAAATAAACATGCATAAAAAAACCCTCCAGATTAATGAAGTATAAACTGTAAACAAATGATTAAACTCTGGAAACCTTAACTTCAATTCAGAGCATCTGTTGTCATTGAACTAAGGAGTCATTCACATAGGGTTGGGAGACAGCTTAGCAATGTTGAATCACTGTTATGTTCTAGGCATTCTTCTTACTTTTCTTACTTTCAGTTTAAAAATATTATTAGTGTCATTACATTGTATGAAACAATGTACATGCATATCTGAAACTTTACCTACATCTATTTATCTATTCACACATTATTTTGTCTTGCATTTTCCTCCAGTTCTCTCCCTTTCACTTACCAAATAGTCAGTCACATTTCTATTTTCAGACACAATATATATAGATAAATATACACAATCTATACATACTTATATTAAATATATATGTATATATATATTACATATATATGTAAATATATATGTATATATTTTTATATATATAAATATATATGTGTGTATATATATGTATATATATACACACACACATGTGTGTGTGTGTTTCAATCTATATTCCACATGTAACAATGCCATTTTTGTATTTTGAGTGTTACTTAATATTTTAACATTAACATTTAATACATAAAGTAAGCTCTACATTAAAATTTTAATATTTAACATTAATATTTTAACATATTTAACATGAACATTAACATTAGCACACATTTTTATTCAAATAAATATATCATTAACATTTATGACTGAATAAAACTCCATTGCACATATACACAATTATTTATTTATATATTCATTTGTGGTGGCAACTATGCTGGTTCCCTATTTTGGACTACTGTGAATAGTGTTTCAATAAACATGAATGTGCATGTAAGTGTCTCTGTGGTATGCTGGTTTTGAATGAGACTACATATCTGAGTATAGCTGACTTATATCGTGGCTCTGTAATATTTGCTCTCTCAATAACACAATAGATATTAATCAACATTATTACATATATAATATAATAAGGATATAAAGTTCATCTTTCTCTAGATTAAATGTATGATACGTAGGTAAAGTAAATTTACCTTGTAGGAACAGTGTCAATGAGAGAGGATTATGTGATGATTTCTAGAACATGGAAAACATAAATGAGAAGCAGAGATTGTAAGGCTGAAGGGACGGAAGGCAAACAAGATATATCATAATACAAATGATGTCAAGCATTTGGTGAGAAAGATAAGAAATTACCATCCACAAAAGTGGCAGAGGTAGATAACATTAACTGGGTTTCGGAGGTTTGTTTAGGTATAGAGAGGAGTAATTAGGTAGGTGTTCTTTATAGAAATAAAAGAAATGACAAGAAAATTGACCAAAGGCATAGGAATTAGCACAAAATAGAATCTACTTACTTTTTCATATGTCTTTAACTTATCAGAATTACTCTAAGATATGGACATTTCTGCTAGAAGAAGACGTAGGGAATAAATGAAAAGTCAAGGTAACAGAGGAAAAGCTGCTATGGAAACACCACCTTTCTTTCCTTTAGGATCAGGGAACTCTAATAAACCAGCAAAGATTCACTTAGACACTACCTCCTTCCTCTAGTCCTGATTCCTTCCTTCTCTTTCTGATGCTTTGGGATGATACTGAGGCAGGAGCCTGTTGAGGAAGATACTTAAAATGACTGCATTCAAGCTGGCTTTTCTCAATCAGCCGCCATGTTCCTGACTAACCTGAGGCCTAGAGCAAAGGTGGTGGACCATTACTGCTCGTCTTAGGCAGTCTGCTCAGGTGGCCGAAGACACTGGCCTTGCCACCCACGAGATGCCAGTGTGGGAGATGGCTCTGCTAATCTTCTACGCTGCCTCAACAAGGCTGGGCTGAGCCCAGACCATCCTGCCATCCACGCGGTATTAAGTATAAAATGAAACTTTAATGCTTAAATATTAATCAAAGACTTTATATACTTGGTAATGCTCAATAACAATATGCCTACATAATTATAGATGTTTCTCAAATAACTAACCTAGATATAAGTTGTTACTTAGGACTGCTATTGGTAAATGCGAGGTCTGTCCCTTGCCTGTTCCTCCTTGTCCCTCGCCTCTCTCCTCCTCTTCCTTCTTCTCTTCCTCCTGTACTCCTCTCATCTTAGCCTCTCCCAACTTGCCAGAATATTCCACTACAGAAGCCCAAAAGACCAGAACTATTGCAAGATGGAAAATGAAAAGACTAAGATAAATGACCAAAAATATTTTTTTTGGCAAACTTGAGAAATAGTTTAGCAGGAAAGTTACATGAAATAGATGGTTTTCAATTTTCCCACAAGATGTCTTATAGTGTCTCCCCTGGCCTCTCCCTGATTGGCAGTCTTCATTGCTTTCTTGCTTGATGTATTTCTGCTCAACAGGATGCCACAAGCTTTGGACCAGGACAATCTGGAATCCTTGAGAAATAAAATCATATTAATAGCAGAAATCTTTCCACAAGTGTAATTTACTCAGTCCTGCCTAAAAAAAAGCCAATCTGCCATAGGTTTACATTCCGTTGTAAAACCATTTCAGAAAGATGAGCTTCTAGTATTTAGCTTTTTCTAGGTGGCTCCTGACAACTTTCAATACCAATTAACATAATTAAAATACCCCAAGACATTCCCACTGGACAACTCAATGTAATCAGTACTTCACTGAACACTTTTCTTGAGTGATTTTAAGTTATATCAAGTTGACAGTTTTAACAACGATACCTAGCTGGTTATGGAAGATACCTTTTGTTTTGACCTTTCAGTTCTGTGGATTATTATGAAGAGTGAATGAATAGGAGCAATGCTACCAATTATGATTAATCTTAAATATTTACTAAGAACAAAGACTTAAAGAGCTGGAAATCTTGCTCATTTGGTAAAAACATTTGTTAAATAAACAAGAGAAACTCGATTTGATTCTTAGTACCCAGATAAAATGAAGAACATAGAGATGTATATTTGCAACCTCAGTGCTGCAGAAGTGAAGAGGTGGTAAGCTCATTGGCTAGCAGAGCTGAATTTATGAGCTCCAGGTTCAATTCTCATCATATGGTCTCAAAAAATAAATGAAGAGTGTCAGAAAAAAATAACCTGGTACTCAGCTCTGTGCTCCACACGCACATAAATGTGTGTATCTGCGCGTGCGCTCGCACACGCGCGCGCGCGCGCGCACACACACACACACACACACACACACACACACACACACATCAAAAATGAAAAGGAGACCCGCGTGTCATTATGAACCACTAAGAGCCACTAAGAAGTCAATTCACTAAGACAACACAGCAATTGCTATGACATATGAACTCATTGATGGAACATTTACATAAAGAAAGAAACTGTTAATGGGTATGAAAGGACAGTAGCTAACAGGATGAGAGAATAGGAGGAAAAGTATGATGCTTATATGAGAAAATGAGACCTCATGACAACAGAAACAGGTTAAATATAATCTCACCACAAAACATTGAGGTAATAAGAGATATATAAATTTCAATCTTGAATTGCACACAGTACATCAGACACTGTGTCAACAGGGCATGAAACTAAGAGAATGTTATCCATAGCTGGCACAAAAACTATGAGCCCAGAAGTTTCAAAGTTTGGTTTATGAATGTATAAGGAAATAATCTAAAATCTGCAAATCCTGCCATGATGAATCACCTGAGCACTGACTGATAAAACCACTGCTCAGTACTCAGATCAGGAGAACCATCTTCATGAAACAATCTTATGGATTGAAAACATAACTCAAGATATATGTGAAGTGTGTCAAAATATCCTCTGTGGGCTACTGGGAGGCCTGAGAGGTGGGAGAATCTCTGTTGAAAAATAGACATTTCAGGAAAAAAGAGTCAAATTGTGAGAAAGCCACTTTGTTTTTTTGAGAGAATGTAGGAAGTAGAGAATCTAATAGGCACAAACCATGAAATAATTGTCCTTTGAAATCCTTATTCAGTAAACTACACTTCACTACTCCAGGAGAAGCAGTGGAACTGGGCTGAAAAACACATGCTAGCTGATCTTACTGTTACATATATACCTGATGTTTCTAGACACAGAAACTTAAAATGCCTGAAGGAACAAACAGAAAAAGATGTGAGAATTCCATGAATAATTTGCCCTGAGGAAAAGAGAAAGGAAGTAGCAAAGTTTACTCATGATGAAAGTACTACCTTGCAAAGTGCAATATTAAGCAGCCATAAATAGTAAGATATTAAGTGCTCAGGGATATTCAACTAATGGTAGGGAAATAATTTTTGATCTATTAATCTTATGCCAAAGTGAAACAAAATCTAATTCAAATAAACTCATCCTGTCTAGCATTTTTTTAACCATAAGGCTTTATGACACCAATCTTAAGGAAGAAGATAATGAGTTTAAAGAAAATTGATTTTATCTTAATGTTAATTTTAGTTTTTATACTATTTCTGTTTGCTTGCTTTGTTCCTCTTTCAAAAACATTATGTAATCAATGATGATTTTTTAGAAGAAAATGGATTTTGAAAAACTTTCTAATCAATGAATAAAATTTCTGAAGAAATGATTTTATATATAAACAAAATTTGAAAGAAACAAAGTTGCCAGAGTAGGACAAGTCATACTGAGATGTGTTTCCTCTGTCCCATCTCTCATGAAGCAAATGATGTCCTCTGCTTGATCCTTTCTGCCCTTCTCCTCTGTTACATCCATCTTTCTCAAGACCTTGCCCTCAACTGAGGCTGGTCTCTGACAAAACTCTTAGTGAATGTAGTGAGTAAAGTAAAATTATAAAAAAAAAAAAAAAAAAAAAAACTGAATGCTAAAAGTCTGAAAGAAAAATAATAATGTCTCCAGAAAGGAAATAAAGAGAAGAAAAAAATAAACATGAGAAAGTCTGACAAGCTTGGCTAGGTAAAAATCCTCAGACTTCTTAGAAAAATTGTAACCTAATATGAAAAAATTAGGCCTCTCAGTTTGTTTTTGTTTTGTTTTGTATTTTTAAAACATTATTAAATAAATTTTGACCCAACTTCTCTGTAGATCCTCTCCTATAACTACCTGAACAATTTTTGTGTCCTCTCTCCCTCTCATTCCATCCACTCCAGTTCGTGGTGTTCCTATGATCTTGGAGATGTGGCATTCTATATAGTTGAATCAACCTAATAGTGGCAGCACACTTGAGAAAAAATGATACTGCATCTTCTAGTCAGTATCAATTACTAATAGTGCCCTGCTGATACTTTATGTCCACCTCTCCTCTGTATGTTTAGCTTGACCTGGCTTGAGCTTGCCTGGTGCTAATGAACAATTCAACCATTTTAGATTTTAAGAAAATGAAAAAGCAATTACTGGAATAGGCAAATTTATTTCTAAACCACTTTCACTAAACAAAAATATCATTTAGGATATTTTAAGGTCTTAAGGTAAAGACAAATATGAAAAAAATTAGCTACCTAGTGAAAAAATTGTACACATAGACTTTTTCTTCAAACATGTTTACAGTTGTTAAATTTCAACATGAATGCTTTCTGACACTCTTAGCTATAAGGAAATGTGATATAAAATCCCAGTGAGATGCCAACACTTTCAACAAACTGGTCACAGCCTCACTAATAAGTTGCTGAAGACATACAGTATGCATTGCTCTGTCGACCAATTTTCAGTTTCTTATAAGCTCTGTCACTATATCTTTGCAACCAACAATGATGCTTTCCATCCGTCTTGGATAAGTAGAGAGTTACATTCTCCTAAGTCTAGCATGTGAATGTTTCTGACACTTTTATTTTGAATAGCATGAAACTAGAGATTATTCAGTGTATTAATGGGGAAATAATTAATCAGTCTTTACTCCAATTTTATCATGGTTCATGATTAAAGAACAGAAACAGTTGCTTTATTGATATGCATCACCATGGTTTTATCTGAAGAGGTAAAAGACAATATAAAGTGCTACATGTGTGATTCCAAAATTTCAATTTTTTAAGTGCCTACATAACAAGGTATATGAAACAAAGTCATTATTATCTGTGTTAATGAGGATGTGATGTAAGAGTCAATAGAGGAGTGGCCCTGGCCACAAAAGGGGCTTTTGTGACTGTCAATGTTATAACCATTAGCTAGACTGTTTTTTAGATTATGTGTGTGTACCTTGAAACTGGAAGCAAGGTTTTTCAAGGAAATTCCACTGATGTAACAGGTCAGGGTATATACAATGGGCTTGTTTGTTTGTTTTTTAGACATACAGTTATAAGTGAATATTTTTTAACTTCACTAAGAAGAAAAAAGTGTAGTGTAGCATATTTTATGAAGTTAATGCCAAGGCATGGAGATTATCTTGACCCTTTTTTTTCATTCCATATATTTTTGGGGAGATATTTTCTTTATTGACATTTCAAATGTTATCTAGTCCCCCCTATAACCCCTGTATCCAATCCTTCTTCCAATGTTTCCATGAGAGTGTTTCTCCACCCACATACCCACCTACTCTACCCTGGCATTAACCTACACTGGGGAATCCAGCTTTCATAAGACCAAGGACCTCTCCTCAAATTGATGTCCAACAAGGCCATCCTGTGCTAAATATGTGTCTAGGGCCATGGGTCCCTCCATGGGTTTGGTTGATGGTATAGACACTGGGAGCTCTGGGTGGTGTGGTTAGTGATTTAATCCCCAGGAGCTCTGAGGTGTCTGGTTGGTTGAAATTACTGTTCTTCCCATGGGGTTGTAAACCCTTTCAGATCCTTCAGTCCTATCTCCAAATACTTCATTGGTGACCCTGTGCTCATTTTAATGGTTGGCTACTAGCATCCACCTCTGTATTTGTCGGGCTCTAGCTAATCCTCTCAGAAGACAGCTATATCAGGCTTCTAACAATATGCACTTTGTGGTATCCACAATAGTGCCTACATTTGGGATGGAGCTTCAGGTGTGGCAGTCTTTGGATGGATCCTTCAGTTTCTGCTCCACACTTTGTCTTCATGTTTTCTTCCATGACTATTTGTTCTCCATTATAAGAAGGACTGAAGGATCCCACTTTGGTCTTTCTTGTTGAGCTTCATGTGGTCTGTGAATTGTATCTTGGGTATTCTGAGTTTTTGGGCTAATCTCCAGTAATCAGTGAGTGCATACCATGTGTGTTCTTTTTGTGATTGGGTTACCTCACTCAGGAAGATATTTTCTAGTTCCATTCATTTGCCTAAGAATTTCATGAATTTATTGTTTTTAATAGCTGAGTATTAAAATTATGATTTTATGAGTAATTATGATCCATTGCATAATTTTTTGGATCCATTTCTCTGTTGAAGGATATCTGAGTTGTTTCCAGCTTCTGACTCTTATAAAAAAGGCTGCTATGAAAATAGTGGGACATGTGCCCTTGTTATACGTTGGAGCAGCTTTTGGGTATATCCACAGGGGTATAGCTGGGTCTTCAGGTAGTACTATCTCCATTTTTCTGAGGAATCGTCAGACTGATTTCCAGAGTGGTTGTGCGAGTTTGCAAAACCCCACCAACAATGGAAGAGTGCTCTTCTTTCTCCACATCCCAGCCAGCATCTACTGTCACCTGTGTTTTTGATCTTAGTCATTCTGACTGGTGTGAGAAGGAATCTCAGGGTTGTTTTGATTTTCATTTCCCTGATGACTAAGGATGTTGAACATTTCTATAGGTGCTTCTTGGACATTCAGTCTTCCTCAGTTGAGAATTTTTTGTAATCTCTCCCTACCTATTCAGTATAATACTCAAAGTCCTAGCCAGACCAATTAGACAACAAAAAGAGGTCAAGAAGAAACATGTTGGAAAGAAAAAAGTCAAAATATCACTATTTGCAGAAGATATGATACTATACATGTGACCCCAAAAATTCCACCAGAGAACTCTGAAACCTGAAACACAACTTCAGAAAGTTGCTGGATGTAAAATTAACTCAAATAAATCAAATACTTCCTATACTCAAAAAAAATAAACAAGCTGAAAAAGAAATTAGGGAAATGATACCCATCAAAATAGTCACAAATAATATAAAATATCTTGCCATGACTCTAACCAAGCAGGTGAAAGATCTGTATGACAAGAAGTTCAAGTCTCTGAAAAAATAAATTGTAAAAGATCCCAGAAAATGGAAAGATCTCCCATGCTCATGGATTGGCAGAAATAATATATAAAAAAATGCCATCTTGTTGAAAGCAATCTATAGATTCAATGCAGTCCCCATGAAGATTCCAATACAATTCCTCACAGAGTTAGAAAGAGGAATTTGCAAATTCATTTGCAATAACAAAAAACCCAGGGTAGCCAAAACTGTTCTCAACAATAAAAGAACATCAGTGGGAATCACCATCCCTGACCTCAAGGTGTATTACAAAGCAATTGTGATGAAAAACGGAATGGTATTGGTACAGAGACAGGCAGGTAGATCAATGAAATAGAATTGAAGACCCAGAAATGAAGCCACACTTTTCTGGTCATTTAATCTTTGACAAAGGTGCTAAACCCACCCAGTAGAAAAAAGACAGCATTTTCAACAAATGGTGCTGGTTCAGCTATTAGTTGGTATGTAGAAGAATGCAAATCAATCCATTCTTATCTCCTTGTACAAAGCTCAAGTCCAAGTTAATCAAGGACTTCTACATAAAACAAGAAACATTGAAACTAATAGAGGAGAAAGTGGGGAAGAGTCTCAAACACATGGGCACAGGGGCAATGTTCCTGAACATAACTCCAATTGCCTATATCTAAGATCAGCAAGAGACAACTGGGATTTCACAATATTGCAAAGCTTCTGTAATGCAAAAGACACTGTCAATTGGACAAAATGCCCACCCACAGTTTGGGAAATTATCTTTATTAATCCTACATCTGATAGAGGGCTAATATCCAATATATACAAAGAACTCAAGAAGATAGACTCCAGAGAATCAAATCATCCTATTAAAAATGAAGTACAGAGTTAAAAAAGAATCCTGACTGTTTAGAGGAAGAGGCATGAGGATGGTGAAAATAAGGCTAGCAGGTGCTACATAAAGAGGCTATGCTGAAAAGGGTGTTTCTAGGGGAGAAAAATAAGTAGGAGGGAAAGACAGAAGGACATGAAAGGGGAAGCAAGAAGGAAGAAATTAAAGAAGGGAGCGCATGGGCTACAAGTCTAGAAAGGGAGAGTGGAAGGAAGAATAGAAGACAAGATTTATACATTGAAATTTTGCCACTGGGAGAGAGTAGTAATAAGGGAATTGGAATGTGCAATGACTAAAATTCATTATATAAATTCACGAGACTATCAAACAATAAATCGAAAGTAGATTATCACTCAGTCAAAAGATCAGTAAGAATGTGAGGTGGAAAGAAAGACTTCAAAAATTAGTTACTCATTAATTTCATAGCTTAGATTTCATTATAATGACCAATTCCCAAATCAGAGAAATGAAAAGACACTAGAGGCTCAGCCCAGGCTAAATTGCAGTTGTGTGAAGCTCAGAAAAGACTTTAAGCTTTGAGCTTTTAACATTGTTGAAACTGATACAGACTATGGGACGTTTTGAAATTGTACTAAATGACTTTGCACTATGTCATGACTAGATATGGCCCCCATAGATTCATGTGTATGAATGAGGCTATAGAGTGGTTTGAATATTCTTCAATCAGGGATTGGCAGTATTAGGATGTTTGGACTTGTTGGAGAATGTGTATCACTGTGCTGATGGGCATTGAGAGACCTTCTTCCTAACTGCCTCGAAACAAGTCTACTCTTGTTTGCCTTCATTGCATGTAATTTTAATAAACTATGCTAGCTCTTTCTTGAGAGCTCTGCCAGAGCTCCCTCAACCTCTTGCAGCTAGCTCCACCAAGCCAGCCAGGGGTCTCACTCAACTCCACCAAACTGCCTGCTCTGCCATGTTCCCATGAACTCCGGGAACTGTGCTACCTTTCCGGCAGCTGACCAACTACCCCAAGGCCAGCTTCGCCAATATCCACCCTGGCTGTGCCTTTTCTTCTGTCCTCCTGAGTGTCTGCAGGTAGAAAACACCAGAGAGTTCTTACACTTTAAAAGCAGTCAGATTACACAAGTGTTGGCAGAAGAATCTATTGCCCTAAACTCATCAGCTATCCTACATAAGAATTCCTCTGGTAGTGAAGGCTGCCACCAGCTCAAGTTGTCCCCAGGCCTTATATGGTCCATGCTCCTTCCCTCAAAGCCTGGCCAATAAGTTCTTTTCACTTTCTCTCATCTCCTCCTCTTCCTTCTGGAACCTGGAAATCCCACCGTTTTTTGTTTGTCTGATGATTAGCTTCTGCCTTCTTTATTGACACAATCAAGAAACTATTAAGGAAACGACATCTCCACTTATCTGCCTTTGTAACAAGATGTAGAACTCTGAGTTCCTTCAGTGCCATGCCTGCCTGTAAGCTGCTGTGCTTGCTGCCATAATAATAATGGACTGAAACTCCGAACCTGTAACCGAGCCCAAATTAAATTTTAACCTTTATATGAGTTTCTTCAATCATGGTGTCTATTCACTGCAGTAAAAACCAAACCAAGACAAAAATAAAACAAAAGCAACACAAAAAATATTAGGCTACTGTTGCCATTCATTTCAACTCCAAGGACAACTAGCATTTCAAGAGCTAATGACATTCACAGCAGCATGTCACTGGAATAGGACTTTCAAACTTAATCATTTGCACATAATGTGAATTATTGCTTTGTGTCATTGTATTAAACAATTCAATATTTCAGACCAAAAGGGAAGACAGATTATTCTACAAAATGTCACTGTTTGTTAGAGATTCTATCTTTAAAATTATTCAGTTCAGCTTGAAGCTATGCTTAAAGTTCAGTTAATAAGGTTGTTTTCTGCACGTGCATGTGGTCTTGTATTCAACACCAGAGAAACAACATAGAAAGCTAAGTATACTGGCACTTACCTGCAATCCCAAAGAAAGTAAAGATCTTTGAGGCTTGATTGGCTAGCAAGATTTTTGAAGGGCCAGAACCACCCAAGACTTCTCAGAGGCGCTGATTCTGATGAGAGAACAGAGGGAACATTAATTCTGAGTTCTTGTCCAGGAAGACTTCATCAGACCGAAACTGCAGCCATGGCTCAGAGGAATTGAAGTTGCAGCTTCTGGGGACCTAACACTTTCCTCAACAGTGTGGTTATCAGGCCCAAGTCAGGGTCGCAGTGTCTGAGGTGTCTTGTGCACTCTTAGCCAACATTGTCTAAGTTCTCTGCTGACCTTTTCTTCAATAGTATATAAGATACTGTACTTCAAAATCAATTTTTTTCTGACATAAGACAATGTTTGCATAGCATCTCCTGCTCTGAGACTTTCTTATCTTCTTTATATCCTTTATCTTTTGATTTCTAGTTGTTACTCATGAGCCCATCACTGAAGAACAACCTGTTGATTCAAGTTACAGCCTAGTATTTTTTTTTGTTTTTACTCAATAAAAGACCTTGCCTCAAAATAAAAAATAATGGCACCCATGAAATAAAGGCTAGGATGAACTATGGCCTCTATATACATTCATTTTACCCATACACATTCACACACACACACACACACACACACACACACACACACACATCTAGTCCATGTTTGTCTTTCAAATCTAGAAGACTTCCTAAGATACATGTTGCTCTTAAGTCACCAAAAATAGACTATGGTTTGCAAAGAAGATCTAAAACTATTTGTAAATAAATAAATGTAAAAAACCATAAAGATATGTTTTTTAAAACTACATTTAATGAATTTTTTTCTGTATTTTAAATTTTTATAATTGTTAAATTGTTGAATAAATTGTTATTTAAAAGTTATTTCAAAAGTAGTAGACACAACCTGAAGGAAACGTTGCCAGGATGGCCCTCCCAATTTGGTTAATATTTGAGTGTATCTTTACTAATATAATTTTTAATTTACCAGTTGTATCTGATTCTTTAATAGAAGGGCTGTGAATTTTACAACAAAATTTTTGTTAAAATCCTATAATTTTTTTGTTTTATTCACTTAAGATAAATATAAAATGAAGCAAGAAAATGTAGCACTATCACAGGATTGGAAATTTTCTAACTAAATTCACTGAAGAAATAACAATGAGTTTTTTAGTATATTCATCAGCTACCTATAACAACTCCTTTGATAGTATCTTTGTGTCATTCTCCAATACATCCTGGAAGCTTAGCATATGTAGTACATTCTCTGAGTTCAGGATATGATTACTTTGGCTCAGGGATCTATTGAGGAAGATGTCTGAACTTCTGCCTGAGAGGAAGGGCAATAATCAAAGCCTGCAGTAGTCAGACCATCCATCAAAGATGAAGGTCTTGATAATCTTCATGTAGTTGACACAAGTATTAAAAAGAGAGTTTTTTAAAACACATAACTGTCTTGATTAAAAATAGTGTCACAAGTGAAATGAAAGTTTTGAATACATCTTTATAGCAAAAATTAATATGGTATATATCATATATATGCAGCTTTAAGAAAAGAACTATCTACATATGTATTTGTGTGTGTGTGTGTGTGTGTGTGTGTGTGTGTGTTTGTGTGTGTATATGCCATGTGTTTGCAACTTCCCACAGAAGCCAGAATAATATGTCAAATCATCTGGAGCTATGGATGAATATGATATATGACATGCAAGACATGGATGGTCGAATCGAATCCAAGTTCTATGCAAGATAAGTATATTCTTTTAACTGCTGAGTAAATGTTCTTTTTCTCTTCCTCTCTCTCTCTCTCTCTCTCTCTCTCTCTCTCTCTCTCTTTCTCTCTCTCTTTCACACACACACTCACTCATATATATACAGAGAAAGAGAGACCGACAGAAAGAGAGATACAAAAAGGCACAGAGACACTAAACAAGGCAATATATGTATATTTATAATAATATATTATATATTATATATAATGTGTTATATATAACATATATATGTATATATACATACATATATATATATGTATATATATGCATATATATACATATATATATATATATATATATTAACACACACACACATTCACAGGAGAGTAAATGTCTCTTAGTAAAACAGTAAGTAACTTTATTGGCATACTGAAATGTGTTTACCTACTGTAAAAGTAAAAAAACCAAAAGATCCAATTATCATAGGCAAACTTCCTATTATAATAACTGAAAGGCATGGAAAATTTGTAGAACCCCTATCAGACTAAGAGGAGCCAACTAGTTAAGTCAGCTAGCACCAGGGCCCCATGTTCCAGGAACTGACTGACCACAGAACAGATGATTGTGTACGATTAGAGTCTTGAGAAAAATTTGTACAAGATACTTCCCCTCTCACTGTTCCTTGAACCCTGTAATGTAAACGAAACAAAGGACTGCTTCCTCCTTCCTGACCCCCATCGAAATTCCCCTGGTTTGTGGTTTTTCCCTTTAAATACCCTACACTGTTCTCTCTCTTGGGGTAGAACTCCTCTACCGCTGTATGGATTACAAGTCTCGGCCACAGCACTCTGGTCCCGAAATAAACCTCTTGCTGCTTGCATCAAGATTGGATTCTTCCAAGTTATTGGGTGGCCGTGATAACCTGAGACTTGAGTGAGGGTCTCCCCATGGGGGTGGTCTTTCATAACCTGCTGCCTGGGACAAGTGAAAATCTATACTAAAGGTCAGTTCAATGACAGAAGAATACAATGTTGAGAAGGCTAGGTTGATTCCATGAAAGACTTCAAATTGGCTGTTAAAGAGACTAGGCTTAAAAGCTCTCCAAGTCCAGGCAAGCACAAGCAAGCCAACTACTAATAGAGAAAAAAAACAGAACACAAAACCCAAAAAACCAAGCTCTATTCTTCACGTCCAAGTAATAGAATGTCCCAGCCACCTGGAATGAAGAAAGGATGATGAGTCAGCAGCAGTTTCCAGACTTTCTCAGCTGCTTCCTCCGTAGCAATTCTCAGATCTTCCCAGAAAGTTTCCAGCCCTCACATCCCAAAAATTGAATGTCCATAGAGATTAATTAAACAGATTAACACAGAGGTCTTCTTCTTTGGAATTTCCTAATGTTCTTTTTTTATTAAATATTTTATTTATTTACAATACAGATGTCATCCCCTTTCCCCATTTCCCCTTCCTAGAACCACCTATCCCATCCTTCCTCCTCCTTTATGCTTTATACAATTTTGATTACATGCATGTATTAAGGTCAAATCTAGGTTTAAGGTCTAGCAATACAATAGATACAAATAATCAAGGAACAAACAATACAATAAACACAAATCGTCAAAGAAAAAGTAAGGCATTAAACCCAATTCTGTGAACACTCCTTTGATCACTGTTGAGAAGGGCTTATCAGGATGACCAAAGTATCTGAGCCTACTTCCCTGTCCTAACCCAAGGTCAATTATGTCTGAAACTTACTTCCTTAATTTAACCTAAAATTTAGATTTTTGTCTGAAATTACTTCTTTGTTCCAGCCTAGTATTTAGGTTCCTGCCTGAGATTACTTCTTTGTTCTAGCCTAAGATTTAGTTTCCTGCCTGAAACCACTTCTTTGTTCTAGCCCAATGTCATATTCCTGCCTGAAGCCTACATTCTTATCCTTGGCCAACGTCACATTAAATCAGGCCTGCAAGTTCACTTGGCTGTCTCTCCATTTTTGAATGAGGGACCCCTGAATACTGGTCTTCTGCAGGCTAAAGTGTTCCTTGCTTTTGTATACTATTTCAGTCTGGGTCATCATTTTCAGTGAACAAATGATCCTTAGAGTGTGATCATAAGTCATAGTGAAAAGGGAAAATTATGAGTCCAAAAACAAAGATCACTTTATTTGAACTGAGTAAATTATGAAAAACATATATTTTATTGTGTATGATATAATTAAGTATCACATTTTAAAAATGGATTTTTACTGTGTTGCAAATAGTATTCTTCAATTTATAAATCATCTTCCTCAGTCTCCCCAGTGCTATGATCACTATAGTATACAATCATGCCTATTATTATTATTGATTATGATATATTCATAATATTAATAATGATTATTATTTTAATTAATCATATTAGAGTCTTCATAATTTCTTTGCTTTATATACTCACTAAAATGATGTTATATTAGACAATTAAGTAGGCAGCAGTACTAAGTAGTTTTCCCTACTACTAAATAGTAGTAGAAAAATATGTTTTACATTTTTAAACATTTAAAATATTTTTAATTCTATGTTGCACACCAACTGAAAAGTAGGAGTGTTGAAATGTAGACAAATATTTATGAAAAGTTTTTTAAACACAGATTTCTTCCCATTTTAAATAAGAATTTGTTAAGCCTGACAGAGCTTTCTTAAGTCTGTTAAAATGCTCATCATAACAAGTACTTGAGGCTATTCCAGAGTACTGGGATCAGCTTCCTGTATTAACAGAAGGAAGCTTACAAATGCCTTTAACTCCCCTCTAGCCTCTGTGGGCATCAAAATAAAAGAACACACACCCAGTAACAAAATAAATATTTAAAAAGCAATGAAAAATAAAGCAATTTTCTTGACAGCTATCCCTGTGGCTCCCTGACAAGACTGATGACATTTTTTATGCAATTTTTCTTTTAGAAACCAAGATTCAAGAGATTACTTGCACTCTAAAAAGAAATTTACAATACAATATTATATATATCACTGTTTTCTTTCCTGTGAGGTTAACACCAAATTGAGCTCAACCTACGCCCCATAGGAATCGTCACCGGATTATGATAATGAGAAATAGTAGATGCAATATCTCTATACAGAGGAGGGTGAACCATCACACACTTGTCTCTAAAATAGTCCACTAATAGAAAGAAGCTGCTGCAGAAAGATCCCACCATTTATTTGTCAGCACTATGTCTGGATAATATGCTTCGGTGCCTGTTAAATAACAGTTTGTCTATGGTTACTCTTTCTCATCCTGCATGATTAAGAAGCATTGGAAAATATCTATAATAAAATTAAGCTCACTGAGCTATGAAAAGCATTGAGGTATAGGAATCAAATAAGACAAAAATTCCAACTCTCAAATTAATTAGCATAAGTTAAAGGAAATGAAAATGTTGTTTTCCCATACAGACTTTGGATATGCTCTATATTTATTCCCCTTTCTAGGTTTCATCCTTGAGGACAGGCTAAAAAGTGTTAGTGAGCTATCATTAATAGATATATTTGGACTGGAATATCGAAAGTTAAAAAAAAAAAACAACAATAACAATACTACCACCAACAAAAACAACATTCAAGTACAATGTGTATTTCTTTTTGTCTTATAAATGTCATTAAAAATTAATCCATCAGTTACCTAGAAAATCAATTAGCTTATGATGCTTCTTTTGAATCTTAGCTTCAAAATAATGAGTACTTTTTTAGAACATGTGTGAATTCACATTTTTGAAATAGAAAAGTTTTTTTGTATTTAAATATGTTTAAGTGAAGCTAGGTGATTCTTAGCTTTTGAAAGCTGTTACTGTTCTTGCTGAGAACTCAAGCTCAGTTCCCTGTACCCATGTTGGTTTATTCATAATTGCTTGTGATTTCAGCTCCAAAAGATCTGATGCTCCTCCTGGACTCTTGAGTACTACACTCATACGTGAATACCCTCTTCTCTTACACACAGACACATAACTGAAATTTATGTTGTAGTCATTTTTATATAAAGACATATGTTTATTTAGAGACTGTCCACCATGGGTGATGAACTCATTTAGCTGCCACATTCATAAAATTTGTATTTAAGGCTATTCCTTAAAGAGCTGTAATTATTGACAAATGTCTTTTTTTCAGAAGTGCATAAGGAGATATCATATAATGTAATGTAATAAAATATAACAGCAAGACAAGACATAAAGAGACCTCTGTAAAACATTTTTGGTTCAGTAATGTCTCAGTATCCTTCAAGCTGGAGGCATAGAAGGTCTTAATTCTGGAGTAAAATTGCACTGTTCAAGAGGAAATTTAGGTCAGTGTTCACCATTTGCCTGTTCTGGTCATGAGGGATATATTGAAAACAGATATGATATCAATGAAAATAAAATAATCCTCAAATTCTGAGTAGTATCTATGTCAAAGGCAGTGAGTATAACTTGATTTTAAAAGTGGTTTATATGTGCACATAGACATGTTTTGTAATGTGGTAGAATGATGAAACAACTTTTGAAGTCTTGAGGAGACTGACAGAGCCTCACTCTTTCTTCTGAATTGAACTGTATTTGCTGATTTGTGAATGCTATTTGGTAGTGAACTGCATAACAACCGCTGATTTCTATGAACTGAACTGCTGATATTCTGACAAGAAAGACTGGAATTGCCTTAAAGATCTATTTCAAAACAGGTCCACATCGCACTTTGCCCTACTTACCTCTCATTTCCACGACCTCTGGTGGATGGTGGGCTAGAAGGGTTCTTAAAGCATTTAACAGCTTGTATTAAAATCATTTTTGTAAAATCTAAGTCTCCAGAATGTCTCCATACTTTGGCTATCTTGTAATTTTAAAACTCTGACATGAGATTTTCCCACTAATTTTAGAAGACAAGAAACTGGGAGAAAATGTGTAACAATTGTTATTTCTACAGCCTTCTTATAATTTTAGTAATTAAAAAATATGTTTACTATGAAAGGCTTTGACACTATCTTTTGAGCTACATATGCCAGCTACATATTTTCACAAAACACTCTCTTTAAATGTAATTTTAGTTTTATGCATTTAAGCTATATTTCTTTTTTTAATTCAATATTTTATTTATTTACATTTCAGATGTTATCTCCTTTCCCCATTCCCCACACCTCCATTAATCCCCTATCCCATCCCTCCTTCTCCTTTTATATTTGCTTTTATAACATTTAAATTATATGCAAGTATTAAGGTCAGTTCTAGGTTGAGGAGCTAGCAATACAATAGATGCAAATAGTCAGGGAACAAGCAAGACACTAAACCCAGATAGCCAAAGAACATGCAAGATAATAAACAGAGTCCCATGATCACTCCTGTGATCACTATTTCTAAGGGCTTATCAGGACGACCAAAATGTCTGAGCCTACTTCCCTGTCCTAGTCCAAAGTAATTTTCATGTCTGAAACCTACTTCTTTGTTCTAGCTTAAGATTTAGTTTTCTGCCTAAAATTATTTATTTGTTCTAGCCTAATGTCAGATTCCTGCCTGTAGTCCATTTCCTTGTCCTTGGCCAATGTCAGATTCCTGCCAGGCAGCCCAAAAGCTCTTCACTTCTGCCCCTTTTTTATTGCATAAACCAGACTGAGCCTGTCTTAGGTTGTTCTGACAAGAATGCTTTTCTTATCCATCGAGGAATTTGCATTATCAAAAGCAATTCACTTCTTTTGGTAAGGCTCTGTAAAGGCTCTGTACAGAATCTTATCCATCCTTGGCTTGCCAATCTGTTAAATTAATAACTCTTTCTGGGGGCCCATTTTCAGTTTGAAGTCATGTACTTTGGTTGCCAACCTATTGTTGTGGTTTCAGACAAGCTTTAACAAGACAGGCAGGAATAAAAGTATTCCCAGGACAAAAGTGGCTAGAATGATCAAGCTGTATATGCTATTCCTGAGGTTTGACCAAAATTCAAACCTCAGACCATGGATAATTTTATCAGGATTATCTGCAGCATTAAAGTTCAACAGAGCAGCATTCTTTAAATTCATAATTTCATTATACAAAGCGAAAACAACCAGAGAGATGTTAGAATTGTGTCAAATACCCTACAGGTGTCTTTAATCCTTTTTCTAATTATAATGGCAATCATATTGTAAATTTTAGAAGTAACACTACTTCAATGGTATTTGTCATGACACTTGAGATGGCTTTTAACTCTTAAACCCTGAACCTCCTTCAGATAATTTGAATAGGATATAGAGCATCAATCCATTGTTCCAAACACCTACATAAATCTTGTATAATCAACACATTAGCAAAAAAAATTTTTTTGCTAGATGATTAACAAAAATAGCTGTCTTAACTTTTGTGTCAAAGCTATTGAGGAAGCAGTGGTGTTAGCAATTAATGTAATTAAAGCTGTTATACTGCAATAATTAAGCCTGCTACCCTCTTGCTTCTGCTTAAAGCCTAACTCATATTTTCCAGCACGTTCAAGCATTTTTCAGAGAATCAAGGTTTTCTAATACTCAGGGCAGTAAAACAAAAACTGGTTGATAGAACCCGTAACAGACACTTCAACTATTTATAAGCCATGGAATTCTTTTTGTTGCATTTTTTCATTTAAAAATGGAATGGAAAGTCTATCAAAGAATTCATAGCTTGGCAAGAAGAGTCACAGTTTCCAGGAAATGAATGTTCCGGGTCATACGTACTGTCAGTCAAAAGGTATCTGACAGTCCTCAAGTCAAATTGTTTCATGATGAATTTTAATATTCTTAATATTTTGTTAGTGAATATTTTTTTAAAAAACCTAATTATCAAAAAATAAGCTTTTAAGTCACCAAACACACAAACCATATAACCATTCCATAGGAATGGTTTTCCAGAAATTAAAAACTGGATCAATTCTGCATATGTACATGTACATGTATATGTATATAATGTACATATATATTTTATTGTTGTGTGTGTTTGTGTGTGCATGTCTCTGAATGTGTACTTGTGTGTACATATGTTTGTCTGTGTATATGATTGTATGTATATATGTGTGCATATGTGTATGTATGTGTATACGTGCATGAAATTATATATGTGTTTGTATGTGTTCTGTCCTAGATTATTTTTTCATGTATAAACTCCAAAACATACAGGGTTTCATAGGACATAAGAATTGAGAACTCCAGTTCTCAACTTGTGGGTCTGAAATCACACAGGGTTTGTGTAACATAATGATTCATGGCTGTAGTCAAATTACTTTATGAAGTAGCAATAGAATCGTTTTATAATTGGGGGTTACCACAACATGAAGATTGTATTAAAGTGCTGTAGCATTAGGAATGTTGAGGACAACTGATGTACACAGACACGTATTACTTTAAATCCATGCTACAACCATATATTCTTTGGTGGTGGCATATTGATTATATAATTTTATTTATTTATATGTGGTTATGTGCATGGGGATACATGCACTCAAATATATTGGATGCTTCTAGGAGTAGGACTTACAGGCAGTTTTGGGCAGCCAAATAACTCAGATGATTGGAATTGATATTACAGGCATTCAGGGGGAGTACATGCCATTAACCAGTAAGACATTTCTCTAGCCAAAGCAGATTTTTCTATAAGTCTGTATTTTTAGCATTCTTGCATAGGGAACTGTATTTAAAATAAATCTATAAGTTGTCGGTATGCACTTAGGCTTTGTTGTTTGTTTGTTTCGATAGTTAGTTGATTGGTTAGCTGTCTTGGAACTCACTATAAACCAGGCTGAACTCAAACTTAGAGATGTGCCTGCCTCAGCCTCAAGAGTGCTAAGATTAAGGGCATGTACTTCTACTGCTCAGGTGAACTCAGTTTTTCATATATACATAGTTTGTTTGTAGTTTTTAAATTAAAAAAAATAACACAGTTAATAAATGAAAATGAGTTTATTTACCACTTGGTCAAAGTGAAAGGAAGAAAGGTCTAGTTTTCTTCACAACTTTTCTGTGATAACAGAAAGTGAGAATAAATGAATGTGAAGGCCATGGCTTTGCCAGGAGAGGAGATCCTTTCTGTTGCTCGCATGTGCTAGTGAAGTAGTCAAGCAATGATCACTTCACTTCCTCATTTGGCTAGCAGTGATATTCAGTCCCTAAGGTTGAAAGAAATTGCAGAGCATGTCTGTACAATTTCCAGGAGCTCCAAATTTAGAAACCTGCAATTCTGTCTCCACAAAATCCTTGAGCTATTTATTTGCCCTTTCAAAAGTTGGGCAATTTGAATGTAAATGAAGCTATCCTCTCTGCCTATGTGGGTCTCCCATGCTTGCTTCTGTGGAGGTAGTATGTGGCAAAATTTGCAGATTCTAGTGACAACTGAGTGACTAACTCTCCTAGGTTGTCAAAAACCTTTTCTTAAAGATTGCCCATTTTGAACCAGGAAAGTATGACAGGGTTTTATATAATCTAAGGTTGTTATCCATTCTAAGTCTGATCAATTTCTTGGGCTTGACAGGGTTACTTGATTGTAAATTTGTTTAATCAACAGAAAGGGAGAGGAAAACCTTTTGTATCTTTTCTTTAGAGACCCACTTGCACTTCTAGCCTCTTACGTTCCTTTTAAACACAGTGATTTTGGCTGTAGAATAAAGAGAAATGGCAATAATAACTAAAGCAGGAGGTACAAGTTTTTTCTTTATATTATTCCTGGCCCTATTGTCACTGGTATGATAACTAAGAAAGATTCTAGGTACCACTCTCAGCTGTAGGTGACATCTCCTAGACATTAGGGACCTATATCTGGCAAACTAAGAGTTCATGCCTTTAAAGTAAAAAAAAAAAGTTTCAAGTTAAGACAGTTTATAAACCAGAGCTGGAATTTAATGAAGATAATTTAATGTGGGTTTAAGCATGAGGACTAAGAGAAAAAAAAATGATCAAAAGAAAGTAAAACAGATTTTAGGGTGTGAGAATAGGCTTCCTAAATATTTAAAGAGTGTAAGAAGTAAAAAGTGGAAAATGTGGCATAGGCTGCTCAGAGTTGTCTTAACATTGGCCCTATCCACTGTTTTGATGACTGTAAAGTTACATATCAAAATGTTGTTGAAAAACATGTTTTATTTCTTTTCTCTGTCTTCTGGTGAGACTAGTGAGATGGTTCTAGAGACCCTGGATTGAATAATAATCTGAGAAAATGACCAAGTACATTCAGACGGGCTTAGCATATGTCCTTTTTCTGTATATATGGTATCTACTGAGACTTCTAAAACATTGCACCTTTATGGCTGCAAGGGTGGAAAGACCATAAGCAGTAGTTATTGTCAGCCAATAACATATATCTTGTAAAATTCAATTTTGTATGAACTGTGACTTCTTACAACTACATTAATTTGTTTTCCAAAGCTAAAGGCGTTGTTTTTCTAGTATTTTGATTTCCTTATCCTGTCGATCCCTACTCGGGCTGATAGGGAAAATGTGTTGAATCATCTCAGATTCTCTTTCGACTCTGCACAATTTACCATCAACAATGGCCAACTGTGGGCCAAAAGGTGATCTTTTTTCCTCCTTTCCTGGCTTTCCCTTGCTGCCCTGTAACTTTTTCAACCTGTATGCAGAGTGTGAGAACTGATTCTTGCAGCTGCCTCTGAAGGGTTCTTCCCCAATAAAGGCTGCACCATCAATAATTCCCATTCCTTGCATTCTTTTTTTCTCTGAACTTCCAGTTCATTGTGCTCAGAGTATATATTTCTATTGAGGATTTAACTGGATGCCTGTGTGAGAAGTACCCGAACCTTTTCATCTGTCCTTAAGATTTCTCCTGGCTTGGACCAAAAAAAAAAAGTTATATAACTTCTCTATGCATTTTTAAATATATTCGATGTCTAAGTGTCAGTGCAGAGAAGATAGGCTTTAGGTGATCATCAATATGGGAACTGCCTTTCAAGTGGCTGTCATATAGAACCCAAGCTCTAAGGAATTGCAATTTCTATGTTTAAAAGCATCAGTTTGGGGAACATCATTCTTCAAATTTTCCGTAATCATTTAGGGATTACAACTTTGACAAAATTCAGATTTGTGGTTTCAATCACAACAGAATCTCAGTACACACCAATATGAAACAGAGTTGGAGGCTATTCTACACTAAATGTAAAATATAAACAAAAGACTAAGAGAAAGGGGTATTCAGAAATACATAAGACAGCTTCTCTAAGAAGGTCAAACTTCATTGCCTTTACAATTGTTGCAGATAAAATTTTTGTGGGTTTTGAAGTTATTGTCTTCCAAGAATTATGAAAATCCACAAAGGTGAGTAGTTATTTTAAGACGCATGGACAACTTACCAGTAGCTAAATCACTGATGGCAATGTTGATTTCATTCATCAACCATTAATTACATACAAATTCTCATGAATGTATGCCATTACTTAAGCAATTTTCTTTGTTCAGTACAGGGTGCCAATGGCCTAATTTTATGATTCCATTCAATTTAAACTGTAATACTTAAATCCCCTTGCATAAAATTATCCTCAGGAGGGCAAAACAAGGTGTCCTGAGCAGTGTGTTATCCCCTCTGAACCTCCACTCTCCTGACATCTCTCTTCCCATCTACATCAGACCATCAGAGCCCTAATCTCACAGGTTAGATTCTCTTTCCCCCAACCATCTTCTCTATTTCCTGAGTCTTCTGAGGGAACCCAACAGCTTGCTATCCCTTTTGGACCACCATTTTCCCCATGCCAGCTCACTGCCCACCCTCATCACACTTCTGAATCTTGAGTCATACAGACATGTGGATCCTGAAACATAGACTTGCTGATATGGAACCATATAGCTCAAGAATTCTCATCTAAGGCCTGCTGTATCAGGATCATTTAGGTTAACCTTCCTCCAAATATTAACTGTAACAAGAACATCTAGGCATCAAAGAATTTTAGCTGACTAAATGCCCTTAAACGAACACAATCAACAATGCCAAGGCTATATGACTACTTCAGAACACAACTACCTTACTACAGCATGTTCTGAATATCCTAATGTATCCAAAGCCCTAGAAAATCATTTTAAATCCAGGGATATAAAGATAATAGAGACCTTAAAGAGGAAATTAATGAATTCCTTAAAGAAATACAGGTAAATACAATCAAACATGAAGATGTCTTCAAAGAGGAATTGAATAGAGCCCTTTAAGATATATATATATATAAAAAAACACCATTAAACAGTTGAAAAAATAAATAAAACTGTGCAAGGCCTGAAAATGAAAATAGAAGCAATGAAGAAAACACAAACTGAGGAAAGCCTAGAGGTAGAAAATCTAGGGAAGAAAAAAAAAAACAAAAACAAAACAAACAAACAAACAAAAAAACAGAAGCACGCATTACTAGCATAATACAGGAAATCTCCATGAAAAGGCGTAACTTAAGAGTAATAGGAATAGAAGAAGGTGAAGTATCCCAGAACCAAGGCCCAAAAATTATTTTCTATAAGGTTTCATAAGAATTTTCCAAACTAAAGAAAGAGATGCCTATAAATACACATGGAACTTGCAGGTCACCAGTTGGACAGGAATATAATAATAATAATAATAATAATAATAATAATAATAATAATAATAATTTAAATACAAAATCTACAGACCAAAGATTGAATATTAAAAGTGGCAAGGGAAAAAAAAGGAAAATAACATACAAAGGGAAATCTATCAGAATTATACACAATGCTAAAGGCTTGAAGGGCCTAGACAGATATCTTGCAACTACTAAAAAAATCACAGATGCTAACCTAGACTACTATAACCAATAAAAATATCAATCATCAGAGATGGAGATACAAGATATTTCAAGACAAATCTAAATTTACACAATTTCTATCTATAAATTCAGCCCTAGAGAAAATACTAGAAGAAAAACTCCAACCCAACAAAGATAACTACAACAAATAAAACACAGGAAACAAGTAATTCTATACTGGCAAAAGCAATAGAAGCACACACACACACACACACACACACACACACAAACATATATATACACACACACACTAACACCACCAATATCAAAACAACAAGGATTAACAATCACTGTTCATTAATATCTTTCAACATCAATGGACTCAATTTCTCAATAAAATGACACAGGCTAACAGAATGGAGGCAAAATATGATCCATCATTCTGCAGGATACAGGAGACACACCCCAGAAACAAGACAGGTATTACCTCAAAGTTAAGGACTAGAAAAACTTTTGCAAGCAAACGGTCCAAAGTAGCAATCTGAAGTAGCTAATCTAATATCTAATAAAATAGACTTTTAATCAAAATTAATAAAAAGAGACAAGAATGAATACTTAACACTCATCAAAGGAAAAATCTACCAAGATGATATCTCAGGTGTTAACATCTATGCTTTAAACACAAGGGCACTCACATTTGTAAAAGAAACAATGGTAAAGCTTAAATCCCACATCAAACCTCACACATTAATTAGTGGGTGACTTCAATACTCCACTCTCACAACTGACAGGTTATCCAGATAAAATCTAAACAAAGAAACGATGAACCTAACTGACTTTATAAAATAAATGGATCAAACACACATCTATAGTATACTTGACTTTAACACAAATGAATATACTTTCTAATCAGTAACTCAACAATCCTTCTCCAAAGTTTACCATATAGTTGGTCACAAACCAAGCCTCAACAGATACAAGAAAATTGAAATAACCACACTGTATCTTATCAGACAAACATTGATTAAACCTAGATTTCAAGAACAGAAATCATAAGAAAGTTATAAACTCAAAGAAATTAAACAATTCTCTACTCACTGATACCTGGGTCAGGGAAGAAATAAAGAAAGAAATTAATGACTTTCTAAAACACAATGAAATTGAAGGCATGATATACCAAATTGATGTCACACAATGAAAGCAGTGCTAAGAGGAAAGTTCATATTACTAAGTACCTTTATAAGAAAATTAGAAAGTTCTCATACCAGCAATTTAAAGGTACATATGAAAGTTCTAGGAAGAAAAAAACAAAGCAAACACACCAAAGAGGAGTAGAATGCAGGACATAATCAAAATTCAGGCTGAAATCAATCAGTTATTAAAAAAGGAAATAATATAAAGATCAAAAAAATGAAGAACTTGTTCTTTAAAACAACCAACTGGACAGACAAACATTTAGACAAACTAACCAAAACAAAAAAACAAAACAAAACAAACAAACAAACAAAAAAAAACAAAAAAAACAGAAAGACAGTATCTAAATAAACAAAATCAGGCCTAAAAAGGGAGGTAAAGCAACAGATACTAATAAATTCAAAGAATCATTAGGCTTTACTTCAAAAGCATGTACTACATAAAATTTAAAAATCATAATGAAATGTATGATTTGCTATACAGATACCATTTACCTAAGTTGAATCAAGTTCAGGTAAACTATTTAAACAGTCCTAAAACCCCTAAGAAAATACAGGCAGGCGTAAAAATTTTTCAACCAAAAACCAAAGCCACAAAAGCCAAAAAAGCTTAGTATCAGATTTCATATAGAATTCTACTAGGCATTCAAAGAAGAGCTAATAACATTAGCCCTCGCATCATTCCACAAAACAGAAACAGAAGTAATACTGTTAAGCTCATTCTATGAAGCCACATTTACCCTGATACTTGAACCACACAAATACTCAACAAAGAGAGGAAACTTCAGACAGATTTATCTTATGAACATTTAAAGAAAAATAGTCTCAAATCAAATCCAGAAACACAACAAAGGTAGCATACACTATGATCAAGTAGGCTTTACTCCAGAGTTGCAGGGATGGTACAATATACAAATATCCATCAACTTAATTCACCATATAAACAAATTGAAAGAAAAAAATTCATATGTTCATCTCATTAGATTCTGGACAAGTTTTAGACAGATTAAAGATACAAGGTAAATGCCTAAACATGATCAAACAAAATACAGCAAGCCAATAACTAACATCAAAGTAAGTGGAGAGAAACTTAAAGAAATCCACTATAATCAGGGAAAAGACAAAGCTGCTCACTCTCTCCCTATGTATTCAATATAGTACTTGAAGTTCTAGCAGGAAGAATAAGAGGATTTAAGGAGATCAAGGGGATACAAATTGGAAGTGAAGAAGTTAACATACTGCTATGCTTAGATGATATGATAGTATACATAAGCCACCCCAAAAATTTACCAGAGAACTCCTATAACTGACAAACTCTGTCAGCAAAGTAGCTGGGTACAAAATTTATCAAAAGAAGTCAGTAGCTCTCCTTTATAAAAATGATAATCAGGTTGAAAGAGAAATCAGAGAAACAATCCTCTCTGCAGTAGCCACAAATGATATGGAATATCTTAGTGTAACTACAACCAAGCTAGAGAAAGATCTTTATGACAAGGAATTCAAGTCTTTGAAGAAAGAAAACTCATCAGATTTCTACACAAGCATATGCATTGATCAATAAAATTGAATCTAGACCCAGAAATACCCCCCTCACACACCCATGGTCACTTGAGTTTTGATAAAGAAGCCAAAACCATACAAGCAAATAAATAAAGCCTCTTCAACAAATGGTACTGGCCTAACTGGATGTGAACATGTAACAGAATGCAAAGAGATCCATATGTATCACCATGTACAAAACTAAATTCTAAGTGGATTTAGGACTTCAACATAAAATCATTTACACTAAATCCTATAGAAGAAAAAGTTGCAAATAAGATTGAGTGCATTAGTGTAGGAGGAAATTTGCTGAACAGAGTACCAATGACTCATGCTTTATGATTAGATAATGGACCTTGATAAAACTGCAAACATTCTGTAAGGCAAATGACACTTTTAATATGACAAAAACAGCAGAATAAAGACTGAGAAAGATCTTCAGTAACCCTACATCAGATAGAGGGCTAATATCCAAAATTTTCAAAGAAGTCAAAAGTTAGACACCAACAATACAAATAACCCAATTTAAAATGGGATACAGTACTAAACAGAATTCTTAATAGAGGAATCTCTAATGGAAGTACACTTCAACGTCCTTACTCATCAGGGAAAACAAATCAAAACAACTCCAAGGTTCCATCAATGGAGTGATAGCAACACAAACCTACTCACAAACCATTCAACACCAATTTTTCATTCTATGAGAAATGCAGGCACAAGGGATAGACTGAGGGAATGGTCAGTGAATAACAGGCCCAATTTGAGACCCATCTCAAGGGCAAGCACCAATCCCTAACTCTATTAATGACACTGTTAGGTTTGTAGACAGGAGAGTAGCATGGCTATTTTCTAAGAAGCTCCATTAAGCAGCTGACTCACTCATATCCAGACATACACAACCAAAAAATAGATGAAAATTGGGGATGTTATAGAAGTCAAGGAGGAAGGATTGCAGCATTGAATGGAATAGGAACTCCACAGGAGAACAAGAGTCACCTAACCTGGAAATGGGGCTCTCAGAGACTCAACCACCAAACAATGGGCATACAATGGCTGAACCTAGGCCTCCCTACACAAATATAGCAAACTTGAAAGTTGGTCTTTATGTGGGACACAAAATAAAGGAGTAAGGGGTATCTCAAAAGCTGTTGCCTATCTGTGGGATATGTTCTTATAGCTGGGCTGCATTATCTCTCCTCAGTAGAAAAGGTTGCATCTAGTCCCTGAGAGATTTGGTGTACCAGGGTCAGAGTGTATCCAGAGGGTCCCCCACCTCAGAGGAGAAGAGGATGGAGATGAGGAAATGAATTTTGGGAGAGCTTTACATTATTGACATTGGCAAAAGATATTTCAAGAAAGCCTAATATTGACTATTTAATTTGACTACTAATAATTGTTCATATTGTGATCTACAATGAAAAAGAGAAACCAAGACAAAAAGAAATCCAAAAAGCAGTTTGAGAAGAATAGCAAGCCAGTAAATGTAATATTGATGCCAAGTTTCTCCAATGCTCAAGATGAACAAAAGTTTAAAGAAAAACCTGATGTTAAATGAAATAAGTGAAGTTGTAACTTCAGGGCAACATTTTACTCAGCAAATCCTGCAACTTAGGAAAAGAAAATGGTTGAAAGACTTCTTAAGCTTTGCTGTGGTATTCTAATCTACTGGGCGAAATCAGAGACTTAGACTTGATTCAAATTTAGATTAAATGAACTTATCATTATTGCCACAAAAGAACTATAACCTTAGAGCCAAACTGTATGATAAGCAGAGGAGAGATTAAGGTATGGTTTTAAAACAGACATCAGAAAGTTGTGTGTTCTAACTATTCATGGAATACATAGCTAGAAAGAAAAATTGTTTTAAGTCTCAGTTGTTTCTCACTTTATCACTGTGTGGTAAGAAAAATGCCATTTCATTGCATTCCCATAGCAATGAGCAGGTTTTACAAAAGCAAAAACAGATGCTGATACCTCACAGATCATTATCCTATTATTATCCCATCTGCAGGTGACTATGATCTCCCAAGCATTCTAGAGCAAATGGTCAAAGCCCATGCAAGACGTCTGGCTCCATGTTAAGTGTCTTTAGTTAATACAGGGAACCTGTGTAAATTATCACTCAGATCTGAGCACTATGATGAATAGGATAAAACAGTTCATTTCTGGGAAGGCAAATCCCAGTGCCATCAGGTCAGAACTGGCTACAATGGAAACCTTATACAAATATAATTCAAGAAGAGTGCCAGGTTTTAGACCCAACAGGCAGAAGAACTTGGCAGCTTTGGTCTTATGGTTCTGAATTTACAATCAGGAAGGAAACAGTAGTAAAATGACTTTGGAATTTTCCTCCATGGTTAATGAAAGCACTGGTGCCAGGCATGTGACAGGGGAGTCCATGAATGGAGGCCTAGAAAGACTATTGCTTGAGGCTATGAAAGTAAACCCTAGCTTGTGTTAGAGATCCCAAAATTTTGAAAATGCCAGAGCCATAGATTATATACTTTCCATGATAAGTTTCACACAGGGTATGAACAGTGCCCAAGAGAGAGATTTATGTTGCTATCAACAAACCTGCAAGAGAAGAGCTGTCTTTGTTGCTTTTTTTTTTTTTTGAAATCTTGCTTTGGTTTATTATTTCCTTACTATGTCCAATTTCCTTCCTTTTGGAATTGTAATGTGTATTCTTTGTGATTGCATGTTGGAAATATGCCACTTGTTTTGATTTTGATTTTTTAAAAAATTTGAGTTAAAAGATTACCTTGAGTCTCAAATAAAAATATGGACTTCTCTACAGTGTTTATACTCTGAAGGTCTACAGGAATTTTTGCTGTTAGACTGAGTGTGCGTTATGAGATAGCTATCAGTCTGTCGGGACCAAGGAACGGATTATGATGGTTTGAATATAATTGGCCCCCATGGACTTATATATTTTGATGTTAGTGGAAATGTTTTAGAAGAAAAAGAATGTATATCATTTTAGTATAGGTGTGGTTTTGTTTGAGAAGGTTTCATAATTGGAATAGACTTTGAAGTTTCAAAAGTCCATGCTTGACCTAATCTCTTTCTCTGTCTCTGTCTCTGTCTCTGTCTCTCTCTCTGTATTCTCTCTTTCTCTTTCTCTCTCTCTCTCTCTCTCTCTCTCTCTCTCTCTCTCTCTCTGTCTCTACATCTCCTTTCCTCCCTTCCTCATCTCTACCTCTACCTCTATCTCTACCTCCTGCCCGCAGATCAAGATATAAAACTTTGCTCTAGTGCTATGCCTCTCTCCTTTTCATCATAATGGACATGGATAAACCTCTAGAATTATGATCACATTCCCAAATATTTTTTTTACCTGAATTGTCTTGGTTATTGGTGTCTCTTCACAGCACTAGAACAGTAACTAAGACACCTGCTACTTATAATTATCTTAGCAAAAAGATTAACCCAGGTTTATTGAAGACATAACTTTTAATTTTTTAACTTTATCTTTTTATATAGTCATTAACATCTACTGAAAAAGAACCACACTCAGCAGGGCACTGTGACTGTACTTTATCTTTTTATATAGTCATTAACATCTACTGAAAAAGAACCACACTCAGCAGGGCACTGTGACTGTTAGCTCTAATTATAAACTGGACAGAATCATCATAGAGATGGTCTTTTTTGACACTTGTGAGAAGGTGTCTGAATTTTGTCTAAAAATATCTGTGGTGGATTACATTCATTGATGTATTCATGCCTTATTTTATGGTAGGAGTCATTTCTTTGGCAGGAGATCTTTAACTGTATAAATGGAGAAATCGAGCTAAAGAACAGCACACATTCATTGTTCTCTGAATAGTAGAATATGACCTTTGTCTTTGTCTTTAAGTTCCTGCCACTGTGCCTTCTCTATCAATATGGACTATTCTCTTTAATTTGTGAACAAAGATAAACCTTATGTTACATTTGTTTGTCAGAATATTTTATCATACATGGTAAAGAAACTAAGAAGGGCCTTTAATAACTCCATTAAGCATATATCATTCATGTAAGTGTTATTCTGTGCATTATAAGCCAAGAAAGGACTGAAGGAGCTGAAGGGGTTTGTAACCCCATATGAAGATCAACAATGTCAACCAACCAGACCCCCCAGAGCTCCCAGGGACTAAATCACCAACCAAACACTACAGATGGAGGAACCCATGGCTCCAGCCACATATTTAGCAGAGGATGGCCTTGTGAGATATCAATGGGAGAAGAGGCCCTTGGTTCTGTGTAGGGGAATGCCAAAGTGGGGAGGTGGGAGTAGGTGGATGGGTAGAACACCCTCATAGAAGCAAGGGGAGGGGAGATAGGATAGAGGGTTTCTGGCATGGCAGAGGAGGGAACCAACTGGGAAAGGGGATAACATTTGAAATGTAAATAAAGAAAATGTCCAATAAAATAAAGAGAAAAAAAGAAGAAAACATTATTGCCTTGTAGCAGTGTTCTGCATAGGCCAACCAAACCAAAAATCACAAAGATGTGTTATAACTTATTAACACTAAAGAGTATTAGTGGTTAGATTGTGTTTTTTTCCCCTTGTGGTGGGGATAAAATATCTTGACAATTTAGTGGATTCTTACAGAGTAGTTCTAGATTATAGTATACCATTGTAGGGAAGTCAATTCAGGAAATTCAGGAATCTAATTGCATTCCAAGAGCAAAGATAAATTAATGCATGCATTCTTGTTTACTTGCTTATTATGGTGATTTTAATAATAATGACCCATATATTCTTATGTTTTAATGCTTAGGCTCAGAGATGGTACTACTTGGGAGGCATTAGGAAGTATTTCTTTGTTGGAATAAGTCTGGCCTTGCTGGAGGAAGTGTGTTACTCTGGAATGGACTGTGATGTTTCAAAAGCTCAAGCCAATACCAGTGGCCCTCTCTTCCTGCTGCCTGAGGATTCAGATGTAGAACACTCAGCTATCTTGTATGTCTGCATGCCCCCTGCCAGGAGGACAATTTCCTAAACTTCTGAAATTGTTAGCAAGACCCAATTAAAAGCCTCTGTTATAAGAGTTGCCATGTTTATGGTATCTCTTCTCAGCAATAGCATACTGATTAAAATATTTATTTATGCTCAACTTGAGCACTACAATCTCAAACAGGCCAGGAGTTTTGCCCAGGGAATGGCACTGATATAGTTTTCTTATATCAATTAATTTAATTAAGACAGTGTTTACACAGTCATGCCCACAGTCTCTCCTAATATAAGCAATCCCTCATGGCTATTCTCTTCTCGGTGAAAGGACAATATAAACATCATTTTTCTACATTTAGATATCCCATTTGTCTCCATTTTGAAGAACAGGCCTGATTTCAAAAAAGGCCATAAGGTACCAGCTTCAGGAACAGGCCATAAATCCAAGAAACTAGTTCATAAGACACCAGCTCTAGGAACAGACCATAAAATCCAGAACAATCTCATAAAACTCTTCTAGAGAACACCCTGGGTATAACCACAATAATGGGGAAATATCTCACAATGGGCCACCTATTTCATCATATGATTGAACACTCATGACATAGTAATGTAGACCCTGGATGACCTGTGACGCCCTAGAACCCACCAAGGAAACTTGAGATCACCTAATCTTTCTAAAGAGTTCTCTGGTTCCCTATAAAAAGGCCTGCATGCCTTTATCTGGGGACACCATTTCAAAGAATGGTTGATCTCCACATGTTGGTTGTTTCTGCAGAATAAAAAAACTTTGTTTTTGCATACTATCTGAGTCTGGGGTCCCCTTTCCCTTACACCTGGCATTTCTACATTGTGTCTGATTGATTCTAAAAGCTAATCATCAGAGAAGTTATTAAAATTTTGAGATTTCTAAGATAAAAAATCCAAAACAAAACTATTGTGAATTTTGATTCACTGTGTCTTCTTAACAAAATATGTAAGGGCCTTGAAATGTTTGTTATTTTGAGTCACACGCCAGTCTCACACCTTGCATCTCTTTACATCCATTAAATACATTTTTTCAAGATACAAAATTTATGTTGGAAAAGACAATGTGAAAATGACTTTAGTGATTTGAGTTCCTAACAACTCTCACCCTTATATCATCTGATGGTCAGTGCTAATGGTCAATTTACATAATCTGAAATTTACCTGGGCAAAGGTCCTCTCAAAATTTACATGTATAATTATCTTAGTTATATTAATTGATGTATGAAGACTGACCTATGTGGACAACACATTTGCTGGGACTGGTGTTCGTGTTCAGAATAAAAAGGAGAAAGGTAACTGAGAAGTAACACGTGTTCATTCTTTCTATGCTCTTGGTTGTGGGTGTAACTGAGGATTGCTTCAAATCTTGCTGCCTTGACATCTCCACAGTCATGGACTGTGAACAGCAATCATGTGCCATATATAACCTTCTCCTTGAGTTGAATTTTTAGCGTTGTTTTATCACAGCAATGTAAAATAAAAGTGAAGAACTTTACAATTATTATTCCATATCTTTTC
>JANHMN010000009.1:1295127-1344968 GCA_030674055.1 Rhabdomys pumilio | reverse complement strand
TATAAGCTCATATTGCTTCACTTGGGCATATGTGAGTTTGTGCATATACTGGGGCCAGAGGATACTGAAATGTCATCTCTCAAAAACAATGTATCTTGTTATTTTGTGAGAGGGTTTGTCATTGAATTGAAAATCTTCAAGTGCATGCCGACAAAAGAGTTCCATTGAAGTACATCCCTATGGTACCCTAACTTTGAAATTATAATTATAAACTTTCATTTCCAACGTTTTTATATTGGTTATGAATATTAAATTCATTTTCCCATTTCTGCAGGGCAAAAATTTTTCAACCTGATTTATCTTGCAAGCTCTGTTTCATTGTTTTCAATATATAATACATGGTCTATATCTTGAAGGAATTAACAATTTATATCACATAGAAGTTATTCTCTAGGTTCATTCATTTATTCAGTAGTTTTATTGTTTTATTTTATTCTTAGATGAGAAGTATTTCATTGAATAAAGGTGCCATATTTTCATTAACCATTTATCAGTAGATAAACATGTAGGGTGTTTCTCTAAGTAACTGGGAACTGAGCTCCAATAACCATGGTAGAGAAGAAAATAAGTATATTTCCAGAAGAAATATGTTGAGGTCAGCTTGGCCCCATGCTTGGGGGCCAAAATGTCCCGGAATGCTCTTTTGTTCCGGTCTGAAGGTCAGGGTCTAGCAAGAAAGAGAGTGGGGATAAAGGGGAAGAGACTCGAAGAATGGAGACAAGACAGAGGTTCTGATAAGTCTCATTTCGTTTATTGTCTTTCTTATTGTCTCTCCCAATGAAGGGAAGACCACGGTATTCATATGCTTTTGCTACATGCCTTGTAGGCACGTGGATACCTTGTGCCTTGCAGATGTGGATATGACATAAGCCTTACAGGCATGTATGTCGTGGATAGCACGTGGATAGCATGTGTGCCTTGCAGCTGTGGGCACTAAACAGCAAAACAAGATATGTGGAATAAACAAGATATTTATCAGAGTGTGCTCAGGTGTTGTAGGCTGTTGAAAACCAAGTCTCATGTCAGGGTATATGGCTCAAGATGGCTGCAAAGCTGATAACCACTTTCTGCTACAAGTCGGCTCCCAACAGAAACAGAGCCCATAGATCTATTACTAGAAGTCAATAAACTATAACTCTAATATTTACTGTGGCTGTACCAATTTGTATTCTACCTGTACAGGAGGACTCCACATCTCTTACACTTTAACCTGCATTTGTTGTCCTTTGTTTTCTTAATTTCAACCCTTCTCACTGAGTAAGGAAAATTCAGTGTAATTTTAACTTGCATTTTCTTGATGTGTAATGATTGTAAACACTTTATAAAATTAACTATCTGGCAAATCTCCCTAAATCACATCCAACAACAGTAAACTGAACCATGTCATATGTATTCTACCTTCTGAACCACAAGACGCCTGCTTTTCTGGATGCCTCACTGAAACCAGGGACACTAGGCCATGCTGTTACTAGAGAATCCAGTGGCAAGATTAGCACCCAAAATCCTATAGGCCATATAGGCCCCCAGCATAGACTCCATAATTGGCAATAAGACTTGCTACTCACCAGAACCTTAGGCCACTCAGGCAGAGAGGGAAAGAGAAATCAATGGGAAATAAACTTCATCCAAAACAAATAAATTCCGAAATCATTATCTAAATGTATAAAACTGATATAATCAATTTACAAATCCTAAAGCCAATCTAAAAACATAATTAACAACAGCCACAGCAATATGGCACCATCAGTGTCTGGTTGTCTTAGTTGTTGTTATATTGCTGTGAAGAGACATCATGACCAAAAATCTTTTATAAATGAAACTATTTAATTGGTTCTGGGTTACAGTTTCAGAGGCTTAGTCCATTATCATCTTGGTGGAAAGATGGCAGCATCCAGGCATATATGGTACTCGAAGAGCTGAGAATTCTACATCTTGAACCAAAGGTAGCAGCAGATGACTATTTTCTGTAGGCATCCAAGAAGAGGGTCTCTAATACCCTGGGTGGTATCTAAGCATAAGTGACCTCAAATCCACATATGAAGTGACACAAATCTGCAAACAAGGTCATATGTTCTCCAACAAGGCCATATGTCTTTTTTTTTCAGAGCTGAGGATTGAACCCAGGTCCTTACTTTCGATAGGCAAGCACTCTACCACTGAGCTAAATCCCCAACCCCAAGGCCATAACTTTTAATAGTATCACTCCCTGTAGCCAAGAGTACAAACCACCACATTCCACTAACTGCTCCTCATAGGCTTGGTCAAATACATGAGTCTACAAAAGACATACTTAGACAAAGCACAATGCAAAATTCAAATAGTTCAACTTCAAAAGACACCATAGTCTATAAAAATTTCAACAATGTTAAGTGCCTAACCTTCAAAGTCTGTTCTGATCATGCAATCTCTTAACTGTAATCTCCTATAAAATCAAAAGCAGATCACATACTTACAGCGTATCATGGAAAGGAATATACATTATCACTTTAAAACATTATAGTTATGAAATGCTGATACAAAGCAACAGAGAGAAACAGGGTTAGAAAAACTCAAAACTCTGCATCTCCCTGTTTCATCTCCAAATCCTTTTAGCTTTGTTGAGCACAAAATAATCCCTTCTCTTTGGCTGATTCCACTTCCCTTTACAATAGCCAAAATTGTTACAAAATATCTTTGTGTAACTCTAAGCAAGCAGGTTTACGTTCTCTGTGACAAAAACTCCAAGTCTTTTAAGAAATAAATTGAAGATGATATCAGAATATGGAAAGATATTTCATGCTCATGGATCTGGAGGATTAACATAATAAATATGGCCATGCTATCCAAAGCAATCTATACAGTCTATGCAACTATGCAATTACTATTAAAATATTTACCTATTTCTTTATAGAAAATACTCAACTTCATATGAAAAAAAAACCCACTATCAACAACAAAATCTACCAAAGACAACTAGAACAACTTCTGGAAGTAACATCATCCGTGAAGCTGTACCTCAGAGCAATAACACTAAAAGCCACTTGGTATACACATCAAAACAGACAGTAGCCTCAATGGAACAGAAATAAAAACTGAGAAACAAATACACACACACACACACACACACACACACACACACACACACACAATGTATACACACTGCATAAAATGTTCATGATGTTTATGTAGTTCACACTTATTATGTTTTGTTTTCATGTGTGTATATTATATATTGCTATGTATTTTGCTGGATGAACAATATACTATGAGATTTTCCCTAAGTAAAAAATGATAGTCTTTATGAAAGTTATGTTATTAGAGTCTAAAATAATTTCTTACTTGGGTAGATTAAAACAAGACTTGATGAGATTTATATATGAAAATGTAGAAAAAGTTCTACAAATTCTTTTCCAGGTTCACTGTAATAAGGAGGATAAAATATATAGAAAGATCGTGGAACTCTTATTCTAGAAGTGAAAGACATTAAACTTTAAGAGAGAATGATAAAAGGTTGATCAAAGCAAAATAAAATGCATTATTAAGTTAGCATGTCCATGCTCAGATATTATAGTGAATTAGTGTTTTCAAATAAGAAAGAGAATAAAAAATATTTTACAATAAATCCCTTCCTTCATTTCAAATGAGTGCCATTGGATATTTGCACAGAGTGATTCTGCTGAATTAATTTTGCTGTGGTTTATGTGTCACTCTCAAAGCCTGTCAATCAATTTCTACTCATCACCTGTGAGTGAAATTTAAGTTTCCACACTCTGTTGATCTTTTCTCCAAGCACAATGGCTTTCTTGTATCACTGATCAATGTTGTTTTCTTGATGGGAGACTTGCTAGGACTGAGTAAAGTGATTGGGTGATAGGCTGTGTTTGTAACTATCTATCTATTCAAAATACCATTCCTAAGGATTTCATCTTCTATGTTGGAAACGTTTGAATAAGAGTAACCAACGTGTTTCAAGTAAACTGTCATATTGCCATTGAGCACCTACCGTCTTTTGCATAATGTGCTCAACACTAGTGAGCAAAAAAAGAAAGAGATGCAAACTTCAACTATAATTTAGAGTGTGAAGTACCATGATTGTTGGCATAGCACATTCAGTATAATTCTATATCATCATATGGCCTTCTCTAATACCTATAATGGTGTATAACATTCCATAATATTAGAGAATTACAAATTAAATATAACTAAAGTTTGCATAGTACCCCCATGAAAAATACTCATCAATAATACAAATGACCTTTCCTTCAGTCTCTGTTCTACCCTTTGTCTCTATCTCCTCCCGTGAGTATTTTGTTCCCCCTTCTAAGAAGAACTGAAGTATCCACACTTTGGTCTTCCTTCTTCTTGAGCTTCAGGAGTTAAAGAAAGGACTGAAAGGGCTGAAGGGGTTTGTAACCCCATAGGAAAAACAATAATAGCAAGCAACCAGACCCCCAAGAGCTCCCAGAGACTAAACCACCAACAAAAGAGTACACATGGAGGGACTCATGACTCCAGCTGCATATGTAGCAGAGGAAGGCCTTGTGGGACATCAGTGTGAGGAGAAGCCCTTGGTACTTTGAAGGCTCAATGCTGTAGTGTAAGGGAATGCCAGGATGGGGAAGCAGGAGTGGGAGAGTGAGTAAGTAGGGGGAACACCCTCATAGAAGCAGGGGGAAGAGGGATGGGATAGGGGTTTTTCTGAGGGGAAACCATGAAAGAGGCTAACATTTGAAATGTAGATAAAGAAAATATCTAATAAAAACATTTTTAAAAATTATAAATGACAAATTACAATGAAGATGAGTGGGAAAAAAGGAACCACTGCTCTTTGCTGGTGAATATGTAAAGTTTTGCAGCCAGTTTGGAAACTTGATAAAAGAGCATCTTCATAAAAAAAATAGAGAATGATTACAAGACACAGGTACACAACCACTGAGTACATATTTTGAAGACTCTAATCAAAATACAATAGAAATATTTCACATTCATATTTATTGCTGCACTGCTCACAATATCCAAGAAATAAAACCAACCCAGATGTCTATCATCAGATGAATAACTTAAAATTTATTATATTTATCCACTACAGAATTACATGTACTATAAAATTAAATCATGGCATTAGCAAGATAGTAATAAAACTAGAAACCTTTCTACTAATCAAAATAAGCCAGCCATGAAAAAAACAAATACCATGTCTTAGTACCAAAACTTTAAATTGGAAACTTAATTTTATTAATATTGTATGTTTTTAAGTGTGTACTTATAAGTCACATAATTAAAAAGGAAATTGTGGAATTTTATAGGAAAAAATCTTATAAAAGATGAGGAATAGAGACAATCATGAAATACAGATAATAGGCAGTCAAAGGGAGAGAGAACTTGCTAAGCAAGGAAAACAGCTGTGGGAGGTAGGTGAATAATGGAACTAATGAAACTAAAAGATCACTCAATCATATAATGATGCCAAGTTTAAAACATTAGACATTAATAAGAAAGAATGTCTCACAAACATCTGGAACTCTTAGGAATAACCTCTAACCTGTTCACTCATACTATAGATAAGGCAATGCTTAAAAAGTCCTGGGTATTAAACAATAAGACAGAAGACTTTATATAAAAATGTTTATATGCATCAATGGAAAAACATCTTTTGCCTCTTTCTGCTTGGTTACAAAATGTGGTTTGTCCTTGTAATCTTTTCTTGTACACTTTTCTCATAATTTTGACCCTGAGAGTATGAAATGTCTGAAGCTCTGAATAAGGTTGGCTATTGCATTAGACATTAGTCTGCCCATTTACTGGCTTCATTCTCTGAGGTATCATTGCTTCTAAAGACATAAACAATAGACAACACATATATCTATCTGGGCTAAGTTGACACATTGCACATTATATTCCTCTGGATGTTGAAAATGCAGCTGTTGTCTTTTCGTTATTGTTAAAAATAATCTGTCATTATTATGTGTTTTTAAATATATATCCACAGATAAAACTAATTTTTCTTATATTCACTTGTTTATATTAAAATAAATTTCTATAAAAGTATTGTATTCATTTGCCTTTCTCACTGCAGTGACAACATACTTGAGAAAGATGACTTAAGAAAAAAGGATTACTTTTTGCTCTGGAGCACCCATGAGGTTAAGTGACAGCATAAGGAAGACTGTCTTCACAGGCCATCAGTTTGACAAGTATAATAAAGATCAATCTGATGACATGTGTATTCAGACATCTTATGACTTATTTTAAGCCATTTCAATCATAGTGACCCTGTAAACTTCTTTCTATACATATCATAAAAGCAATAATGACAACAGTGAGATTCAGGTGTTTCAACACATGATTTTTTTGTCTTACAACATCCTTATCAATCCTGTACCCACAGATGAGCCTTTCCTGATTTTACAAACATATCATAAAGTAAATATGTTTACAATTAACCCAATAAAAGCTCCTTTATTTACATTTTATATTTCAAGATGAAACTAGTGACATCTGTGGAAATTTAACAGAATCATAACACCAAGGTTTGTTTGGATTTTTTACTTAAAATTAAAAATTGTACCTCTATGAGGTCAAATAAATGTTTCAATTTTTAAGAGTACTTATGAGTCTTGAGGAAGACCTGATATTGGTTCCAGAATTGTAACTCTAGCTATAGGGGTTCTGATTTCTTCTTCTGGCCTTGTTGCAGCAAGATGAAAATGACTGAAATGAAGTAAAAATGATGACTAGATTAATGTTTCATTTTCCTAAAAGTGATTTTATTCTATTGTGTAAAATCTATTAAAGACATGCTACATTATATAGTATGTAGTATATACTTTATAGCATGTAGTAAAATTATCTGTGACCTATGGACTCCCAGGCTGAGAGAAAGAAGATAATCAGAGGAACACATGTGCACATAGATAATGAAGTTTAAGATTTGACAGGATCATATAGTACAAGAGAAATTTAGCAGCTTGCTCCTGGGGATCTTTCTAAAATTATGAAATTTTACAATTACATACAATTGCTTGCATACAGATACTCATTCTCCTAATAGAATATTAAATTAGTATTGGTGAAATGACTTAGTCAGTAAATGCACTCATGGCTAAGCTAGACAATCTGAAATAAGTCTCCTGGACCAAAAGGATTAATGGAGAAAATTACTTTTTATTGTTATCAGAGAGAGTGAGGGGGAGAGAGAGAGAGACAGAAAGAAAGTTCAAATTTTAGTCGGAAAATACTGTTCACAAAGTACAGCCCTAAGTTATCCTAACCTATGAACGTGATCATCTTTGTTCCTTCCCAAGCATGCTGACACAAGTATTGGGAGAGATTTGTTTGGAAGTAATATGAATCAGGGTCCATCAAGTAGAGCATAAATATTTGTAAATACACGTGTATTTACATATATGTAAATATATATTTACATATATGCATATATGTATACATATAAGCAGAAAATTACTGTGGGAAATTTAGTGGATAGAATATTTAATGCAAGTAAATAAAATTATAACATACAAAATGTAGAAATACCATCATTTATTTAAATAAGGGCACTGAGAAAATATACTAATTTTTATTCATTAGAGAAATACAAAAAAAAGTAATACTGAATGTATAATATATAAATAAATCATGAATAAATAGTAAAAGAATGATTTGGAAGAAAAAGGACTACTTTGTGAATAATCTGTATATTATGCAATTCTGTACATTTTGACTTATATCCTCTTATCAAATGAGTATATACCATACATGTAATTAAGGTTTTGTTACCTCATTCAGGATGATATTTTCTAGTTTTATCCATTTACCTGCAAAAATCCAACATTTGACAAAGGGTTAATGTACAAAAATATATAAAGAATTGAAAAGTAAGACTCCAAAGTAAATAAATAAATAAACCAAAAACAAACAAAACAAAAAACAATCAAACAAAAAACTAAATAAATCCCATGCCAATGTGTTTGAGACTGTTTCCCACTTTCTTCTCTGTTAGATTTAGTGTATTTGGTTTTATGTTGAGTTCCTTGATCCACTTAGATGTGAGCATTGAATAGGCTGATAAAATATTGATGAATTTGCATTCTTATACATGTAGACCACCAGTGAGACCAACACTGTTTGTTGAAGATGGTTTCCTTTTTTCACTGTATGGTTTTAGCTTCATTTTAAAAGATCAAGTGTGTATAGATGTATGGATTTATTTCAGAGTCTTCAATTCTATTCCACCTATCAACGTCTGTGTGTGTACAAATATCATGTATTTTTTTCTCTATTGTTCTGTTGTATAACTTGAGGTCAGCAACGGTGACTGCCAGAAAAGTTCTGTTATTGTTCAGAATTTTTGTGCTAGCCATATGAGGTTGAGAATTTATATACATATATATATATATATATATATATATATATATATATATATATAATATATATATAATATATATTAATATATATATTATATATATATATTATATATATATGAAGAATTGTGTTGGAGTTTTGATGGGAATTGCATTGGATCTGTAGATTGCTTTTGGTAAGATGGTTATTTTCACTATGTTACTACTACTGATCCATGAGAATGGAATAGCTTTCCATCTTCTGGAGTCTTCTTCCATTTCTTTCTTCATAGACTTGAAGTTCTTGAAAGATAGATCTTTCAGTTGCTTAGATAAAATTACAGGAAGATATTTTGTATTATGTGAGACTATAATGAAGGATGTTTACCTACTTTCTTTCTCATCCTGTTTATCATTTGTACAAAATAAGGTAACTGATATGTTTAGTTAATTTTGTACCTGTACAATTTGCTGAAGTTGTCTTTCAACTATAGGAGTTTTATGGTAGAATATTGGGGTTCACCTATGCATACTATCATATAATATGAAAATAGTTATACCTTGACTTTTTCTTTTCCAGTTTGTACCCTCTTGATCTCCTTTGATTGTATGAAGTGCTCTATCTAGAGCTTCAAGTACTATATTGATAGATAGGGAGATAATAGGCAGCCTTGTCTTGTCCTGAATTTTAGTGGGATTACTTCAAGTTTCTCCCTGTTCAAGTTGATGCTGGCTCTAATTTTTCTGTATGTTACTTTGGGTTTTAATGATGTTTAAGTATGTACTATAAATTTCTGATATCTCCAAGACTTTTAAAATAAAGGGGTGAATTCTGTCAAAGGCTTTTCTAGTATTTAATGAGATGATTATGTAAATTTTGCCTTTTAGTTGATTTATATAGTAGATTATATTAATGGATTTTTATATATGGAATCATCCCTAAATCCCTTGGAAGAATCCTACTTGATTGTGATGAATCATGCTTCTGATGTGTACTTGAATTGTTTATGAGAATTTTATTGAGTATTTTTGCATTGATGTCCATAAGCAAAATTAGTCTTTTGGGTCTCTGTGTGGTTTAGGTGTCAGAGTAACTGTGGCTTTATAGAATGAATGTTTCTGTATTGTAGAATAGTTTGAGGAGTATTGTTATTAGCTCTTTTTCGAAGATCTGGCAAAATTCTGCCCATCTACTCATCAGCTTTTCTTGTTTGGGGGTGGTTTTAGTAACTGCTTCCATTTTTTTAGGGAATATGCAACTGTTTAAATAGTTTATCTGATATTTTACTAATATTGATATATGCTATCTGTCTAGTAAGCATGCTTTTCATTTAGGTTTTCTTTTTTCTTCGAGTGTAGGCTTTTGTAGCAAAATTGGATGTTTTTTTTTAATTTTCTCAGTTTCTATTGCTATGTCTCTCTTTTCATTTCTGATTTTGATAATTTGGATCCTTTCTCTGTGCCTTTTAGTTACTGTGACTAATGGTTTACATATCTGGTTGATTTTTTCAAAGATCAAGCTCTTGGATTGGTTCATCCTCTGTACTGTTCTCTTTGTTTCTACTTTTTTGATTTCAGCCTTGAGTTTTCCTGCCATCTACTCCTCTTTTGTGTGTTTGCTTCATTTTGTTTTAGAGTTTTTAAGTATGGTATTAACTTGCTAGTGTAGAGTCTCTCCAATTTCTTTTATGAACATGGGTGTCCTTGCATTTGTGGCATAGATGTTCAGAACTAAGATTTATTTTTAATGAATTTTTCCTTTAATGTGTATGAAGTATACTTCCCCATCTATTTAGATTACTTTTAGTTGAAAGTCCATTTTATTGAATATCAGAATGGCTACTTCAGCTCGTTTCTTGGGACTGTTTGATTGGAAAATTTTCTTCCACTCTTTTTCTCTGAGGCAGTGTCTGTATTTGTTTCTGAAGTGTGTTTGTTGTACGGAGCAAAATGATTGATCCTGTTTACATATCCAGTGTGGTAGTATGTATCATTTTATTGAATGTTTTGATGTTGAGAGAGATTTAAAATCAATGATATTTCCTGTTATTCTTTTTGTTTGAGGTAGTATTAAGTGTGTACGATTCTCTTTCTTGGGGTTTGTTTGGAAATGATTTACTTTCTGTAATTTGATTGGTGTAGTTAATCTTGTTGCATGTCCTTCTGGGTCTGAGTTACTTCACTCAGGATGATATATTCTAGTTCCATCTATTTGCAAGACTCACTTTGAGCCTGTCATTGGACATTCTTTTCCTCAGGCTCCTCTACATTTCCATCCTTGCAGTTCTTTCAGACAAAAACAACTATAGGTCAGAGTTTTGACTGAGTGACGGTAACCCCATTGCTCACTTGATGCCCCGTCTTTCTGAAGGAGGTAGTCCTTACAAGTTCCCTCTCCAAAATGTAAGGAATTTCATCTAAGGTCCCTCTCTTTGAGTCCTGAGAGTCTCTCACCTCCCAGGTCTCTGATACATTCTGGAAGACCCCCCAACCTCCTACCTCCCTAGGTTGCATATTTTCATTCTTTCTGCCAGCCCAAAGAATTTCAGTCCTTTTCCCCAACCCAATGCCAAATCAGCTTCTCCTTTCCATGCCTACACCATTGTCTTTTTCTTCCAGGTCCCTCTCAGCTGCCTTGTGGTTGATTTCTTCTCTGTCACAAGTTGGACTGAGGAATCCTCACTTGGGCACTTCAGCTTGTTGACCTTTATGAGTTCTATGGACTCTATTCTCCACTTGTTTTTGTTTTGGTTTTTTGGTTTGTTTGTTTTTTGTTTTGCTAATATCCACCTATTAATGAGTATATACCATGCATGTCCTTCTGGGTCTGAGTTACTTCACTCAGGATGATATATTCTAGTTCCATCTATTTGCAAGATTCAAAATGTTCTATTTTTAATAGCTGAGTTATATTCCATTGTGTAAAGGAACCACATTTTCTATATCTATTCTTCTGTTCTGGGACATCTGGGTTGTTTCCAGCTCCTGGCTATCACCAACAAGGCCACTATGAATATAGTGGAACATGTGCCCCTGTGGGATGGTGGGGCATCTTTTTGGTATATTCCCAAGAGTGGTATTGTTGAGTCTTCAGGTAGATCTATTTCCAATTTTCTGAGGAACCTCCAGATTGATTTCCAGAGTGGTTGTAACAGTCTGCAATCCTACCAGCAATGGATAAGTGTTTCTCTTTCTCAACATCCTCTTCAACATATGCTGCCATCTGAGGTTTATATCTTAGCCATTCTGATTGGTATAAGGTGGAATCTCAGGGTTATTTTGATTTGCATTTCTCTAATCACTAAGGACACTGAACATTTCTTTAGGTGTTTCTCAGGCATCTGAGGCTCCTCTGTTATTAATTCTTGGTTTACTTCTATACCCTATAATTTGATTAGGTTGTTTGGTTTTTTGTGGTTAGCTACATGAGTTCTTTGTATATTTTGGATATTAGCCCTCATTGGATGTAGGGTTAGTGAAGATATTTTCCCAATCTGTAGGTTGCTGATTTGTCTTATTGACTGTCTTTTGACTTATAGAAGCTTTCCAGTTTAATAATGGAGAGATACTTGAAGCAATCCCACTAAAATCAGGGACAAGACAAGGATGCCCACTCTCCCCATATCTCCTCAATATAGTACTTGCAGTGCTAGCAAGAACAATAAGACAACAAAAAGATATCAAGGGAATACAAACTGGCAAAAGAAAAATAAAAGTATCACTATTTGCAGATATGATAGTATTATAAGCTACCCCAAAAACTCAACCAGAAACCTTCTCCAACTGACAGACAACTTCAGCAAAGTGGCCAGATATAAAATTAAATAAATATCAAATAAATATTAAATAAATCAGTAGCCTTTCTTTATACATGTGATAAATAGTCTGAGAAAGAAATTAAGGAAAGGACACCCTTTACAATAGCCACAAATAATATAAAATATCTTTGGGTAATTATAACCAAACAAGTGAAAGGTTTGTATGACAACAACTTCAAGTCTCTGAGGAAAGAAATTGAAGATCTCAGAAAATGGAGTGATTTCCCATGCCCATGGATGGGCAGAGTTAACATAGTAAAAATGACTACCCTACCAAAGGCAATCTACAGATTCAATGCAATCCCCATCAAAATCCCAACACAATTCTTCAAAGACATGGAAAGAGAAATTCTTAAATTCAACTGGAAAGGCAAAATCCCCAGAATAGCAAAAGTAATACTTAACAATATAAGAATGGCTGTGGGAATCATCATCCTTGACCTCAAGCTTTACTACAAAGCAATAGTGATAAAAACTGCATGATATTGATACAAAGACAGACAATATAGTCAATGGAATTGAATTGAAGACTCAGAAATAAAACCACAAACTTACAAGCACTTGATCTTTGACAAAGAAGCTAAACATACACAATGGAAAAAAGAAAGCATCTTCAACAAATGGTCCTGGTCTAACTGGCTGTCAATATGTAGAAAAAAGAAAATAGACCCATATTTGTCACCTTGTATAAAGTTCAAGTCTAAGTGGATCAATGACCTCAACATAAAAATTGATACACTGAAACTTATAGACGAGAAAGTTGGAAAGAGCCCTGAACTCATTAGCACAGGGGGAAATTTCCTAAACAGAACTCCAATGGCTCACACTAAGATCAAGAATTGATAAATGGGACCACATGAAATTGGAAAGTTTTCTTTATTTTTTTAAGAGAGTTTTTTATATCCTCTCTAACGGCCTCTATTATCTTCACGAGATGGGATATTATTTTGTCAGAATCTTTCTCTTCAGGTATATTAGAGTATGCAAGGCTTGCTGTGGTAGGATAACTGGGTTCTGATGGTGCCAAATTATATTGACTTCTTTTGCTTTTGTCCTTGTGCTTGTCTTTTGCCGTCTGATTATCCCTGGTATTAGCTAACTTGATTCCTGGGTATCTAGGATTAAAAAAAAGCCTCCTTAGAGGTAGGAAAATCTCTGTGACTTCAGTTAAAGAAGGCCTTCTGGGAGACAGGCAGTGTTGTCTCTGGTTAGGGAAGGAATCCTGTGTCCTTGGATTGAGCAGGCCTCCTGTGTCTCTGGTTAGAGCAGTCAGTCCTCTTGTATCTGTGGTTAGGGTAGACCTCTTGAAAAACAGGAAGGCTATGGAGTTCAGGTGGAGAAGATAGACACGCCAATATGTCACAAGTGCAGGTAGAGGAGCAGGCCACCTGGGCTACAGAACTCTGGCACATCATGATAAATCTCACTTCTGTTGGGCTCTCTAGGTTTCCTGGTTGGGATAGATATTAGGAAGGGAGTCTTACCTGTTTCCCTGGTTACTGAAGATCTCCTGAAAAACTGGCAGGCTGTAGGTGAGGACAGGTATGCTGATCTGGCACAGGGATAGTTGCTGGTGAAGCAATAAATAAGTATTCTAAAAACACTTATTATTTTCAGGAATAATGATGAAGGTCTTTACAGGAGCATATGTGGCTTAAAAGCAGCTGTATCATCATGCTGTCCATACTGGTAGTGATGATGACTCAGGAAAGCTGCATTCTGCAGAGCTCTCTGTAGCATGCTTTATTTGGTATCTATCCCCATTAATCATTACCAAGTATATAAGCTCAGTCATTGTTCTGGGTAGTCTTGTAACTTTTAGGACATGTTCCTGGGTGAGAACATTCAATTCTACAAATGCAATTCATTGCTTTCATATTCCCACTTGAAGATAAGTCTCGTAGAAGTCTAGAAATGCATGTCTGTCAAGCTTCAGTAATTGCCAGTCAGCAAACCCAAGTAGGCTGTACACATTCTTTCTTGTGTAAATGTCCATTTACCCATTACCTTGAGCTCTACAGATTCATTCCTCTCATTTCATGTTCCCACATTAAATCACCAAGTTAATCTTCTTATATTAAACTTATATTAAAGGTAAGTGTTGCACTAATCCTCTTAGAAATGATTAAAAATGTTAGTTAAAAATCTCTTCTCGAAGGTGAAGAAATTGCCCAATTATCAGAAGCGTTTACTGATTGTGCAGAAGATTCAAGCACCATTCCAGCACCCAGATCAAGCAGTTTCTACATGGCTGAAACTCCAAATCCAGAGACCTGTCATGTCATATTTCAGCTCTGAGAACAGCCACAGACAACCAACCACATACACAAATATGCAGGAAGGAAAACTAAAAATGTACTTCTAAATTACCGCTTTTAAAAGCTAAGTTTGATAATAATTGTAAAAATTGAATACATTCTTATTAGACTATGACTTTCGTTTTGTTTGTTTTTTTGATTTTTTTTCGAGACAGGGTTTCTCTGTGTAGCCCTGGCTGTCCTGGAACTCACTTGGTAGACCAGGCTGTCCTCGAACTTAGAAATCCACCTGCCTCTGCCTCCGAAGTGCTGGGATAAAATGGGTGTGCCACCACCGCCCGGCAAGACTACGACTTTCAAATTTGACCTTTTTAGCCTTCTGTCTCCTGGAAAATGATCAAACTGTGTGAAGGTTCCAGAATGATTTACAAGGTTTCTGGCTACAGATATCAATGGGATAATAAATTGCCCTTGATCTTAATTCAACTCTTCAAGTAATGACCCCTACATTGTTTGGAGATGACTATCTATCTTCTCTCTGTGTGTTATGTATCTATCATTACTATTATCTATCTACATATATTTCAATTCTTAAGGTCTTTTGTTCTTTGACGATCTAAGATGTTGTTAACAGTACCTTGATCATATTAACCCTCACAAGTAGCCACATGTTCTAAAAGCTTGCTACATACTTTTACAAAAAATTCTCATTCTCTCTCTCTCTCTCTCTCTCTCTCTCTCTCTCTCTGTGTGTGTGTGTGTGTATAATGTGTGTATTTATATGTGTACGTATGCATTCACAGGACAGTGGAAAGCAGTGTTAATGTCACATGTCTTCTTCAATTACTCTGCCTTTCATTTTCTTTCTTTCTTCCTTTCTCTTTCTTTCTTTCTTTCTTTCTTTCTTTCTTTCTTTCTTTCTTTCTGTCTGTCTGTCTGTCTTTCATTCTTTCATTCTTTCTTGCTTTCCATCTTTTGTTCATTCTTTCTTTCTAGAGTCTCTTTACAAACCAGGGCATCATTAATCAGCTAGACAAGTTGAATACCAAGACGCAGGGATTCCTTCAGCTCCATTTCTTCAGTGCAGGTATGATTGCTGTACATTTTTTACTATGCTTTTTACATGATGCTAAGGATAAAACTCAGGTTTTAATATTTTCAAGAACTTCACTGATTTAACCATATCCCTAGCTACAAGTGTGCAAAGCTCTTGGTAATTTTAAAAGTAAATTTTTTAATCTGCTGGTATTAGCCTATAATGTAAGAATCATTAGTAATCATTAGTAATCATAATGTACTTAATCTAATCATCCTATATTTATCTTCCTTGTTTCCTCATGAGATAATTTGCTACTGTTGAGTGCAATGATGTTCTAGATATCAAGAAATTAGCCAACATCTACTGTACCTACTCTGTCTGACCTCCGTGCAAAAATACCTGAATATAAATACTCAGGTATACATATGGACCAGATGTTTTCTATACATTGAGGATATAGCCAGAGTATCCTGGGGATATATATGTTTTCAAATCATTAATTCACATAAGTTTATAATAATTTCGGTTTTATTTATCCATAATCACACATACCCTGATGCCCTGCAGAAAAATAAGACAATGTGTGAAGATACTTCTCCAAAGAGATGTAGAACAATTGTAGAGGGAGATATGTATGCTCTTCCTATCAAGGTGTCAAAGATGAAGAACAGAAGCTATGAAGAAAGCAAAGATTTCTAATATAAAGATAAGAAACTGGAATGGAGCTAGAATAGTACTGATTCATAAAGGCAAATCAAATTTTTAAAGGAAATTTTTATCTTGTTCACAATTTATGCTTTAAACTCATAATTTGGTTGTAACGCTACATTCAAATTATCGCAAGGTCTGATTGTTTGTTTGATGCACAAAATATACCTGCCCATGTACTTATAATTTATTTATGCCAACAAAAAAACAGAGATCATTGGAAATTGACAAGATCAGAAATGGAAAAGTAAGGATTTTCATTCATAGAGTTTAAAACAGGCCAGAATATCACAAGATGATAAAAACCCAATGCTCAACTCCAGAAGTCTGTGTCTTTCTTTTCATTTTCTGTCACTTCCATTGAAATATTCATGTTCCATAGTACAGTTGATGTACTTCATTACATTTATGCTTATTTTCATTAATAAACAAATAGAAAATTACATTAAGGTAATACTTGCATGAAACCATGAGTTAGAAAAACTTCAGTTAAAGAAGGATGAATCTTCATAGTAGATAAGAAGAGAGACAAAATTAACTTGAAATTTTGATATTTAAATTCAGTAGTCAAATCATATATAGAAAAAATAATGTATCTAAAAGATAAGTATAGTTTGTTCTATCAACAAATGCCTCACTTAGCATTTTACACACACACATACACACAAACATATATATATCCACATTAATATCCCTATAAAATATGAATATATCCTAGTGGGAGATAATTTGCATAACATCTATGTGACCTTGGGTTCAATCCTCAGGACAACAAAGAAAGAATATATGACATTTATCTTCTTTCAAACATAAATATTTGAAAACAATTACTATATTTCTTAAAAACATGTAGGTCAGATTCAAAATAAAATTGATAAGTCTTTATTTTACTTTTTAAAACATTTTTATTAATTTTTTCTGACTTTCATAAAGCATAAAGTGAATTTTTATAAATACCTATTTTTGCTGTTTTGTTTCCTTTTTGTTTTTTTCTTTTTTCAAATGTATTTACTTATTTTTTAAATTTATTTATTTTTATTTTAAGCCAAATGTTATTCCCCTCACATGAAACTCAAGAAGTAGAAGGAAAACCAAAGTTTGGTTACTTTGGTCCTTCTTAGAAGGAGTAACAAAATACTCAACCAAAGCTCTCAGGTACTAAACCTACAGCCTGGGAACACAAAAGGGGGGACTCAGGGTGCCACCTGTATATGTAGTTGAGGATGGCCTTGTCAGGCATCTGAGGAAGAGGAGGGCCTTGGTCTCTGAAAGTCTGGATGCCCTAGTGTTAGGGAATTCAAGAGCAGGGAGGTGGTAACTGGTGGAAAGTGGGAGCACACCTTCATAGAAATAGGAGGATGGGGATAAGGGGTTTTTTGGGGAAAATGAGAGAGGGGATAACATTTGAAAGGTTAAATAAATAAAATATCCATTTTTTTAAAAAGAGATCATGGATCTGGCAATTTCAGTCTAGCAGTTGAGATTTTTTGTCAACAATTTATTATGGGGATTCCTTATAATCCTCAAAGACAAGGTATTCAGAAGGGGCCCATGGAACTTTAAAACAATATCTTCATAAAATAAAAACAAGAGAAGTATTGACTTTAACACCACAAATTTATTTAAATTATACTTTTTATTTTAAATTTAAAAAGTAATTGGATGCCAAGGAACTTTCTGCTAAGTGTCTATGGCACCCTTCAACTAGGCATACTTATGCCTAGGTGCAAAAGAAGGATCCACTTACAGGCATATGGCATGGTCCCTACCAGATATCTAATATAGGGAAGAGGGTATGTTTGTGTTTTTTTCTGAAGGATGCTATAGGAGCATAGTGGCTGCCAGAATGATTGGTGAGACATGCTGTTGTTGAGACAAAGAATGATGCTGACCTGTGAGCTTGCTTGACTGAAAAGCTGTATTGGACATTTGTTCCTGACCCAACTTTTCTTGCCTATAACCCAGATGAGACAAGCTGCCTTGCCTCAAGTTTTTAGACCTTGTGGGACAGAGAATGCAAAAGAGAAATTATAATGACTCCTTTATTTTTTCTTAAAGGTGAACAGTTATTCAGACTCCATCATGTACTGGTCTAGAAATCAACACAAATTTTATGAATAACTGTTACATATCTATAACTTTTGCAAAGTTTTAATGAAAAGAGAAGGTATACATAATTCACTGATTATACAGAAACAAATTAATAATGTCAATATTAATAGGTCTTCAGTAATATAATAATTTAATTAAGGAAAAGGAATAAAATTTGTTCAATAGTAAATGCATAATGAGAGGCCTTAGAGTTCAGTGCAGTTTGCTTGCCCATTACAGGACTCTGAGTTTAACTCTTAGCATGAAAAATTAATTGAAGATATTGAAGGTATACTATAAAGGAAGATTTATATTTAATTTTGGAATAACTATTTATTGAGGGTGTTCTGTATACTTGAGTTAATCAAAATTAAAGTTCATGTTGTTTTAGAGACATTTACAAAATAAAGAGTGTTCACAAGTTAAGTAGTAGGGAAAAGATTAGTGGTATGAAATAAATTAACTGATAATGTACCATTCACAGCAAGAAAAGGGTTAAAAGCAGAAAATATAGAATTATGAATGGAGACAGGCCAACAAAAAAAGATAGCATGAAAAAGAACACAATGATATGGTGATAAAATAGTATTTACATAACCTGTCTACAAATATATAACTCATGCTATATAAATCATACATTCTGTTGCATTACTTTATGAAACTATTTGTGATTATTATTCTTAGTTTTCTTCTTTACTAAGTCAAAATAAAACTAAAATTCAAGACACTGTTTAATTTTATGAAAGGTTTTGAATATTAGATGGAGTGCAGCAAGAAAGGGTGCTCTCTGCTTTTACTAAGATCCAGATGAGTTATTCAAAATTCTAGTCAAGCCTGGTCTACGTAACCATAGATACATAGAAACACTCTTCTAAAAATGACAAAAAGACAGAAAGACAGAAACTTGGAAAAGAAGGAAGGAAGAAAGGAAGGAAGGAAGGAAGGAAGGAAGGAAGGAAGAAGGAATAAAGGAAGGAAGGAGAGAGAAGAAAGGGAAGAAAAGGAAAGTAAAAGAAAATAAATGAAAGGAAATATATGGAAAAGAAAGGAAAAGAAGAGAAAGGAGGGAAAGGGAAGGGACGGCAGGGAAAGAACGGGATAGGAAAGAAAAGGAAAGAAAGAAAGAAAGAAAAAAGGGGGAAGAAAAGGAAAGAAAAAGGAATGGAAAGGAAAGAAAAGAAGAGGAAAAGAAGAAGAAAGGAAAAGAAGAAAGAAGAAAAAGAAGAGGAAAGGAAAAGAAGAGGAAGGGAAGAAAAGAAAGTAGATCAATTCAGAGGTAGAAAGCTAGTAAGTACTGTTCTATGGTAATGTATGATTCAAGCTTCTAACTTGGGTACCTGCATTGGCTTCTCTGGATTGTAGGTTATAAAATGTAAAACAAAATAAATCATGTCTTATTTTAAGTTGTTTTGGGTCATCTTTTTTCATAGCAAGAAAAATAAAATTAAGCCATTTACTTGAACTGAATACTTTGTATAATATGAATACTGGTTACTTGTAATTCAGCCTTTGAAAACACTCCATTATTTGTAAATCAATGTAATTTCTAGACTTGCTTGTTTTGATTCATTTAGAAAAAGTTAATAATTGTAATTATTGTTGGTTTTGATATTATTATTATTATTAATAATAATTATTATTTACTACTTATTTGTATACCTGTGATGTTATTTTTGGCCACATGCACAGATAGCAAAACTTTTCTCCTATTCTATTGGGTATCTTACCACATGATGAATAGTTTCTTTTGTAGTATAGCACCTTTTTAATTACATGCATTCTGAAATTTCCTATTCTTGCTAATATTTTCAGAATCATCATTTTTCTTTTGAGAGTCTGAAAAGACTCTGTGTATCTTGAAGTGTTTTTTACCAGAGAAGTTTTAATGTTTCATTTCTTACATTAATTATACCATCAATTCTGCATTGCATTTGTAAAGGGGTGTAGCTAGGGATCTCTTTTCATCCTTCTATGTATACATGCACAATTTCATACCCCATTTGGTAAAGAGATTGACTGGCTTTTTCCTGTAACATTTTTGACAATTGTGTCAAAAGTAAATGACTTACTTGTGAGGCATTATGTTTGGCTCCATTAATCAACATGTATATTTTAGAGTTGATATCATATTCATTTGGCTACTGTTAAAGTGTAAAGTAATTTGAAGTTAGGATCAGAGTACTTCCTGCACTGTTCTGTTCATCATTGCTGAGTCATTTGTATTTCTATCTGAATTCCAAAACTGTGTTCAAGTGGTAATATCTAGTTTCTTTGGAGACTCAGGAGAATCATGTGATGTTTTTCTGGAAACTGAATTATGAGAGCATGTTTTTACTGAAGCTAGACATGTAGTAGGATGTTTTGCTGAGAATATACATGTGGCATTATTCTCAAAGATACTTGGAAAAGAAGGGATGTGATGCTTTACTAGAGTTGATGCTTGAGAGAATATATGATATTTGGAAAGAATATAAATACAACCCAACAAACAGTGGACTGTGTGTTATTGATTCACCTTGTCATTTTTGCTGTTCTTTGTTGGGATTTGTTGAAGCTCGTCTTCATTGATGATGCTGTGTGGCACTGGTTTACATTGCCAATCTTTGATGGTAGTTATTTGTTCTGACTTCACAGAGATAAACATATCAAAAACTTGTGGAGTTCTGGCTGTTTCTTCCTTCTTTTTTGGACTCGGACAATTGGCAGAGCCTCACAGTTTCTTATGGATCAAGCATTAATTTCTGATTCTTGAATAATGTTTGTGAGTGTATTCAGCTACCACTGTTGATTTGTGTGAGCTGAACTACTGATTTCCTGACAACGAAGATTAGTTTTATTTCTGAAGAACTATTTCTAAACAGGACCACACCCTCCTTTTCCATATTAACCTTTTTCTTTCCATTATCTCTGGTGAGTGATGAGCTAGAAAAAAAGTTAAAGCGTTTACTATCCTTACTAAAGTAAGTTTTGAAAAATATAAGTCTTCACAGGGTTTTATCATTCTGTGGTAAGTGTTGTCAAGAACTTCAGAAGAAATTTGTGAGATATGCAGACTGCTTTTGGAATAATAGCTATTTATGATGTTAATTCTGCTGACAGATTAGCATGAGAAGTTTTTCATCCTCCAACTGACTTCTTCATTGTCCTTCATCAATTTTTTAATATTTTTATGGAAGAATTCTTAAACACTATTGGTTTAGTTTATTTTGCAGTAATTGTATCATTGTCTTAAATGGGTTAGTTTCTTAATTTATACCTCATGATGTCCATTATCAGTTTATTGAGAAGTTACTGAACTTTGTGAGTTGATTTTATATCCTGCTGCTTTGCTAAAATATTTTTTATTTTATTTTTTAGCATTTTCAAATGAAATCTTTAAAATTTTTTATGGAAGAAGTCATACCATCTGTAAAAATGACATTATCATCTTCCTTTTCTATGTGTATTCTTCTATATTTCTTTCTTTTGTCTTATAATTGCTTCTGACATTTTCAACACACGTTGAATTAGAGTAGAGAAAGTGGATAACCTCGTTTCTTAAACAATTTGGTGGAAACACTTGTGTTTCTCCATTTAATAGAACACTATCTATAAATTTGTCATATACAGCCCTTATTGCGTGAGTGCATGTTCTATTTATAATTTTTCCAGATATTATCATGAGATAAAACAGATTTTGTTTACTATTTCTTAACATTCCTAATTTTACAACCCTTTATTATAGTTACCCATGTTGAGGTAACTTTTTGCATTACATGATTAATCTACTCACCACAGTATTCTGGATTCTCAAGTGGAAGACATATACAAGCAGTCATATGTTTAATATGTCTTACTCAGCTCAATGGCTGGTCCACTCCCAATCATCCATACTGGTAATGTCTACCTCCAAATACTTCTGAATCACTACTTTCTAAAATCTATATGCCATCCTTGCTACCCTAGACACAATGTAGGGGGTGATGCTGAGGCCTCTCTTCCTTGGCTCTTCTATGAATGATTTTCTGTCTTCTGTAGCTCTCAAGTCTGATCTTATGTTTTTCCTGGCATGGTGATTCTCCTTCATCTCTCAGTCTCTTTGCCTACAAATTCTAAAATCTTGCCTCTGTCTTCATGCTCAGCCATTGGCCCTTGACAACTTTATTTTTTAATCGGAACCAACTGGGGGCAGAGAAAATCAGCATCTTACCTGCAGGATTCTCCTGTTATTTGGGAACCCAAATAATATAATGCAAGCTTTAGGCCAAATCCACAACAGTGACCCCTAACCATAAACTTGTTTTTATGACCAACTCGTAACTATGACTTTGGTACTGTTATGAAACACAATATAACTATATCATATGCAGAATATTCAGATATGTAATATCTGAACCCTTTGAAATCATCATTCATCTTCCAAAGGTGAGGTAATTCTCAGGTTCACAACTGCTGGTCTAAATTCTTTTTTGTAAGATGATCATGTGATATTTATGTTAAAACCTATTTGTGTGGAATAATGTTTTATTTGTCAGCATACGTTGAACAATGCTTGCATTCCTAGTTTTGTGCTAACTTGTTCATAATGAATGATACTAGATTGTGTATATGTACATATGCATGTGTGTGTGTGTGTGTGTGTGTAGGTTTACCATGTCCATGCTGTGTGTTCTTGTAAGACTAAAGAAGGTGTCAGGTCCCCTGGAAATAGAGTTTCAGATAATTGTGAGACACCATGCTGATGTTAGTTTCCAAGCTCAGGACCTCTGCAAGAGTGCCGAGACAGTGACAACAGCTTCATTGTTAAATAACATAAGGAAAAAACTTAAAACAGAAAAATCCTAGAGCAATTAGCCTGCTTAAAATCACTTGTTACAATCTCATTAAGAATTGTCAACTTTAAAATGATCATTGATTTTTGAAAGATTAATTTATCTTTTTTCTATATCAACATAATCTGGGAGCAAATGAATTTGTGTCAGATTTCCAATGAGCATCACGAATTTCCTAATTAACAGGCTCACAGCAGGAGGAAAACATTGAGTTAATGTCATTTGTCATTAATCAATGGATTCAATTCATGTGGCCTAGTCATCAATTCTAACTTACCATTGTGCACACTTTGGTATTGATGAAACAGAGTGAACTAAACATCTTACTTATAGCATTCAGTTTATTACTCATGACTTTCTTCTCTAAAGAAGCAGGCCTAATTCTCTAGTTCAATGGGCTATTATGAAATGCAAAAACACATTAATGTTGTTGCTATCATAACAGAATAAAAATACTAATTATCAGTCAAGTAGACAAGAACATCGAGGACATGATATTTTTTTCTGCTGTGTTAATGCTTATTTAAAAACCGTTCTATATTAGAAAATATAATTGATTTGGTCAATCAAAATGAAAATTATAGCAATAGTTTAAATTATTCTTTACCACTGGAAATATTTGTACATTCTTAGAATATATATTACTTTTAAAATATTTCAAATGTGTGGCTTCATAATCAGTTGGAGGAATACATAATCAGTAGAATGAATAACAACAGTCTATTTTTAGACAATTTAATATAGCTTTTCATGTTATGGTGACTACAGCCGTAAAATTATTAATAATTTTATTTAAAATAAAAACACTTATTTGCTACTATTATGAATTGCAATGTAAACATCTGTGTTTTCTGATGGTTTTAGGCAACCCCTTCAAAAGGTTTGTTCATTGAGTCCAAAGGGGTCACAACTGACAAGTTGAGAACCACTGTTCTAGAACTGCAGTGTGGTTTTAAAAGTAGGAAAGGTTAGACAACAGACAATATGCAAAAGATTAACATACACAGCAAAGAATCTTCCCCTTCTTCTTCTTCCTCCTCCTCCTCCTCCTCCTCCTCTTCTTCTTCTTCTTCTTCTCCTCCCTCTCTCCCTCTCTCCCTCTCCTCTCCCTCTCCTCTTCCTCTCCCTCTTCCTCTCTCCCCTTTCCCCCCTCCCTCCCTCCCTCCCCCTCCCCCTCTCCCCTCCCTCCCCTTCTCCCTCCTTCTCCTTTTTCTCCTTCTTCTTTTTCTTCTCCTTGTTCTTCTCCTGCTCTTTCTCCTTCTCTTTTTCTCCTCCTCCTTCTCCTTCTCTTCCTCTTCCTCTTATATATTAGATTTCCCTGTGTTATCCTGGATATCCTAAAACTAGTCTGGTCCTCACTATGGAGGCTTTAAACTTATAAGAAATTCACCTACTTCTGCCTTTGGAGTGGTGGCACAAAACCTGTGTGCCACTTACGTTGTCAGAATCTTCTTAAAGTATTAAAAGGTAAAGCCAACTCACTGTATTTTCTAAAGTAGCAATACCTGATGTTTTATTCATTTTAATCATTGTACACTAAAAAAAAATCTGTGGCCTGAGCAGTACAAACAATGAGTATTTCTTGCTTTTTTTTTTTCACTCTGAAAGCTGAGATATCTGTGTTTTAGAATAAGAAAGAGTTGCTATCTAGATAATGTGTAGTGTTTGGTTTGTGGACTTTTGGAGATGGAGGGGTTTCTTTGCAGCCCTAATTTTTGATACTTTTAAATTAATTTTACATTTTTACTATGATAAAATTGTGACTCCATAGTTAAAAATACAGAGATCTAGAGAGGTTGATGGAGAGAGCATGTTGATGGGCTTTTACAGGTTTTTTTCCATATATATATATATATATATATATATATATATATATATATATATGCATGCCACACAGGGCTACAAGAACAGGTCCTCCACTATATTCATAGAAGCCTTATTTGTAATAGCAAGAAGCTAACAAGAACTCAGAAGCACCTCAACCAAAGAATGGATGCAGAAATGTGGTTCATTTACACAAAGAAATACTATACAGTTATTAAAGACGAGGAAATCATAAACTTTGCAGGCAAATGAATAGAATTAGAAAATATCACCTTGAGTGAGGTAACCTAGTCCCAGAAGGACATATGTAGTATGTACTCACTGAGAAGATGTTAGCTAAAATGCACAGAATGCCTACGATATAACCCACAGATCACATGAAGTGTAACAAACAGAAGGCCTAAGTGAGGGTTCTTCAATCCCAGTTAAAAGTGGAAAGAAAATAATCATGGGAAACAGAAGGAGGGAGAGACTTTGGTTGGAGAGGGAAAGGGGAGAGGAATATAGGAACAAGATTGGGTATGGGGGAGTGGACAAGAGAGAAACCCAGAGGGACAGGAGAATTAACAGAAATAAGCATCTTTGGAGGTGGTAGGTGGGAGATTCACTAGAAAGTATCAGAGGCCTGAAGTTAAGAGACTCTGAGGATTTCATGTGTGTAATCTTAACCAAAATGCCCAATTTTGAGGATAGGAATCTCTAAGTGTCCTTCTCCAGTAGATAGCCAGGGTTTCAAGAAAAGGGAAGGGGTTACTAACCCACAGTCAAAATTTATGACCCAGAATCATGCCTGCCTAAAAGAACTGTAGGAACAAAAAATGGAAAAGAGATTAAAGGAAAGGCTTTCCAGTGAGCAGCCCAACTTGGAATCCATTTTATGGCTTGTGGGGGGCACGAAGGCCTGACACTATTATTGATACTACCATAATGTGCCTACGAATGGAAGCCTGGCATGACTGTGCTCTGAGAGTTCCTACCAGCAGTTGACTGAGACAGATGCAGATACTTACACTCAACCATTGATCAGAAGTCATGGACCCCTGCAGTTGAATTATGGGAAGAACTGAAGTAGCTGAAGGGGAGGATGATCCCATAAGAAGACCACCAGTCTCAATTAATCAGTAAGGCATGGAGCTCACAGAGACTGAATTACCAACCAGAATCATACCCAGGCCAGTAAGAGACCAACAGCACATATGTAGCAAAGATCTGCCTGTTCTAGTCTCAGTCAGAAAAGATGCACTTAATCCTCCAGAGACTTGAGACCCTAAGGCAGAAGGATTACAGGGGAAGGAAAGCACCCTCTTGGACACAAAGGGGAGGCAGAATGTTGTGAGGAACTGTTTGGGGAGAACCAGGAGTGGGCAATGACTAGAATGTAAATGAATAAAATTAATTTTAAATAAAAGAAAATGAATTACATGTATGGGAAGATTGAGGAATCCTTTGTTCTACATTAAAGATTAGATTTAACAATAAATAAAGAAACAAAAATTTAAAGATTATTTGTACCACAACACTGTTCCCAAATTATAAGAATTGGCAATAAGTACCAAGAGGCTTAATGAAAAAAGACAATTAGACCCAGTTTGTTAAGGGAACTTATTACAGTAGCCTAGACCTAGCCAGCTTAAAAAAAAAAAAAAAAAAAAAAACCTGAATTTCTGTAAATTGGGTATGGGTATGAAATGAAGAAAAGGTGCGTGTGTGTGTGTGTGTGTGTGTGTGTGTGTGTGCACTTGAATCAAGGTGACTTCAACCCAGACAGAATTGATCTAATGTCCACAAATAAACTTAATTCTAATGTCCTGTTTCAAACTCCACATGCCATTCTAACCTCCTCTTTGTTTATTTGGAGTTGACTGAGTGTCTATAAAAGGAAGACAACAAGGACTGCTCAGGAACAATTACAAAGGTTGTAATTTAAGATAGCTGAAGACTTATCAGTCTATATTGTTAAGTAAGGGTATAGTTACCATCATGAGAGCACTACCCTCATTACCTCACTTAGAAATAAGATGTCAATATATAAATATTTAAAGAATGCAAATTTAGAATCCATACTTCTTAAGACACATATTTGCCACAGAAGATGAAGGGAACTTTTAGGTGAAAAACTAGGTGGGCCAGAAGATGAAATTATACTGTTTTTAGTGTCTGAAATAATTTAATTCTTATTTAGATTTCATAGGAACAATTTTGTCTCATTTTTTTCCTAATTGGGAGGGAGGGGATTTTCAATTTACTTCCTGGTCTCAAGAGTACTCTCCATGTTAAGAATGAAATTCCTTTTGTGCATAACTCATTTTGGTTTTTACTGTCTGTACTCCATGCATTAACTTAGGATAAATTGCAGAAGAGCCAAGATTCAAAGAATACACTTCAGTATTTAGCAAGTAATCCAAGGAATATTGTTCTAAGCATTGATCTTGACAGTGAAAACTTCTTTGGGATATTTTAAAGAATATTGTGCAACTAGCTTTGTAAGCACAAGTACAATCTTATTTTTCTTAATTGTAGACAAATGTGTCTGTGTACAACCTTTATGTGTGTGTCTACACACTGAAAGTATTTAGGTTATGTCTGCATCCTCGAGGAATGCTACAGTAGACAATTACAGGACACTGACACTCTTCATCAAAACACGAGTAAAAAACCATTAAAAAAATTTCCATTTCTATTGTATATGTACACGTCCAGACTATTCATTTGTCTTGAACAATGTAGAATAACATTTGTTTTCATAATATTGATGGCCTCTTAGATAGTGTAAGGAACCCAGATTTAGGTTGCAGCAGATGTGTGCAAATAATACACAAATATAAGCATTTCACAATGCTTTCAAGCATCTTTAGATTTTGGTTTGGTTTCTTGATATCTTATTCTAATTCCTGTGTGTGTGTGTGTGTGTGTGTGTGTGTGTGTGTGTGTTTGCATAAGTGTGCATTTGTGTGTGTATGATATGTATATGCATATTTTTGGAGGCCAGAGGACTCCATTATACCTTGGTTTTTGAGACAGAATTGTTCACTAGCAAAGAACATGCCTCATAGGCTAGTTCTGCTTAGCAAGGGCATAGATTTTTTGTTTCCTGACCAAGGATTACACATGCCTGTCACCATATTCAGATCCACATGCTAGAAAGGCAAATACTTTCCTAACTGAGACACCTTTCTAGGCCAAGTATTCAGTTGCTGCTAGTGTGTGTGTGTGTGTGTGTGTGTGTGTCCCCTCTGTTAACTCTTAAAAGCAGGCAACTAAAAACATTAAATTGAAGACTGAAAAAAATGACATCAGCAGCTAAGAACACTGGCTTTATTTCCAAACAACACAGTTTCAGTTCCCAGCACCCACATGTCAGCTAATCATCTTTTGTAATTCCAGATTCACAGGATCTGATATTTTTTTTTGTATCTGTAGAAACAAGCATGTCCAACATGCAAAGAGAATGCAGAACCCATACATATCACATAAGGAATAGTAATAATAAATTGAAGAAATTATAGTTGATAAATGCTTTAAGAATAACTAATAAGTTAAGGCAGATTAGAGGAATGAGGTTAAAAGTTGTCAGGTAAGGGAACATTCTGCTCTTACACAGAACCTGTGTTTTCCTCCAAGTACTTACATTGGGTGGCTCACAATAGCCTATACTTCCAGTTCCAAGGAACCCAGTAATCTTGTTTGGATTTCTTGGGCAACTTCATACACCTGGCATTCACACACACACACATGCACACGCACATGCACACGCACACACACACGTGAAAAAATAGCAAAAACAAGTGTAAGGGAAAATAATGCATGTCATGCATATAAGCCAAAAAAGAGAAAGCCTTTTAATATATAATGTTCATTCTCTAGCTACTGCAATCCCTCTGCATGAGACCTCTTATCATCCGCAGAGATTTTTGCTTACCCTGTGATGTGACAAGGGAAACCATAGTAATTTAATCATTGTCAATGCATTTTCAAAGATCCAGAGAAAAAATAATATGTTTGAAAATATGAAAGAACAGATTAATTAAAAGGAAATGATATATTAAGCACAGGAAGTGTGTGACTGAGCTTCTCATCAAGGGTCAGAAGAGTACAGATAGCAAGAGAGACACCAAGATAAGCATAGGAAAAAAAATCAACTTCAAAGTAAAAGACAGGTACTACAATGAGGGCTACAGAAAAAGGACAGAGGGAAATGTGGAAAGCAGACTCTTTGTAAATAACCCTAAAGGGTCATATATACTAAGAGCAGGAGAAACTGAACTGCTAAACATTCCTAGTCTTCTGACTGACTGAAACTTTCCTAGTCTTCTGACTGACTTTCAGTCTCATGACTGTATATTTTCTTCTTAATATACTGTCTCTGATTTTATCACTGTCTAAGGTGATGTGGTCCAGATCAGTGGTTAGGAACATAGGAACCAGGAAAGCCTAGCAGATACCTTCCAAATTTAAACTTCTTAAACCACATGGCCTGAGACTTGAAGCTTAAAGTTTCTCTTAGGTCTTTAAATGTTATGCATATCTCTCATTTTGACTGAATACTTAATCTTAAAAGATCTCAAAAGCTAATTCACTACTTAGATGTCCTGATTTTTTTCATAGCTTTTCATATTAGCTTCTCTAAAGGAATTAGAAATTTGTTATAATGGCATTTTAAGTTATGGCAGTGCTTCATTTAAATTTTTCAAAATTAATAATCCTGAAAAATACTATATGACATTCAACTAACACTGCTGAATATAGGCTGTAAAGATGGCTCAGAGTATAAAGAGACTTGCCCCAGAACCTAATGACGTGAGTTTGATTGGTAAACTCCATATGGTGGGTTGAAAGAACTAATTCATGAAAGTTTTCCTCTGACTTTCCCTCAGACAACCCTGTATCACTTTTGGAAATAAATGAAACATTTTTAATATAATAACAAAATCACAAAATGGTATTAAAATTGGTGTTGCGATCTGAATATGTTCTGAACACAATGTTTCAGGTATCTGGGCTAATATATAGTAAGACAGAAAGTGATGAGCATAATGAGCACAATGATCAGGTAAACTGAGCTCAGTAGTCTCTCTACTAAGGACCTTAATCAGCCACTCGCATCTGCTTTAACTGGCAGTTTTTTCTCACTCATTCACCTAAAATAAATTTCGTGTTTAATTGTGTGTGTGTGTGTGTGTGTGTGTGTGTGTGTGTGTGTGTGTGTGTTTCATACTTTCATCCAAAGTTTCCCTGGGCAGATAGCTGGAAGCACAACCCACATGGAGCATGAAGTGGTGGAACTAAACACTCACACTATATATGGTGTGCAACATGGTAGATGAGAACCCAGTATTAAAACCAGTTTAAGAATTCTCAATGGAATGTACACATACAATGGTATAGTTTAAGACCAGGAAGAATAGGTTTCTAAGTGAGTGAAGCCAAGTCACATGGTTCTCCTGCTTAAAACTAGAACAAAATAACACAGTCTCTTTCAGAGAGAACCTCAGCTCAGAGATGCTGGTAACTCCTGCTGTGCAAGAGGCTGGGTAGTTAGTTACCAGATAAATAAAAAACAAATTTATAAATTTTATTTGATTGTTTTTATAGATAGAAGGGTGTGTAATGGTAATGGCTTAGATGTTCTTAAATATACAGAGATATTAAGTTTCAATGAATAGAGAATGTAGGGAGATCGAATGAAAAGATGCTTCAATGATATTTAAAAGTCTTGCCAGGGCAAATTCTCACATGGAATTTCTGGTATAGCTTAGCTTGGCTTGACAGAAATAGAGCCTGAAAATAGGCTTATACAGTAAGTAGAAGGGAATTTAATTAAAGTTAAATACAGAGATGTATAAATATTGAGTCTTTTGATACTTAAATTGTAGGTTGAAAGCAGAAGATGGTGAAAATCAGTCTCAATGATTAATATTTGTTTAGATTGCTTTAATTTCTTTGATATGTTTTAATTATAAATTAAATTAGACAATACATCTTGTTGATTATGGAAGCCTTAAGAGTCTTCATGCCATCTTTCATATGAACTTTAACTGATCTGTGAATCTTGCACAATCCATACAAATATCTTAATGGAACTATAATTTTGTTTATGAGATTTATATATTACAGAATGTACAACTTTGACAAGATTCATCTTCGAGGATGCTAAAATAATGCTGTTCAGAGACTTGCTTCCAAAACTGATTCAAAAATTGTTACTGATTCCAGATGATCTTGCCTCATCTAATCTTTCAGATGGATCCATCCCAAACTTCAGTCAAGCTCAGAGCTTTCTAAGAATACAGAGACTGGATAACAGATGCTAAAGTTAGCTTTCCTTATCTAACAAATTTTTCTAATTTTCCTACACCTCCTTACCACTTTAAAGAATTTCTCACTGCGCTTACTCAGCGGGAGGAAACCATGGAGAGTTGTTAGAGTGATTCCTTGGGTTTGGATGTCTGGTAATGTTTATTTTACAAATTATAGACAGGTTGTCATTTTACAGGATACTTTAAAAATGGTCATAATTTTGACCAGGGAGAAAGTAGATGGGTTGGATTATTAAATTTTATTCTTGAACAACGTATTGTGTACCCATAGTTTTACTTTGGGATAAATCTCTATGTTGATACAAAATTTGAAATTAATTATTGTTACTGTTAGATAAGCATTGTACCTAAGCAACTCAGTTAAGAATATAAGGTTTTGACCCAGTCCTTCTAATAGGTGCTATTACAAATTGTTTAAGATGATTAAGTAACACAAGTTATGGACCAATTAATAAACTCACAGTTATGTTAGATTCTAATTTAATCAAAATAAAGTGCTTCCAATTTACTCAAATACAAATGGCTAATTACCTAAGTTTTAGAAGTTCAAATATTCTTTACATATATAGTCTTGAAAACATCAGAAATCCACAGAATATGACATTTAATGTTATTTCATTATTAAGGATCAATTGACAATGTGATATGTCTGCTTCTGACAACTTCCCATTCTTCTTCCAAAAAGAATTGAATACTTTGCCTGCAGACAAATTTGCTTATTATGGCAAATTGCCCTATCTATCTACAGACAAAAAAGATAAAATGAAAAAAATGCTGTCCAGGAAAGAACACACAATACAGAATAGTTGCCAGTAAATTTTTTTCCAAGATAGAACAAATTAATTCTTCATAGTTCTTGGTCCATTTCAAGGTCTATCAGATGATTCCAGGCCAGAAGGCTGAAGACAAATGCTCCAAGATTCTAAGGAATAGGGGTTGTCCAAGTAATCAGGTGTCTCTACAATTGTTTAATGTTTAGAAGCTATGTTTGGTGATACCATTATACTCAGGTAATATTTAATTTGTTCTGGGATTTCTGTAATGGTTAAAAAATAGTCATAGTTTCATGAGCAAACTTAAGTTGTTTAGCATTGAGAGATATGAAATAGAGTTGAAAATATGGTTTTCTGATGGTATTACAGGCTAAAATCAAAATATAATACAGGTATAGAATCATAAACTTTTTAAGTTAGGAGTGATGGTGGATTATTTTGTATATCATACTCTGAGATTTACATAATTTTTTGACAGAAAAGGTGATGTGTTGGAGACTGGTTCTAATGCTTTGATTCAATCAAGAATATTTGTCTAAATGTTAAAGATTCCCAATTTGTTTTTGATTGATCAATAAATATGACAGCAGCCAATGGCTATGCAAAGGGTGGGTCCCCTTCTGAAAAATCATAATCAGGAAACAGTTAGGGATCCATCAAATCACTTAAGCTCTAAGTTAGCAGGTGCTGCAAGTAAAGTGTCAAGTGTAGACACTGGTGCTAAAATTATTTTTCCAGGTAGAAGTATTGTTTACAGTTGATGAAATATATATATATATATATATATATATATATATATATATATATGTGTGTGTGTGTGTGTGTGTGTGTGTGTATTGATATTTACATATAAATAACTGAAAAATAAAATGACCTTTTTAGTGTTTCCTCATGTGAAACAATACTTTAATATTTGTAAGGAATTTGAAACTAGGTTTGTATAATTTTGTATATTATTTCTTAAAATATATCATTTTAAATATAGCTAACATCTCATATTAATTAAATATCTTATATGATATTCTGAATACCATCCTTCTTTCTCCATTCTATTATTTTCTCAGTCTTTTCATGAATAGCTGACTATTCATCCAATTCTGGTTGGTATGTTTTGTGTAGAGTATTGAGAATTTAGGGTATTGTAAAGTTTCTCTATAATACAATCCAGAATAACTTTTTCCTAGAAATATTTATTGACAGCCTACAAAATGCAAATTTAAATATTAGCCAAAACACCTCCCATGATTCTTAAAATGCTGTTAGAACTCACAGAGTGACAATGAAGTGTCTTTTCATGTGACATTGTCTTGGGTTCTGATGCTCCTATTAAAATTGTTGTAAAATTCTCTCTTATGTTTGTGGAAATTGTTCTGTAAATGTCTCATTGGATTTTTTTTTTCTGAAATGTGCTTCCTGGAGGAAAATGCCCAGCTCACAAACTGAGCCATATGAATAACAAGACAGTGTGACTGGATACAGACACAACTTGGTAGACAGGGAATGGTGTCTTTGAGACCATAGACAAAGGCATGTTCATTTAGCAGGATAATCAGTGCAGTCAGTAGGAAGCAGTGTTAATAAAAGCAGCCAACACAGAATGAGAATGTCAGAGCCCATAAAATGGTTTTTATTTTGCCAAACCATACCAAATGTTATGTTGGCTTCAGAAATTTCTGTTTAGTGATTAATGTTTGCCTTTTATTTTCTTTCTAAAGTTGAAATGTTGCTTCCAAATAAAGTTAGCATAAGTCTGTAGGAAATACTGCAAAAAAAAAAAAAAAAAAAAAAAAACCCTGTTCCATTACAGTTTAATTATTACCAAGTATTATTAGAAAGAGATATGTTCTCTCATTTGAAAGAGATTTTGGCACAGACATTTAACAAGATTTATTGATGCATAAATAATGACATCTACAGTTTTGGATTAGGAGATGAAATAATCAGTTGAATCTTGGCATGATACATTTCCTTGTTGAATTCTCTTTTGTTTCAAATTGAAAGAGACAAAAGTTGGAAAGGTGTTGAAATATTTAATCCATGTTAAACCATAAATTTACAATGCATCTGTTATTATTCTGTGGATAGTTATATCACAATAGACATATTTAAAACCTAGTTATTGTTTCAGTTGCATATGTGATATGATTTGTGTCAAGTTGACAAGTAGTAGATTGTGATTCATATTCCTGGCTGACAACTAGAATATGTCTGGAATTAACTACAATCCAGAAATGGAGGGCATATTTGTGATCTAGATCTTGAGGCTGTAAGACGGAGGTTACTGGCCTGGAATCTGACATGGAGAACTTGAGGCATAGTGGCCATGAAAAACTAAGGCCTAGGAAATATCATGCATCCCTTTTATTCCATCACTTATAAGAGAGGGCCATGCAGATCTCTGAGTTCCAGGTCTATCTACAGAGCAAGTTCCAGGACAACCAAGCTTACACAATAACAAAAAGCTGGAAATAGAATAAGGGAAGCCATGTTACAGCTGAGCAAGCAGCAGAAATTGGCAGCTTTAGCCATGTAGCTTTGGATTTAGAGTCAAGAATAGAAGTCATTACTATGACAGCTGGTTAGCTGGAGTTATGAATTTAGTGGTGATAGAGACTAGCATCACTGAGATGAAACCTTCTGTGAAGTGTTTTCTTATAGGAAAGAGAAGTTGTGCTCCAGAGAAAGACAAGGTTCTTCCTCATACTACAACTGGACTTGGTAATTGGAAATAATCACATGGTACTGGTTTTGAAGGTATGAAGGGGTCAGAGGCTTACACTGTGAAAGGCCAGGGAATGCCACTGGTGAAGGTACAGCTTTTCGCTGCATTTGGTGGTCCAGTCCTGAAGGCTTTGGCACCATGATGAGAGCCTATAAGAGCCAAATGGTAAAGCCTAGTTTCAATGAAAGAACTCAGTGTATTGGATATGCCAGTTCCATGGGATGAACACTAAGAATAGCAGTAGCTCTGGGGTGGAGTGGAGTGGAGTGGAGTGGAGTAGAGTGAACAAGAGTTTAGAGTGCTACAGAGGCCAGAGCTGGAGAAGTGACACAAGCCCTTTGGTGGATCCCAGAATTTTCATGTATGAATCTGTGACATCGAAACAAAAAACTATGAAAGTGAATTATTTTGGTGGCCTCAAAATGTTAAAGATGCCAGAGCCATGGGATACCTGCTGTGGAAAGTTGCTAACAGGGAGTGGAATTAGTCCAGGACAAAGGTTTGTTTTAGTCAACCAAGATGAAAAAGGACTTGGAAAGTTGAAGACTGCTTTGACTGACATGGAGATGCAGAGTTTTGAGATAAGCAACTGGTCTTCTGTCTTGTCTTGGTGATTAGACTTAAGTGATTGGCTGAATTTCAGAAGAGACTTTGACCTTTGAACTTTTAACATTTCTGAGACTCCTGTAGACTTTAGGGACTTTGGAATTTGAACTAAATGTATTTTTTATTATGCTATGTCTAGTTATGCCACCAACAGAATCATGTATTCAACCAAGCCTATGGGGGCCATCGAATGGAATGTGGTGGGTTGAACAAGCTTGGCCTAGAGAATAGCACTATTTGGAGGTTTGGTCTTGTTAGAGGAAGTGTGTCTCTAGGGGCATAGTCTACCCAGAAGCCAGTCTTCTCTTGTTTGCCTTCATAACAAGATGCAGAACTCTCAACTCCATCCTACACCATCCAAGCATACTTGAAGCCATGTACCTGCCTTAATGATAATTGACTTGACTTCTAAACCTCTAATCCAGGCCCAATTAATTTAATGTTATCCTCATAAGGAACATTCCTGTATTGTTGCTGGGCTTGCAAGCTGGTACAACCACTCTGGAAATCAGTCTGGCAGTTCCTCAGAAAATTGGACATAATACTACCTGAAAACTTAGCACTCCTGGGCACTCCTTACTACTCCTGGGCATATACCCAAAAGATGCTCTAATATATAAGAAGGACCCATGCTTCACTATGTTCATAGCTGCCTTATTTATAATAGCCAGTAGCTGAAAAGAACCCAGATATCCTTCATCAAAGAAATGGGTACATAAAGTGTATTTTACACAATGGAGTACTACTCAGTTACTAAAAACAATAAAATCATAAAATTCTTAGGCAAATGGATGAAACTTGACAAGGAAGCTAAATTTATCCAGTGGACAAAATACAGCATATTCAACCAATGATGCGGGCTTAAGTGGCATTTGGCATGTAAAAGAATGCAAATTGACCCATTTTTATCTCCTCAAAGAAAGCTCAAGTCCAATGGAACTGATGGAACTGACTGAGGTAACACAGTCACAAAAGAACACACATGGTATACACTCGTTGATTAATGGATATTAGCCAAAAAGCTCGGAATAATCCAGATACAATTCACAGACCTTGTGAAGCTCAAGCAGAAGGAAGACCAAAGTTTAGATGCTTCAGTCCTTCTTAGAAGGGGGAACAAAATATTCATGGGAGGAAATAAGGAGACAAAGTGTGGAGCAGATGCTGCAGGAAAAGCATCCAGAGATGGCTCCACCTGAGTCTCCATCCCATACACAGACAACAAACCCAGATACTTTTGCAGATGCCAAGAAGTGCTTGCTGATATAGCTGTCTCCTGAGAGACTGCCAGACTGTGACAAATAAGAAAGTCAGATGCTCACAGCTAACCATTGACTGAGCACAGAATCCCCATTGGAGGAGTTAGAGAAAGAATTGAAAGAGCAGAAAAGATTTGTAACCTATAGGAAGAATAGAAATATCAACCAAACAGACCTCCCCTAGAGCTCCCAGGAATTAAACCCTATACCACCATCCAAAGAATATATAAGTAGGGTCCCATGGCTTCAGCCAAATATGTAGCAGAGGATGGCCTTGTGGGATATCAATGGGAGGAAAGGTCTTTGGTTTTGGGAGGCTCTAGGCCCCAGTGTAGGGTAATTCCAGGGTGGAGAGGTGGGTGGGTGAGAACCCTCATAAAAGCACAGGGAGGGAAGATGAGATAGGAGGTTTCTGGAGGGAAAACTCGGAAAGTGGATAACATCTGAAATGTAAATAAATAAAATATTCAATAAAAAATTAAAAACCCTTTGCTTGCCTATGACTTCTTATAATGATTCTGCTGTATTTCTTTCACATCAAAACAGAAGTGGAGAAATGACTGCCTTCATTTTATCATATATGTATGTCATCTTTATTTTACAGAAACTCTTTCATAGGTGCCCGATTCCTCAAACAGAAAAATGCTTCTACTTGAGAAAAAAGAAGAAAAATAAAATTTGGCCATTGAATGAGATTTTAAAATCACATATTATTCAAAATCATTACTAAGCAATTACTGGTCGTATGCTTCAACAAATATCTTCTCCGAAATCACAGAACCTAAACTCAAGTTGAGAGGTTAGTCAAAGTCCTTGGGGGAAAGCTGAGATCTTGGTAAGTTTGCTTTTTTTATATTAAATCATTAGTTATTTTACTTTTTATATCAAATACTTGTTAGGACTTTGGTGGTACATGTCTTTAATCCCAGCACTTATAAGGCAGAGGCAGAAAGTTCTCTGTGAGTTCAATCAGCCTGATGTACAGAGTCAGTTCCAGGACAGTGAGGGCTACACAGAGAAACCTGGTCTCAAATTTTAATGGCAGGTACTTGGTCTGATATGTAAAGTGACTGCTTTAATAAGATGAGGAACTTCGATTGAATTATCTTGGCCAATGTAAAACTAGACATGTAGTCCGCAAATCTATGATCCTATCCCTCCTAGAGTTAGAATGGACATGTAGACAAGAGAATCTCTACTCACTCCCAGGCAAGATTGTCTGGTATATCAAGCAACTGCTACACTGAACCTGACTTAATACATGTAGAAAATGAAAAGTATCACTGTGTTGGCATCTGACTTTTATATGAAGGCTATAGCACTTATATACACACATATACAACAACAGTTCCCTATAATTAAATTTCATCTTCCTTATTAATCACTTTCATATTCACATAAAAAGACAATTTCTTTGGGGATTAGAGTTAAGTGACTGAATGAATCTTAGAAGAGACTTTGAACTTTTAACATCTTAACATTGTGGTGTGTGTATGTGTGTGTGTGTGTGTGTGTGTGTGTATGTGTGTGTGTGTAAGTGCACATGCATGATGGCAGAATTTGAGTTAAATAATTCATTTTTATCAAACAATCAATAACAAACTTTGCATAGGAATGTTTTCTGACATTGAAATATAATAGTTATATCACCCCAATTTTAGTCTTTTCATAAAGGACACTGAATAAAGTAATGAGAGATTTGTGACTACTTGATTAACTAATATTTTTTATGTGAAGAGATAATACTCAATACATACCAGAGGAAAATGGTACAGCAAAAGTGAAGGAAATCATTTATTGAGAGGTAAGAGGAGAGCAGATGGAAAAGTCTAAATTAGTAAAAACATAAGTATAATTACCCAGTATTTAAGTAAGAAGCAGGACATGGCTTATCATACATGTTATGGGAACATTTGGAGAAGAAATCGATATATCCTTAAACTTTCTAGTTTCTGCGAAACTACAAGTTATCAATGTAATAAGTGTACTTGTCTCAAGGCAATAAAGTACAGAGTGAGAGAGAAAGACACATAATAGGTTATGCTGACCTACACATATCTCTGCATAGACATGTGCACTTTTGTATTCATGTGTATAGAACACATTTCACACACACACACACACAGAGAGAGAGAGAGAGAGAGAGAGAAAGAGAGAGAGAGAGAGAGAGAGAGAGAGAGAGAGAGAGAGAAATAAGGTGTGAATCAAATGATTGTGTTACATAGAAGATGTTTGTTCTCCAGGTTAACTTAAAAGAACCCTTGTAATCCAAACACTCAGCAGTAAGATTCTCACAGTAGAAAAGTCTTAGAGTAAGAGGAAGAGCTATTTCAACTTCCTGAGACACAGTGTCACTTTGTTACTTAAAGAAAAAGACTCATCGCCATCTTCCAAAGTCACACTGTTATTGTGAACTGCAATTCTAATTCAGGTTTGAGGTTGTTACATACTAAATAAATAAATAAATAAATAAATAAATAAATAAATAAATAAATAAATGGAAACCTACATTACAGAGATGATACTTATGAAGGCATTTTTTTAAAATTATAGAAAGTACTGTGGGAACCTTGTTTATTGATATCTAGTACTCAGCTAGTAAAAGTTGCCAGCACGGGACAGACTGTAATTACAAATAGAAAGAGCTGGCCATGTTTAAAAAGATTCTAAGATAGAATCAGGATCAAAGCATAAGTATTGATTTTATCTAAAAAAGGAAAAAGAATTGGAAATACCTAGAGCACATTATTAAGTCTTTTCTTTTTTGAATGTTTTAGTCATTGAGATTGTCCATTTTTCCCCAACAACTCCTGCAACACCCAGAGAAAGCTTGATTTCCAGGAACTCTGAAACAACAGGATCTCAGGAGCTCAGACACATCAGAATTCAAGAGGCAACTTGACCCACAGGAGCTCTGCCACATGCAGTATGTCAGGATCACAGGATTCCAGAATCACAGGATCACTAAGACAGCTGGACTCCCAGGGAGTTCTGACATAACTAGGCTCAAAGGAGAGAGGTACTAGTAAGATAAAGCAGGAACAGTTAGACCTAGAGATAATGAGAAGGTGAGAGGCAAGCACAAGACCATTATCAACAGAAACCAATGCTGCTTGACAGCATCGGAACCCAGTTCTCTCACCACACCAAGCCCTGGATACTCAACATACCAGAAAAGCAAGATTCAGACCTAAAATCCCATCTTGTGATGATGATAGAGGACTTTAAGGACATGAATAACTCCCTTAAAGAAATAAAGGAGAACACAGGTAAACAAGTAGAAGCCCTTAAAGAGAAAACACATACATCTCTTAAAGAGACAAAGAAAAGCAGAATGAAACAGGTGAAGGAATTGAACAAAACTGTTCAAGATCTAAAAATGGGGGGGGGGGAAAGAAATAAAGAAAACATAAAGGAGACAACTCTAGGGAAGGAAAACCTAGGAAAGAGACAAAGAGTCAAAAATGCAAAAAGCATCAACTAAATACATGAGACAAATGTGAAAATCTCAGGCATACAAAATACGATAGAAGACATGGACACAACAGTAAAAAAAAAATACAAAAAGCAAAATGCTCTCAACTCAAAACATTCAAGAAATATAGGACACAATGAAAAGACTGAACTTAAAAATTTTAGGTAGAGAAAAGAGTGAAATTTTTCAACTCAAAGGGCCACCAAATATATTCAATAAAATTATAGAAGAATACTTTTTTATCCTAAGGAAAGAGATGCCCATGAACATAGAAGAATCCTACAGAACACCCAACATATGGGACCAGAAAAGAAATTTCACATAATTTCTTTTTTCTCCTATCACATAAGAATTAAAACACCAACAAAATTAATACACAGAACAAAAAGAGAATATTGAAAGCAGTAAGGGAGAAAGGTCAAGTATCATATAAAGTGAGATCCATTAGAATTATACCAGACTCCTCAACAGAGACTCTAAAAGCAGAAGATCTTGGAGAGAAGTCTACAAACCCTAAGAGAACAAAAATGCCAGTCCAGGCTACTATACCCAGGAAAAATCTCAATTATCATAGATAGAAAAAAACAAAATATTCCATGACAAATACAAATTTAAACAATATCTTTCTATTACTCCAGCCCTACAGAGGATAATGGAAAACTACAAGAAAATGAGGAATACTACACACAAGAAAAAGCAAGAAACTAATCTTCTCACAGCAAATTCAAAAGAAAAAAACACAAAACCATAATTCTACCTCTAACAACAAAAATAAAAGGAAACATCAAACATTGGTCCTTAATGTCTCTCAACATCAATGGATTCAATTCCCAAATAAAAAGACATAGACTAACATGCTGGATACATAAACAGAACCCATCATTTTACTGCATACAGAATACACACCTCAGTGACAAACACAGCCACTACCTCAAAGTAAAACTCTGGAAAAAATATCTTCCAAGCAAATGGCCCCATGAAACAAGCTGGAATATCAATTCCAATATACAATAAAATAGACTTTCAACCAAAAGTTATTTTAAAAGATGGAGAAGAATACTACATACTCATCAACGTATAATCCACAAAGAGGAACTCACAATTCTGAACAACTATGCCTCAAATGCAAGTGCAGCCACATTGTAAAAGAAACATTACTGAAGTTCAAAACATATATTGAAACTCACACAATAAGAGTAGGAGACTTTAACACCACACTCTCACCAATGGACAGCTCATGGAAACAGAAACTAAACAAAGACACAGTGAGACTAACAGAAATTTAGAATCAAATGGACTTAACAGATATCTACAGAACATTGTACACTAAAACAGCAACAAAATAACTCCTTCTCAGTACCTTATGGTACCTTCTCCAAAACTGACCATATAATTGGACACAAAACAAGTATCCACCAATACAAGAAGGTTGAAATAATCCTATGAATCCTTTCAAATTACCACAGACTAATGCTCGTCTTCAACAACAAAAACAACAGAAAGGTTACCTACACATCGAAGCAAAACAATTCTCTACTCAATAAGAAATTGGTCAGGAAAGAAAGTAAAAACTTTTTAGAATTTAATGAAAATGAAGACAAAACATACCAAAACTTGTGGGATACAATGAAAGTAGTGCTAAAAGGAAAACTCATAGCTCTGAGTGCCTTCATAAAAAAATTGAAGAGAGCATACACTAGCAGCATAAAAGCACATATAAAATGTCTAGAACAAAAAGAAGCAAATAAAACAAAGAGGAATAGTTGGCTGGAAATAGTCAAACTCAGAACTGAAATAAACCAAGTAGAAACAAAGAGAACTATACAAAGAATCAAAAAACCAGGAGCTGGTTCTCTGAGAAAATTAACAAGATAGGTAAACCCTTAGCTAGAGTTACCAGAGAAAACAGACAGTATCTAAATTACCAAAATCAGAAACGAAAAGGGAGATAAAACAACAGAAACTAAAAGAATTAAAAAAAAATCAGATCTTACAATAAAAGCCTATACTCAACAAAACTGGAAAATCTATATGAAATGAATGATTTTTTAGACAGGTACCAAAGTTAAATCAGATCAGATAAACTATCTAAATAGTTCCACAACCTTCAAGGAAATAGAAGCAGTCATTAAGTCTCCCAACAAATAAATCCCCAGGACCAGTTGGTTTTAGTACAGCATTCTATCAAAGAAGACCTAATAGCAATACTTTTCAAACTATTTCATAAAATAGAAACAGAAGGAGCCCTACCCAATACATTCTAGGAAGCCATAGTTAAACTGATATCTAAACCAGACAAAGACCCAATAAACAAAAGAAACTTCAGACAAATTTCACTCTTGAATATTGGTGCAAAAGTAATCAATAAAATTCTTGCAAATCCCATGCAAAAACACATCAAAACAATCATTCATCACAATCAAGTAGGCTTCATTCCAGGGATACAAGGGATGGTTCAGTATATGGAAATCCATCAACTCAATCCATTATATAAACAAACTCAAAGAAAAAAAAAACACATGAACATCTGATTGGTTGCTGAAAAAGTCTTTGACCAGATACAAGCTCCCTATGTGCTAAAAGTATTGGAGAGATCAGAAATTCATTGTCCATATCTAAGTATATTAAAAGCAATATAAAGGAAACCAATATACAACATCAAACTAAATGGGGAGAAACTTGAAGTAATTCCACTAAAGTCAGGAACAAGACAAGGCAGCCCTCTCTCCCCATCTATGCAATATAGTACTTGAATTTCTAGCCAAAACAATTAGGCAACAAAAGGAGATCGATGGGATACATATTGGAAAGAAGGATGTCAAGATATAACTACTTGCATATGACATGATAGTATACATAAGTGATCCCCCCAATAAAAAAATCCAAGAGAGAACTCCTACACATGAAAAACAACTTCAGCAAAGTGGCTGGATATAAAATTAATTCAAACAAATTAGTAGCTCTCCTCTGCTCAAAAGATAAACAAGCTGAAAATAAAGTAGGGAAATAATATCCTTTACAGTAGTCATAAATAATATGCAATATCTTGGTGTGATTCAAACAAATCAAGAGAAAGATCTGTATGACAAAAACATCAGGTCTTTGAAGAAAGAAATTAAAGAAGATCTCAGAAGTTGGAAAGATCTCCCATGTTTGTGGATTGGCAGGATTAAAATAGTAAAATTGATCATTTTACCAAAAAAAAAAAAAAATCTACAGGTAAAATGAAATCTCCATAAAAATACCAACTCAATTCTTCACAGAGATAGAAAGAGCAATTCTCAATTTTATCTGGAATAACAAAAACAAAAAAACAAAAACAAACAAACAAACAACAACAACAAACCCAAAAGCCCAGGATAGCTATAACCCTTTTCCACAATAAAAGAACTTCTGAGACAATCACAATCCTTGACCTCAAGCTATACTTCAGAGCAATAGTGATAAAAATAAACACATTGTATTGATACAGAGGCAGGAAGGTAGATCAATGGAATAGAATTAAAGACCCAGAAATGAACCCACAAACCTTTGGTCACTAGATCTTTGACAAAGAATCTAAAATCATCATTTGGGGAAATAAAGCAACAGTTTCAACAAATGACGCTGCTTCAGTTGGTAGTCAACAAGTAGAAGAACTCAAATTGATCCATTCTTATCTCCTTGTACAAGTACTTCCTAGTAACTCATCAGGATAGGTCCTGTTTTCTCCTTCCCTTCTTCACAATACACTTTCCTGAATAGAGCATTCAATATATAAATATTGTTTATATTTCAAATATTTAGTATTAGTAACAAAGGACAAATATGCCTACATTGCTCTATTGCTTTATTACTCTTAGAAAAAAATGTTTAAAATACGTCTGTGCCATTTACTCATACTATGATTCAAGTGTTGATTTTTTTGTGCTCCCATACTTGATTTTAGATTATTTTTATGTTATCTATGTCATATCTATGTAAACACAGTATTTGAAAATATTCTTCAGTATGTATCTCATTTGCTCATTTTCTTCACAGAAATTTCACAGAACAGTTTTTATTTTTTTTTATTTTAGATTAGTAACGTTTAAGTAACCTTATTATTGGGTTTTTTTTATAAAGTATTTTTTTTGAAAGTGAATCTACTATGTGTAATGCACCTGCAATATCAATAACATTAATTTTCAAGCCATCAATATCAGACTCCATTTTACTTAACAGTTCTTATTTCAATGTGTTTCTTTCTTTTCAATTTTTTATATATGTTGCAGGAAGCAAGCACACTGTGACATTTTCACTTAGAACATCCGATTTAATCCTAATAAATTTTGATTCATGTAGGTCTACTAAGCATTCAATAACTAGGGTAATCTTTACTTCAGTTTCCCATAATATTTTTTTTGTCTAAGCACATGAAGGTATAGTATAGTATAGAGTTTATTCAGGGCATTTGGAGGGAAGTTGAGAGGTTAGGAGAGACAGAAAAAGGCACACACACACACACACACACGCACACAAACACACAGAGAGAGAGAGAGAGAGAGAGAGTGAGAGATTAGAGGAGTAGAGGAGGTCAACCATGAGCACATGGTGAGAGAGGGGAGAAGAGAATGGAGAGAGAAGGTGGAAGAGGCAAGAGGACAGAGCCACAGTGGGAGCAAGAAGGCAAGAGCAAGAGAGAGTGGAGACATTTAAAAATGTCATTGATATGTTTATCATTACAGTCATGAGAATTATGTTTTGATTTGATACTTTATCAGTAGGTTTAGAATACATTACTGCAAGGACATGTTCCAGGAAGTGTGGATTTTGTAATTTTGTAATTTTTCTGTTTAATTCTAATCTCTGGGGTCAGACGATTATTCCAAGAAAGCTAACTCAGGTTACACTAAGGATGGGTCTCTTAATTAGATCTCTCATGAAATATGTTAAACCTACATTTTTTTTTTTTTATTCTGGAAAATGTCTCTGCCTAATTAAGTCAACAGAGGAGGGTGAAGCTCATAGGACTTGCTCAATGTTAACCATGGTATTGTAATCCACCAACTTGTGATGAAGTAGCTATATTCGGTATCTGATAATAGTAGATCCCAGGGTGATTAATAGTAAATACAACATATATAGTTATCTCTCAAGTGCCTGACATAATATCTTCATTAAATCTATTATTCAAAATAATTAGTTTTACCTCTTCTCCCTTTAATAATTAGCTCAAGATTTCCCATTCTTAACTTGTTTGTCCTTGGTATTTTTGATCATTGTCTTAATTAAAATATATATAATATGAATTAAACACATTTTATAACTATTATTTGTGCTGTTCCTTGATATGCTTGGTAAATTCAGCTGTTTACCACTTGCTAAGGTAAGTATTGACCAAACAAATGCTGTCAATTGTGAGGAGATTAACAAGGGTAGGAAGGTTCATCTGACCTTAATTATATTGTTAATGTTAAGGTTTGTTGTCACCAAGTTCAGAGAGGATGTGCATACCCCTTTTCACACTGTAGAATAGAAATCACTATCATCATGGGATCGAGCTCATGGGGAGGTTCCAAGGCCTGACACTATTACTGAGGTTATGGAGTGCTCACAAAAAAGGAACCTATCATGACCACACTCCAGAAGACCCAAGGGGGCATCTGACCCCTTTGGTTGAATTAGGGAAATTCTGGAAGAAGCTGAGGAGAAGTGTGACCCTGTTAAGTGACCCTCATTTAACCTGGACCCACGAGATCTCTCAAACACTAGACCACCAACCAGGCAGCATACAGCAGGTTATATGAGGCCCTTAACGCATATAAAGCAGAAGACTGCTAGTTTCTGTGTCAGTCAGAGAAAATGAACCTATCCCTCAAGAGACTGGAGACCCCAGGGAGTTTAGAAATGTGGTTAAGTGGGGAGTGGGTGATGGAAACATGCTTTTTGAGACAGGCAGGTTGGGAAGAAGTATGGGATGTGAAACAGTCAGAGGGTGGGTGGGGGAGGAGAGGTGCAATAAAATCTGGGGTGTAAAAAATAAATAAATAAATAAATAAATAAATAAATAAATAAATAAATAAATGACAAAAAGTCACTATTATCATATATGCATGTCCTTATTTCCTTTGGCACCAGCTTGTGACAAGGGACACAAATGAGCTGATATCCTACATATAGCTTCATTAATATCTATAGTCAAACCATTTTGCATTCAGTGTCTTTTCTGTACTTGTATACGTTCAAGTACAGGTGAATTTCTGTGTTTCAGTATATATGGATGTGTGTTGTTATGTGTAAATGATGGGACAACACTGGCTATTTCAAACAAAACCCACCCTGGTTTACTTTTATTTCCATGTGTTTATTTGATATTTTTTCAAGACAGTGTTTCTTTGTGTAGTCTTGGCTGTTATGGAACTCTCTCTGTAGATCAGTCTGGTCTCCAACTCACAGAAGTCCTCCTGTCTCTGCCACCTGAGTGTGACCATTCCTTCCCAAAGGGGTCATGATACACAGGTTGAGAATTCCTGACTGACACAATTGTCTTTTATATTTGCTGAATTATGTAAATATAGTAATTCTATCTCTCTAGGCTTGTCGCATTCTCTGCAGCCCGTGTTTCAGCCATGTCAAGCAGTATTTAAGAGAGTAACTGCTAAAAACAGATTTTCCAGATCTAGCAAATGGAATGACATTATTTTATATCTATAACACCATTGCCATAGATTGTAATTACTACAATTCATCCATTGCAACAGATTTTAATTAAATCAAGCTTTGACTTGATTGAAATAAAAGCCCAAGGAACATCTGCCAAAACAGAAATTGTGTCAAGCGTCTAAACAAGAAGAATGTGTATAACAAGTGTGATATCTGAGCAGTCATAAAACCAGTTTTATAATCTTTGATGAAGATTATATTATAAACGGATGTTATTTTTGTCACCCGGAAATATTTATTCTATGCTTTTTAACTCACATATTCTCCCAACTGGAGAGAAGAAAAGTGGAAGTTTACTCATATCCAAATAGCCTGACAATTCACTGAAACTCCTTTTTTATCTGTTTGAATTTGTTATGTGGAGACCATGTTGACAAAGTGATGTAAGTCTTGTTCAGCATTGTTTGGAATCTCCAGTGAGTAGGAACTATTCTGACTGGTCATTTCAATTAGTCAGGTTTTTTTGTTTGTTTGTTTGTTTGTTTTTTTGTTTTTAACAAAGTTTGGTTTTAATGTCAGCTTGCCACAAATTAGAAATACTTGAGTAGGGAGCCTTACTTAAAGAAGTGTTTTGATTGTTTTTATACAGGAAGGACATTGAAAATTATTGGCAGTACTACTTTGTTTAGACAAAAAGAGAGCTTCAGAAGGAATGTCTCTGTTCCTCTGTTCTATGCCCTCCCTCTGACTTGTCCTGTGGCAGCTGCTGCTTCCTTTTCTGACAGCAGTTCCAGCACCCAACCCCTTCACATCCACACCTTACCACCTTACCGTTGTAGATGGGGATCAACAATTCTACAGAAATTTTCCTGACTTCCAGAACCAAACCACATAGGGATCTAACCTACTGGATCTAGAGCTCTATCCCTCTGCTCTGGTGAGAGACATCCATTACAGCATTATTAATATTGTGCAGGCACCCAGCATCAATTACTAAGTAATTACCTGGTTCTCAGCTTATTCTGCTATGATTTAGCTGCTGCTTTTACTATAAATCTGACTCAATAAATTCTTGTCTAACTTTGACAGTCTTTGTCAATAAACTAGACTTTGAAGGAGGGTGTACACTGGCATTCAAATTGCCATGTGTAATATACAAATCCAGAAAATGCTATAGGGAAAATCAATCCCTCTGAAATGTAAATATAATACCCAATTTTTAAAAAATTTAAATAAAAAAGAAAGCAAAGAACAGAAAAAATAAAAATAAAAAAATTTAGCTTGATACTAAAATTTGTTTTGAGAATTGTATATTGCAGAATACAGAGCCTTGGTGTATCTAGTTATCAAGCAAGCTGAGCAGACACGCTCAAATCTCCGATGTCCTGGAATTCCATCTGGATGCAGTGAAGACCCAACATCAGAGGCTTATCAATTTACTCTTCCCCCTACCCCTCTTCCAATGTCTCAATGCCCGTAATCAGCTTGAAGAAGTTAACGATGAGTCAGCGCCCCTATTCCCTGGGCTTGGGGACTAAGGTGGTTAATATTGAGCTGTCTTTCTAGGGAAAAGTAGTGTTTTTGTTGGAACAGGGAGGATTAGCTAGGATTTATTTCAGAGCCATAACCTATTGGTAGAAATCTGTATAATTATTCTCAAGATGAAGTTGTAATTTTTTTAAATTGTACAAAATTTACTTCGATTTTAAATTTAAGGTTTCCATTGGTACGAACTTCTTATTGATATAAAAGTGAGATGAATATGGATCCTCACATAGGCATTGTGCCTGTATAACACATTTAGGAATACAAGGCTTAGACCCAGTCCTTCTTTAAGTTTTCTAACTGATTTGAGATGGTTAGCCTGTGAGTTAAGAAACTGTAGCAAATTCAGGGCTTTGAGTTTTTTGTTAAGATGTTTTCTGTATTTTATTTAGAAATAGCTGAGAGGAGTTAACAGACGACAGTCCAGATTGCCTTACATGGATAGTTGGTTTTCAAAACGTCAGAAGTCCACAGAATTGACTTTACAAACATTTCTATATTAATGTTCATTTTGATTAGAGACATGTCTGCTCCTGACAGCTTCCTGTCTTGGATTCTAAGAAGAAACTGAGCATCCTTGGAGTTACTCCAGTTGTGGTGAGACAGCCACCAGGCAAGAATTGCCTCTTCCCATCTACAGACAAATTACTGTCCAGAAAAGGACACACTTGCAGAATAGTCGAATGATTATATCTGCCTAGACAGAGTAATCAGCCCTTAATAATTCTGCATCACTATGGTCTGTCAGAAGATCCTGGGCCAGAAGGCTGAAGATCAGATGCTCCAACATTTTGAAGTATATGGATTGTCCATGTGTTCAGCAGTCTCTATAAATTGGCTAAGTTTTAGAAGCTATGCTTTGTGCTTCCCATAATTTCAGGGAACTCAGTCATTCTGAATTTCTGATGGGGTTGAAAACTTATAGTCTCATAGCCAATCCTGGCTATTTACTTTGAGAGAAAAGATTTGAGTGGATGGTTTTCAGCTGACATTCATTCTAAAGCCAAGAAAAAATTCCAGGTTCAGAACTAAGTGTTTTAGTTAGGAGAGATGACAGAGGTTCTGGCTAGTCAACAAAATGATGGACTGGGTATTAGGACTATCTTGTACCTCAGTGGTACAAATACGAATAATTATGCTCTAATTGTATTCTGAGAGAATAGTTTTATTTTAACAGGAAGGGTAATATGTAGGAGGAGCTAAGGTGGGAGGAGTATGGAGAGGAAGAGAAGGAATAAGGAGAGAAGGAGAAGAAGGACAGGAGAAACTAGGTGATGAGAGAGAGAGAGAGAGAGAGAGAGAGAGAGAGAGAGAGAGAGAGAGAGAGAGAGAAGGGGACATGGAGGCAGATGTTCACATGTCTCCATCAGTCAAAGATATTTGATATATCTAGGTTGAGTATTGGGTTACACTTCTGACTAAGCATTACCAAACTTATAAAGCCTTTGATTAACATTTTAAAAAATTGTATAAAAGCAAAAAAGAGAAGGGGGCATGGGATAGGGGTTTTATAAGTAGGGGAAATGGGGAAAGGGGATGACATCTGAAATGTATATAAAATAGCCAATAAAAAATAAAGTACTGCTTTTAGAATTAAGGATCTCTTTCTCTCTCTCTCTCTCTCTCTCTCTCTCTCTCTCTCTCTCTCTCTCT
>JANHMN010000009.1:1265525-1295117 GCA_030674055.1 Rhabdomys pumilio | reverse complement strand
TGTGTGTGTGTGTGTGTGTGTGTGTGTGTTTGGTTGTGCAAATATATATGTGGAAGTTCATGCTCAATATTTTTCTCAATTACTTTTCATCTTAGTTTTTGAGACAGAATCTCTCCCTGAACTTAATTTTCCAATTTGGCTAATTTATCAGTTCAAGGAGTTTTATGGATATTCTTTTCTATGATATTGCTTGTAAAGATTTTAGCTTAAAAATATTTGCCATCATGGGTAGATTTTTTTTATGGGTGCTAGGAATGATAGATGGACTAAGTTATATCCCCAGCCCCTGACCTTCGTATATTACTAATGTTATATCAGTAGTTATTTAAAATCAAGAACAAATAAGAGGAATGGAATTGTTGTGTTATGTTAGACTATATATCCAATGAAGAACAAGATAGAGCTCAGTTTATGCACATCAACAAGTAAAGGAGACTACGGATCTGCTAAGTATTTAGTATCTCATCACAAGACAAGAAGCACCATAGAGAGTGGCAAAAGAGTTTTATTTACTTCATTTAATGTCTCTCTCCCTTCCTCCCTCCTTCTCTCTCCCTCTCTCTGTCTTTCTTGCTTGCTCTCTCTGTACACATGTTTATTTGTTAGTTGCATGCCTGCCAAAGCTTTTGTGTTGGGGTCAAATGCAATGTCCAGGTGTCAGTTCTCTCTTTCAAACTTGTTTATCACAATCTCTTTTCTTCTTCACTGTGCATTTCAGGCCTGCAGTTTTTGTAGATATTCTTTTGTTTCTACATCTCATCTCAGCATAGATGCACAGCTGGGATTACAATCATACTAATGGTTCTGACATTGTCGCCCCTTTGACTAAATCTTATCACAACTGTCTGTACCTCAGTTTTCTTTCCCAAAAATAAGAGGTTTAGTAATATTTATTTTAACTATGCTATAATCATTTATGTGGGAGCTACGGGTCATAACTTGAATGAGTTAGCTTTCATTAAATTTTTCCAACATTAAACTAAGGGTTTTTTTTAATTATTTATTTTATGTATATGAATATGATGTAGCTCTTTTCAGACACACCAGAAGAGGGCATAGAATCCCATTACAGATGTTTGTGAGCCACCATGTGGTAATGAAAAATTGAGCACTGAGCCTCTGGAAGAACAGTCAGTGCTATTAACTGCTGAGTCACCTTTCCAGCTCTTTAAAGTAAAATTTAAGGCTATTTCCTAGTCTTACTTCTTTTTATATACTTTCCTCTTGTCAATAGTTATCCACCTCTGCTGCCAAATTCCATAAACCAAAAGTCAATATTTACAACTCTTTTTGATTTTTATGTACCTTGCAGGTTACATAAAGCATATTAATTCTTGACCTTTTTGAGTAAATCACTGCCAGTGTTACTGTGAAGGTCATGTTATGCAAAAAGTTTAACAGCTTATAAAACATGCTTGAAGTTATACTCATTTAGATTAAAGATATGAACACCTGCTCAGCAAGGCTCTATGCCAAACACTGGGAGGCTATTTACTCTGGGAATTGGTGAAGAAACTAGTTTCTAAACAGTCTTATCAGAATTGCTTTAGAGCAAAACCAGAGGATTCAAATAAGACTATAGGAGTTGTGCATACTGCCATGTTCTTTCTGATAGTGTGGGAAGCAGAAGACAAGTTCTATAAAGAATTACAACATTTATAGTCTTTTCGCATTTCTTTATTCATGTGGAGAATGCATACTACATTTGTGTGAAGGGTTGAGGATAGCTTGAAAAATTTTTTCTGTCTTTCCATCCTTCAAGGATGCAGTTTAGGTCAAGTTTAGTATCAATGGCATGCACACACTGATCCATCTCTACAACCTGATATCTCTCTAGTTTAGGAGAGACACTATTTATGACAGTTGTAGTATAAGTAATAAGCTGTGTGTTTATTTATGTGAAAGGCATAAATAGATATCATAATTCTCATGCCACATAGCATCTGCTCAAAAAACAGATTTTCATCTCCAATTAATGACCATTGAATGCACAGATAATACACACATCCTATTGTAAAATGCTTTGTATAGACTAAATGCATTTTTTTCTATAGGGGGTTGATAAACAAGAAATTCTGATAACTTATTCCATGCTATAGATCAAGCATATTCATTTTCTGCCACAACATGGATTTGGAATTCATTTATCAGCATTACAATTGTATCAAATAACACCTCCACTTTTTTATGCATGTTGCAAAAGTCATCTGCTACGGTTATCATTAAACTCGTCTTCACATTACTTGTGGAGCATTTTACTCAGGTAATTATTATGACCATGTTTTAGATATGAGAATTCTGCCCAAAAGTCATGAGTGACAGACCAGATTATTTGAAAAGTGAAGCAAAGGAAGAAACAAACAAACAAACTTCTCTTGCTGACATGATGATCTCTGCAGCTAAGCCATTCCTTTACTGGTGTTAGTACATAATCCTTTGGGATTCCAACATTGACTGAAGACCAACTGAAACTTTTGCCTCTATGTGGACTGAATGACTTCAGGATCCCTGGCTTTTTCAAGGGGAAGTCTCCATTGTTAAAATAACAGGACCAGAAGCAGGACCACAAAATATATTCTCTCTGTCTTTTTCTGTCTCATTCTTTCTCTCTCCTTCATCGTTCTCTATCTCTCTGTCTGTCTCTTTCTCTTTGTACCTCTCTATTCTATTCCACAATAAAGAAACTTTAGTAATAAAACCCTTAAAACTAAGTCAAAATAAATGTCTTTATCCTTAGTTGCTTTCTTTCATCAGGACTTTTGTTGCAGCATTGAAAGTAACCTATATACAAGGTAAACAAGTATATGTAGAAGCTCACAGATTGACTCAGGAACTTACATTATCCTAATAGGGTAACTGAATATTCATTGATTTTGATATTTCCATTATAAATTTAATGAAATTAATTACATACTTGTAATTGGTACCATGTTACTAATTTTCACAGTATGGAATACATTAAGGTCAAACTAGTATAAGCAAAGTATTCCTTAGTTGATGAGGATTTCCTGCTGAATTGTTAGCTACTAAGCATATTAAAATTATGGATAATGTGCACAGGTAGCCTTCATTCTTAAAAAATTGTTCATGGGCCCTTTCATTAAGGTCTCATTTTGATAAAACAGAAATGAGTCATTTGACAGGAAAAATGGATGCTTGAAGCAATTAACAAAAATTATTCACAAAACCATTTTCTCTTCAGATGGGCTTGAAGACTTTCCTTTTCTATCTGGATGATTCATGTCAGTCTTTGTCATGAATGTGGTATTACTTTCCAAACACTTGTATCATGTTGGGAGCCGACTTTTAGCAGAAAGCGGCTAGATCAACTTTGCAGCCATCTCAGCCATATACCCTGATATAGACTTGTTTTTCAGCAGCCTACAACAGCTGAGCACACTCTAACAAATATCTTGTAACATACATGTCAAAAAGACTAGATCTAAACATCCAGGGATGAGCACCTTGTATTTGTACCTTAGCAGCTGCTGAGCTCCTTTTTCGAGAGTCAAAGAAACTAAACTTGGGATTGCCTATAACTGTACTCTCTTCTTACAACCTGCCACACTCCTAACTTATAAAGGCTTACAGATTCTACCTCCCTCCAGGCTTCTTTCTCTTCAGGTAGCTCTATTAGAAGACTAAACCTGCACCTTTCAATCATGGCCACCTCTTAATATTTCCAATCATCGTCCTTGACCTAATACTAACTACTCCCTATCTCACTCCTGCATTGAAACTTTAGAGGAACTATTACCTCATCCTTCACACATACAGGTGGGCATATTGCCTCAAGCCATCTATACCTGGTATACATATCTCATACCTTTTCCTTGTAAAACCTTGAGCATTACTTTTAGGCCATTAAAATCATTCTTATAAGGAGAATGGAAAGAAGTTTGTTTTAGTGAAGAGTTTTATTGGCTGAGGTTTAAGATTCTAGGGATAGCCTACTTGCAAGGATAGGTATTCTAAGTAGTTAAACATATAATTTTACCAGGGATTACATGACATTCAAAAGGATGAAATGTGGGTTGGACTGCTTAAATCATCTGTAGAAGAGGAAGCCCCACTAAGAAAAGGGAGTCCTCCATTTTGCACTTAGCTCAGGAAATCTGGCTGTCAATGAGAAAATACAATTTATTAACAAAGTGCAACAATTGGGTGATAGAGAGATGGTTAATTCTGTAAAGTACTTACTGAGCAACCAGTGGTGGCATAAGTTGATTTGTAATCCCCACATTGGGCAGAAAGAGATAGTCAGGTATTGGACTCACTGCCTAGATAGCTTTTCCTATGTGGAAAACTCTAGGTCAGTGAGGTAGATTGACTGAAAGAACAAAAACTAAAAAATAATGTAAAATAAATAAGAGTGAATGGCATCTGAAAAACCACAACAAAGAATAATTTTTTGGCTTTTCATTCAAGAGCTCACACACACACACACACACACACACACACACACACACACACACACTAATATATATACATATATATATGCATACACTAGAATACACACAAACACACACAAATTTTGATAAAAATTAAATAACAAATATGACTATGACAGAAAATGAGGAAGACACTTGAGGTTTACCCTATTTTTCCACTTGCACGTATATATATTTGCACTGGTGCACTTGCACATGTTAATGTGAACACACATACACACAAAAAGACAAATGAAGAAAGAGTAAATAATAATTGAATTGCAATTGTCCCTCTGCATATCTGTTTCTCTACTAACTAGTGACCTTAGATACAGATTCTTACAGATGCAGCACCTCCCTGCCTCTTTCAGAATGCTGCCATCACATCTGAACAGCATTCATGGTCTGGTAGCCTTGGTTGATCTAGGACACAGATCAGAGAGTCTATATGGAAGACAATGCCAATAATAAATGGGTCTAATTAAGAAATATTAGCTGAAGGGGTTTGCAACCCCATAGGAAGAAGAACGATATCAACCAATGAGACTACCCAGAGTTCCCAGGGACTAAACCACCAACCACAGAATACACATGGAGGGACACATGGCTCCAGTGGCATATGTAGCAGAGGATGATGGACTTGTAGGAAATCAGTGGAAGGAGAGGCCTGTGGTCCTGTGAAGGCTTGAGGCCCCAATGTAGGGAAATGCCAGGGTGTGGAAGCAGAAGTGGGTAAATGTGTGGGAAGTACCCTTATAGAAGCAGGGGGTGGGGGAATGAGATAGAGTGTTTATGGAGAGGAAACCAGGAAAGGGGATAACTTTTGAAATGTAAATAAATAAAATATCCAATAGAAAAGAAACAATACATTACAAAAAAACAAAAGAAAAGAAATTTTAGGAAGAAACTCATCTTACTCCTATTATTAATATGAAGAAACTAAACAAAGAAAGTCATTATTGCTTGCATTTAGAAGGAAATTCACATATTTGCATAGAGTTAAGGGCAAGCTCCTCACAAAATTGAGATCAGAGCTATCTGCACTTTACAGACATATCTGGGTCTATGGAGAAACTCAATATCAGGTTCATGTACATCACTATCATTCATGATGATATACAAAATGATTAAATGAAAAAAATATATATATCTGTGTACATTCATTGCATTTGTCAGGTTCTGGCAGAGCCTCTCAGGGGAAAGTTATAACAGGCTTTTTGATAGTAGCAATATGGTCTGTGTTTGGTGTCTGCAGATGGGATGGATACCTACCTCATCCTCTGGATGCCCTTTCCTTTCATCTTTGCTCCATTCTTTGTTCCTCCATTTTCTTTTGACAGGCAGAATTCTGGATTAATGTTTTTGAGAAGGGTGGGTGACCCCATCCCTCAAATGGGGGCCATGTCTATCCACTGGATATGGTCTCTACAAATTCTATCTTCTCTTGGTTGTATATTTCAGCAAATCTTCACCAACACTACATCCAATAGAGGGCTAATCTCCAAAATACACAAAGAACCCAGGAAGTTAGACTCCAGAGAACCAAATAACCCTATTAGCAATGGGGTATAGAGGTAAAAAGAGAATTCTCATCTGAGGAAACTTGAGTGGCCAAGAAGCTCCTAAAGAAATCTTCAACATCTTTACTCATCGGAGAAATGTAAATCAGAATGACCCTGAGCTTCCACCTCACACCAGTCATAATAGCTAAGATCAAAAACTCAGGTGACAGCATATACTGGTGAGGATGTGGAGAAAGAGGAAGACCCCTCCACTGCTGGTCGGATTGCTAGCTTGTACAACCACTCTGGAAATCAGTCTGTCAGTTCCTCAAAAAACTAGAAATAGTTCTACCAGCTATTCCACTCCTGTGCGTATACCCCTTCCCCCCCCAAAATGCTCCAACATATAACAAGGACACATGCTCCATTATGTTCATAGCAACCTTATTTATAATAGCCAGAAGCAAGAAACAACCCAAATGTCCCCCAACAGAATAATGGATACAAAAAATGTGGTACATTCACACAACGAAGTACTAATCAACTATTAAAAACAATGACTTCATGAAATTTGCAAGCAAATGGATGAAACTTGAAAATATCATCCTGAGATGAAAATATCATCTCTCTCTCTCTCTCTCTCTCTCTCTCTCTCTCTCTCTCTCTCTCTCACACACACACACACAAACACATTGTATGTACTTACAGATGAGTGGATATTAGTCAAAAGGAAGTTTGGAATACACACAATATGACCCACAGAGTATATGAAAGCCAAGAACAAAGAAGACCACACCAAAAACCTGGATGCTACAGTCCTACTCAGAAGAGGGGAGAAAATAAATTTGGGAAGTAGAAGAAAAAGGGCATCTGGGAGGAAAAGAAGAGGGGGGAGGTAAAAAGGGGGACTGGTTCAGATATGGGAGAAAATGGGGGAGAAATACAGAGGGTAAGGAATTTGAAAGGAAGTGTATAGCAATGGGAGAAAGGGAACTCAGGGTAGCCACTGGAAAGTCCCAGATAGCAGGGACCCAAGAGGATTCTAGGAAATATTTTTATATCTGCAATAAACCCTGGCAATCATTTTGACACTCACATGAATTTTCAGTGAGTAATCTCTTTACAGCAGGCATCATTGGCACTCCAACCAAGTGAGGCCCTTCTGTGTATCAGAAGAACAGTGAGAAGTGTCTTCAAAACTTCCAAGACTTCCTTCAAGTACTTGCTAATCAGAGACAGTTTAGGTGTCTTTTCTCCTTTATGCCCAACTATTTCCCCACAATATCCCATGCTGCTTTACAGTCTTTGAACCACTCCCTTCAAATGTGTGAATAAATAGACTTGCTCCATTTTGTCTAAGCCTTAACTTTTATTTTGTTGAAAATCCTCTTCTTGAGATTACAGAAGGTCATTATTAAGTAGAATCCCAATGTGAGAGTAAAATAACCAAAAATGTCCACTTATTAAAATTATGATTCCTTATGATTATCCTTATAAAAATTATGATTTTGACACTACAGCTTCATATTTGTCTATAGCTGAGCAACATACAGAATGTAAAGTATGAGGCATGTGGTTATAGTATATGATATGAGCTACATTGTGTATACTACTTATGTGAATACTATATACAGCATATAGTATATAGTATATAGAATGTAGCACAATGACAATAAAGTATACAGCATGTAGATAAGAATGTATCTTCAATATATATGTATATTGAGCTTTATGAAGTACATGTATATAATTCAAAGAATAGGAATTAGACAATGTATAATATGTAATATACTAAATTCCATAATATTCAGTATATAGTGCATAGGACAAACTATACTGTTCATAGTATACATTATAAAGTGCTCATTATAGATAATACAATGTTCAGTGCATAGTATTTAGCACTCAGTGTATAATATATAGTATTTAGTTTCTACAACCTGACCTTCAGAATTCATTTTATCCATCAAGGTTGACTCCTCTCAGATGACTAGAGGTTGTCAGATACTGACATAAAAATCAGCAATCACAGACATATTGTCTGGCCTATAAGGTGGTAAATAAGTGAGGATGTCTCAAAAAAGGTAGAAAATAAAGACCCATATATAAGATTGGTCCTGACCTTCACATATGTGGTGGTTTGAATATGCATGGCTAATGTAGTGGTAATCTTAGGAGATGTGAACTTGTTGGTGTAGGTATGGTTCTATTTCAGGAAGTTAGTCACTGTAGGAGTGGGCAAGGAAATCTCTCTTCTAACCATTTAGGAGTCAGTCTTCGCCCAGAGGCTTTGAAATGAAGAGGTAGAATGCTCAGGTCTTCCTGCACCATTTGTTCCTGGATACTGGCATGCTCTAGCCTTGAAGATAATGGATTCAATGTCTAGACCTATAAGCTACTCACAATTAAAGTTGTCCTTCTTAGATCAAACTAAGGAACTCTAGTGGAGAAGTTAACACAAGGACTGAAAGAGCTGAGGGAGTTTGCAACCCCATAGGAGGAACAACAATATCAACTACCTCGAACCTCAAAACTCCAAGAGTCTAAACCACCAACCAAAGAGTACACATGGTGGCAGCGAGGGCCCATGGCTCTGGCCGAATATGTAGTAGAGAATTACCTTAGTTTGTATCTGTGGGAGAGGATCCCCTTGATTCTGTGAAGTCTTGATGGCCCAGGGTAGGTGAATGCTAGCATGCTGATGCAGGTAGGTGGGCAGAGGGGGAGCACCTTCCTAGACAGGAGAATGGGGGTTTGTGGAAGGGAAACTGGGAAGTGGGATAACATTTGAAATTTAAATAAATAAAATAAACCAATAAAAATATTTCCTAGTATAGCTCACTCCTATGGAGGCCAGGAGCTATGAGATAATATCTGTCTTACAGGTATGAGTGCCCTCTGGAATCTGCAAGTGGGTAGAGAGCAGCTGCTTCTTGAGGGGATGGAATATGTGGTTTTCCTTAGTGCAGTTGTATAATACCATGAAACTCTTACATTGTTGAATATTTCTTTTGGGAAGAATTATATGTCACATAGAGATTTTTTGAGCTTGTGCTATCAAAGTGCCACAGTCCAAGTGAATTGACTCCTGTATGTACCATTTCTTGAGAGGTGCATTGCAAGTTGATCTGAACTCTGGACTATGGGGCCTCTTATAGAAACCAAAAACTTTGTTATTGAAGAAACCTAGGTTTGGAGAAGTCTTGACCTTGGCTGGCTACAGAAAAGTGGTGCTCAAGTTAGCTGATAAAAAATAAAAAATAAAAGTATCATAGTATCATGTAAGATAGGGAGACTAGACTCCAAAGCTTGTTAACAGAACACTTGGCTAAATAAGTCTCTTACAAATGTTGTTATTGGCACTTATTCATTTATATGACAAGCATAGTTTTGTAATAAATGTATGAATTTCTTAAATTAGAAGTACCACATACTTGGGAAAAAATAGAAGACAGAACTTTGGAATCAGCAAAATCTTTTAAGTTGCATGGTACAATTTGGCCCAACATCATTATCATTTATTAATAAAAATAAAATTAGAATTATGAATCAAAATATGTTTAGCAATTTTAGAATTCTAATGAAAACACTTGGAGAGAAACCAGAGATAATTTCTCATTCAATAAATAAATTCTTAATGATTATGTGTTCTTTTATAATAAGTTAGAGATAAAAAAATAAAGATTAATAAAATGGATTTCTATAAAAACCATCATGGATTCTATGTAAATGCTAGCAAGAATGGGAATATTAGTATTTCGATATGCAGAATATATATTTTACTGCAGTTCTAGCTGCACTCCAGAAAATATTAAAAAGTTACATATGTGAAAGATAGAAAATAGTGGCTAATATATATACACACAGTGTAGTCACTATCTTAGCACATGAATCAATACCCACATAGATGATTATTACAGATTGTCACTGTTTTAAGTCAGTGTGGGACAGTTATTTAGGAAGATTTATATGAACTATTCTTTTAAAAATTGTAAAGAAAGTAGCATTTATTGAGACTTCTAAATCTTACAGCTAAAATTCCAGCAGCTACAGGTGGAAAGTTAAAAAAAAACCTACATTCTTTCTATGATCATTATATAGTCTGCTTGACTTTGCTGTTTGCTTGCACATTAATATAGATACACTCTTATAAACTAAACAGTATTGTCTAACAAGTATGTATATAACATTTATACTATGTACAATATTATAATTAATCTATAGATGATTTTATGTATATGAGTGAATACAAAATGGTTGTAAATAAATATTATACAACTTTCCTTAGGAAATTAAATGCTGCAGATTATGGCGTCTGTAGATTTCTGGAATCCTGAACTTGGAATACTGAGGTACAGTGTTGAACTGCTATCTTCAATGACCATTATTAGCATTTATTATCTTATTATCTTGTAACTGACAGCTTTGTCTTTGACCAGCATCCTATTTCCCACATAACTTAGCAGCTGGCAATTGACATTCTATTTACAAAGTAAACAGTGAATCTTTATATTGAGCCAAGATCCTGACTTGTTTCAAATATCTGCATACACACAGAGCACCAATTGTTCAACTTTGATGTCTGTTGCTCTGATGAAACAGCCTGACCACAAAGTGATTTCACAAGAAAAGAAATTAGAATTCTGATTTGCAGTGAATCCTTGATCTTCTCATTCACTTCAGGCCAATTAGATTTTTTTTACTTTTACAGTCTGTCCAGAGTCTGAAATATTGATGCTCATGTTGAAGTTAGGTCTTTCTATGCTAACTACTTATCATGTAAATTCCATGCAAACATGTCTGCAAGCCAACTTGATGTACATCATTCCTCAGTGACACTCACCTCCTATGTGACTGAAAGTTGTGAGAAGTGGACAGTTAAAACTACCCAGCATACAACAAAGCTTTTCTCATTTCACTCACCATCCAAACTACAATGCTGCACATTATGATCAGAATCTACAGTTCTTACATTTCTTAGAATCAAGTATTGTTTCTGAGACTTCTGAGACTCCTATCATCACAAACACAGCAACCAGAAATGAACATTTTTTTGAAGTAACAGGATGTACTTTACAGAGTGGATGATGCTATCTGGAAAACAATGATTACCAAAAAAAATTAAGACTCATTATCAATATAGAAGAAACTCATATTTCTGGAATCCAATATTCCTATTTGCATTTCTGTTTCTGTGATAAAATGGTCTGAACAAAGTACCTTAGAATGAAAATCTTTTATTTTATCTCACAATTCCAAGTTATATTTTATCATGGCAGAGAAATCAAATTAACAGAAGTTTCAACCATGTAGTTACATCATATCTTCAGACAGGAGTAGAAGGAAATAGAAGCATGTATACTTACTACTTAGTGCTCCTTTTCTTACACTGTTATGAAATTCAACTCCCAAACTCAGAAATGGTGCTACCAACAGTGGCAGGGTCTTTCTATATTCTTTAATATTGTTAAGAAAATCCTTCACAGATGAGTCTATAGGCCCGTGAGATCTAGATAATCCTTCACTGAGACTCTCTTCCGAAGTCTATATTGTGCAAAGTTAACAATTAAAACTAATCATCAAAGCAACCATGTATGTAGAGATCAGGTAACTTTCTTTGCACTTTCCTTTTATTCTGTAGAAATTGAATTTTATATATATATATATATATATATGATGATTTATTATAAAAATTCTTTTATTATGTAGTAACTGCAATACAATGAGAATGGTATAAGAATCTCTGGCAACTGAGCTTTTTCTTTATTTATCATGAAACACCTAATTTGCTAAGCTACAGAATCAATGTCTGTTGGCCTACATTTCTTTTTCGACATTGGTTTTTGTTAGACTTTACAATGTCTAACGGGAGAATCCTTTCATTTCATCAGTTCAGCATTCAGTACACTATGGAAGTTCATGAGATAATAATAAGTGATAGAGGAATACAAATTAAACCAAGAGTTACCACAGTTCCTGAGAAAGAAACACCACCACCAAAAAGATTGCAGGGATAAAACTATGACAAGCATATGAAGAAAAGTGAACCTGTGGGGAGCTGACAGAAGGCAGCTATCATCCTACCAGCCATCTTGAGCCATATACCCTAACAAGAAACTTGTTTACAACAGCCTACAACAGCTGAGCACACTCTGATAACATCTTGTTTTAGATACCCAGGATTTTCTCTGATAACATCTTGTTTAAGATACTCAGGATCTTCCCTTGGGTGTGTGAGACTTAAAGGTGTGAGACTTAAAGGTGTGATTTAGAGATAAGACTTAAAGGAGTGACTCAAAGGTGTGACTTAGAAGTAGTCATAGAGTCATATAAAAGGCGAGAGGCAGACAGAAGAAAGCACTTGGAGAAGTACTTGAGACTTGAGACACTTGAATTTGGAAGAGAAACTTGGAACTGGGAAAGAGACTAGCAGCTGGAACAGGATAAGGACTTAAGATTTAATACAACTTGACCTAGAATTAGGACCTGAGACTTGGTGGTAGGAACTAGGGACTTGGGACTAGGAACTTGGAGAGAAGATGAGTGACTGAATAAATGGGATTGAATCACATTCTGTCTGGTCTCCATTCCTCATGTCCATCCTCACACTCTCTCTCTTGTTGAACCCCGATCTGCAGATGGGAGCAGTTTGGGGCAGTGCATGCTCTAACATTTAGCCCCCAAGGCTTTTGGCAGTGTGGGTTCCAACATTGATAGTGCTGTCCTCAACATTTTGGCCCCCAAGCTTGGGGCAGAGCGGTTCTCAACATGAACCCTTCTATGCTCAAGATAAGTTAGCATAAAAATGATGGAAAATAGTATTTAGATTAAAAAACAGTATAATTATGAAGCACCATCAATCCTCTGTCAGTATTCCATTAAGAAGTGTGAAATAGCATATTGAATGGATACCTAAACTTCCAGAATGCCTTCTGTATCACTGACAATAGTAAAAAACAAAACAAAAAAAATAGCTTAAGAGTTTTTTGAAGTTGTTGTTTTTAATAGTTGAATATTACTCCATTTTGTAAATGTACCACATTTTCTATAACCATTCTCTTATTGAGGGACATCTGGGTTGTTTCCAGCTTCTATAAATAATAAATACTATAAATAAGAATGCTATAAACGTAGCATGTGTCCCTGTGGTATGGTGAAGAATCCTTAAATATATACCCAGTAGTGGTATGGCTGGATCTTCAGGTAGAACTATTTCAATTTTCTGGGGAACTGCCAAATTGTTTTTCTATTCTTTTTGTAGTTTTTATTCAATATTTTATTTATTTACATTTCAGATGTTATCCCCATTCCTCATTCTCTCTCTCTCATTAATTCCCTATCCCATCCCTTCTCTTTCTTTTTTGCTTTTATACCATTTAAATTAATGCAAGTATTAATATCAGTTGTAGGTTGAGAAGCTAGCAATAAAATAGATGCAAATTGTTAAGGAGCAATCAAGACAAAAAACCCAGATAGTCAAAGAACATGCAGGACAATAAACAGAGTCCCATGATCATTCCTATGATCACTATTTCTAAGGGCTTATAAGGATAGCCAAAATATCTAAGCCTACTTCCCTGTCCTAGCCTAAAGTAATTTTTATGCCTGAAGCTTACTTCTTTGTTCTAGATTAAGTTTTAGATTCCTGCCTGTAATTACTCCTTTGTTCTAGCCTTGGTCTAACTACATCAACAGGTTGGCAGCAAAAGTACATTACTTGAAATTGAAAATGGACCCCAGACAGAGCTATTAATTTAACAGGTTGGCAAGTCAAGAACAGGTAAGATTCTGCACTAAGCCTTACCAACCAAAGACAGAAGTGCATTGCATTTGATAATGCATATTTCATGGTGGGTAAGGAGAGCATTCTTGTCAGAACAACCTAAGACAGACTCAGTCTGGTTTATTCAATAAAAAGGGAAGAGATATGGAGAGCTTTTGGGGCTGGCTGGCAGAAATCTGCCATTGGCCAAGGTCAAAGAAATGGGCTGCTTGGAAGGAATCTGACATAGGCCAACGACAAGGAAATGGACTGCAGTCAGGATTCTGACATTAGGCTAAAACAAAGAAGTAATTTCAAGATTGATTAATTTTTAAAGTTATTTTACCATCTTTCAATCCTACCAGTAATGGAGGAGTGTTCCTCTTTCTCCATATCCTCACCAGCAACTACTATCTCCTGAATTTTTGATGTTAGTCATTATGATTGGTGTGAGATGGAATCTCAGGATCATTTTGATTTGTAATTCCCTGATGACTAAGCATATTGAACATTTCATTAAGTGCTTCTAAACAATTCTATATTCCTCAGTTGAGAATTATTTGTTTAGAATTGTGCCCCAATTTTAATAGGCTTACTTGGTTCTCTGAAGTCTAACTTCTTGAGTTTTTGTATATTTTGGATATTAGCCTTTTGTTGAATATAGGGTTGATAAAGCTCTTTCCCCAATCTATGTGTTGCTGTTTTGTTCTACTGACAGTTTCCTTTGCCTTACAGAAGCTTTAAAATTTTGTGAGGTACCATCTGTGTATTGCTGATCTTATAGCATGAACCATTGTGGTGATCTGTTCAGAAAAATTTCCCCTGTTCCACTGTCTTTGTGACTCTACCCTGCTTTTTCCTCCTCCTCCTCCTCTCCCTCCTCCTCCTCCTCCTCCCCCTCCTCTTCTTCCTCCCCCCTCCTCTTCTTCCTCCTCCCCCTCCTCTTCTTCCTCCTCCTCCTCCTCCCCCTCCTCCTCTTCCTCCTCCTTCTCCTTTTCTTTTTCTTCCTTTTCTTCTTCTTCTTCTTCTTCTTCTTCTTCTTCTTCTTCTTCTTCTTCTTCTTCTTCTCCTTCTCCTTCCTTCTTTCTTCTTTTTCTTCTCTCTCTTTTTTTTGAGGCAGGTTTTCTTCTCTGTATAGCCCTGGCTGTCCTGGACCTCACTCTGTAGACCAGGCTGGCCTCAAACTCAGAAATCCTCCTACCTCCCCACTTTGTCTTCTATTCGATTCATCATATGTGGTTTTATATGCAGGTCCTTGATGCACTTTTGCTTGAGTTTTGTACAAGGAAATAAAAACGGATCAACTTGCATTATTCTACATGTTGACAAATGGATAGAACTAGAAAATATTATCCTGAGTGAGGCAACCCAAACACAAAAGAACATACATGATATGTACTTACTGATAAGTCATTATTAGACCAAAAGCTCAGAATATCCATGATATAGCAAACAAACCATATAAAGATTAAAGAGAAGAAAGACAAAAGTGTAGATGCTTCAATCCTACATAAAATGGGAAACAAAAAAATCATAAGAGATAATGGATAGGAGGGACCTGGGAGGGAGAGAGAATGGAGTGGAAAGAGAGAGAGAGCAGGAACAGTTATTGGAAGGAACACGAGAGAAGTACAGAAGGTCAGAAAATTGAATAGAATCATGTAGCAGTGGACGATAGGGACCTGGGGTAGCCACTATTAAGTCTAAGACTCCAGGGAAGTAAGGGGCTCCCAGGACCATATGGCAAAGACTTTAGCTGAAATACACAGCAGAGGAGAGACAGAACCTAATTAGACCACCCCCAGTAGATAAGCATGGCCCACAGTTGAGGGATAAGAGCCACCCCTGCAACTGAAAAATTTTAATACAGAGTGTTCCTGACCAAAGGAAAGACAAAGACAAAAAAAAATGAATCAGTGACTGAAGGAAAGGCCATTCAGGAACTGTATAACCTAGGAATCCATCTCATCTGAAGATATGACACTATTGCTCACACTATTGCTGATGCCAAGAACCAGTTGCTGACAAGAGCCTGATATGGCTGTTCCCTGAGAAGTTCTACCAGCATCTGACCAATACTCACAGCCAACCATCAGAATGAGCCTAGGAACTCCAAAGGAAGACCTAAGGGAAGAACTGAAGGAGCTGAAAAAGATTGCAATCCCATAGGAAGAGCAAAAACAACTAACTGGACCACCCAGAACTTTCGGCGCCTAAACCACCAACCAAAGAGTATATATGATGGGAGCCATGACTCCAGATACCCTATCTGGCATCAATAACATGGGGTGGCTGTTGATGCTATGAAAGCTTGATGCTGCACTGTAGGTAGATGCTAGAGGTGTGAGGCAGGAGTGGGTGAGTGGGTGGAGGAGCACCCTCATAGAGGCAAGTGGGGAAGGGGTAGAGGAGGGATGGGATATGGGTTTGTAGAGGGGAAACCAGGAAGAGATATATCATTTGAAATGTAAATGAATAAAAGAATTTAAAAGCAAATCAGATGCTCTATAACCCATTCAAAATATCTGAAGGAGTTTCATGGTTCAAGAGTTAGAAGCCATCTCAAGTGTCATGACAAATATTATTGGAGTAGTGTTACTCTTGCAATTCACAATGATTGTCATTATAATTAGAAAAAAGTTTAAAGACACCCATAGAATATTTGACATAATCCTAACAACTCTCTGGGTGTGTTAACTTTGCATAATAAGAGTATGAATGTAAAGAATTCTGCTCTGTTGACCTTTAATGCTGCCAATAATGCTGATAAAATTGTCCATGGACTGAGCTCAGTATTTCCATTTTGGTCAAACCTCAGGAATGACATACATAGCTTGATCAGCCTAGCCCATTTTGTCCTGGGAATACTTTTATCCCTGTCCATCATGCTAAAGCTTATCTTTAACAACATCAACATGTCAGCAGCCAAATGGCTTAAACCTGAAAATGGACCCCCAGACAAAGTTATTAAATTAACAGGCTGGCAAGCCAAGGATGGGTAAGATTCTGCACAGAGCTTTATCAACCTAAGACAGAAATGCATTGCCTTTGATAATGCATATTCCATGATGGGTAAAAAAGGCATTCTTGTCAGAACGATCTAAGACAGGCTCAGTCTTGTTAACAAAAAAAAAAAAAGTGTTAGAGTTCTAGAGCCTTTGAGACTGTTGGCAAGAAGCTGACATGGGCCAAGGACAAGGAAAGGGCCTGCTTCACAGGAATATGAAATTGGCCAAGGACAAAGAAGCAGGCTTCAAGCAGGAATCTGACATTAGCCTAGAACAAAGAAGTAATTTCAGGTAAAAGTCTAAATCATAGGCTCCAATAAAGAAGTAATTTCAGGCAAGAGTCTAAATATTAGGCCAGAACAAAGAAGTAATTTCAGACAGGATTCTAAATTTTAGGCTAGAACAAGGAAGTAGGCTTCAGAAATGAAAATGACCTTGGGCTAGGACTGAGAAGTAGGCTCAGATACTTTTGTCATTCTGATAAGTCTTTAGAAACAGTGATCACGGGAGTGTTCACATAACTGAGTTTAATTTCTTCTTTTTTTTTTTTTGACTATTTGTGTTTATTGTATTGCCTGTTCCTTGATTATTTGCATCTATTGTGTTTCTAGACCATCAACCTAGAACTGACCTTAATACATGCATGTAATCAAAATGGTATAAAAGCATGAAAGTAGAGGTGGTATAGGATAGGGGGTTCTAGGGAGGGAAAATGAGGAAAGGGGACTGTACTGTAAATAAATAAAATAACCAAGAAAAAAAGAAAAAAAGAAAAGAAAAACAAATAGCTGAACTGTGTCAGTTCACTGACAGATTGAGAGAAAAAATGTGGTACCTAGACAAAATAAAAAGTTATCCAGCTACAGTGAAAAAATTCCCTTTGCCAAATGCTATAGCACAGACAAAATTGGAGATGTGTCCATTTGTGGTAAAAGCAGTTTCTCCTGTCTTTGCCTACCATATTGTCTTAAAGATCACAGGGATTACAGATTTGTTCAAATTTCTAGCTTCTGGAGACTCAAACTTAGCTCATCTCTGCACAGCAAGTAATCACTTTATTTATCCACTAGGCTATCCTCACGATTCAAGCCTACAAATTTTGAATCATTGGTCCCTCACCAACCTTCAGAGGCAGAAGTCAAAACAAAACTATTTGTTACATGAATTACATGGTTTGTGTAGAGGTGAGTAGTGTAGGTTTGTTGAGTTTTTCAAGATATGGGTTCTGTAGACGTTTACTTTTTTCTCTTCATATTCCGCTTCCTCCTCTTCTTCTTCCTTTTCTCCCCCTTTCCATCTCCTCCTCCTTGACCTCTTCCTCTTTCTACTATTATAAAACACAAAATGTGACTTACAGTTCTTGGGAGTTAGAACATTAGAGCTGCAAATGAAGGTACTGTCTGGGGAAGTTGTAGATTCTCTAGATCCTCTAAAGTTTAGAACATGGAGACTTGATGGAGGATGTGGGATAAAAAGAACAATGTTGGAGGATCCACTTTTGGGCCATTCTTAATGTTCATGCTGTCTGCATCCTGATGGCATATGCATTGTGATTAGCTAGGCTCCCGTTCCTGCCATTGAGCCTTTCATTCCTATTTCTGGATCTTCTGGGTCTTAATGGTACCTATCCCAGTGGTGATATATATATATGTGTGTGTGTGTGTGTGTGTGTGTGTGTGTGTGCATTTATATATATGCATATATATACATATGTATATATGCTATATGCATGTATGTATATATGCGTGTGTGTATATATATATATATATATATGCATGCTAACATAGCACAAAATTTGTGCAAATATATATATATATATATTTGCACATATATGATTACATATATACACATATATACACATATATGATTACACAGTTTCCATATATACAAATATACTCATTATAACTGAGAGGAAATATACAAAATCTGCCTTTGTTCTTTTGATTTAATTCACCTAATAGGATTATCAATAGCTCTTTCCAGTTTCTGGTGAACACATAGCTACATTCTTCTTTATGGTTTAACAAAAGTTCCACTGTATTTATATAAACCATAGTTTCTTTATTTATCCCTGTTGTAAATTTAAATTGGTCTCATAATTGAACTGCTATGGATACTGCTATAATAAACACTCACTGACATAAAAGCATCTCTATTAGTTTCACTTGGAGTTGGGAAAATACCTGGAAGTGATAAATTTACATCACATTGTAATCACCTGGTTCAGCAGTACATTGACTTGGTCTTTGCATCATCAGCATTAGAAATCCAGCCTGTTACATCTGGCCTCCTAATGGCATTGCTTTCTCAGTAGTGTCTCCCCTGCTAATAGATCTTTTGGTATGTTTTATGGTACCTCTAAACTCCATTAAAAAATGGTTTGAGTACTAGAAGACCAGGGTTAAAAAACCAAACCAAAGAATGATACCTGCTTACCATATATCCACATGCTAATTTGGAAGACACAGTAACATCAAAATTGTACATTTTCATTTGATTTGTTCCTTTATTTATATTGAGTATTATTTTGTTTCTGTCTTTTCTTTTTCTATAAAATTTCAACTAAGACATTATTTATTGAATCTACTCAAGGGATTGGAAGATAGATTATCTAATTAAGAATGCTTGCCATGAAAACAAAAGGACCTAAATTCATATCCTAGCACTTGCACAAACAGCATGTGTTTCTAGGGAAGTGAAGATAGAAGGGTTACTGTGTCTTGTTGGTTAATCTCTTTATTCTTAGCAATGAACAAAGTTCGGTGAGATGTTATGCTTCAAAAAATAAGATGGAGTAGGACTGAGAAATAAACTAAATGTGTTTGTCCTGCACCCACAAGACCAAACACACAAATGCATGTATACACACACACACACACACACACACACACACACACACACACAAACACACACAAGTCAAATGTTTGAAAATCAAAAGGAAAAAATTCTTCATAATTAAAATTGTGATCAATTTAATATTATAATTAAGAAATATTAATCATTTATGTCATTGCTTAAAAAATATTCTTAACTTACATGCTTGCCTATGTATCTAAATGTTTTTTCTTTATCAAAGAAATAACTTTTGTATAAAGAATAAAACCCACAAATCAAAATTTATTTCATCCTCCATACTTAAAATTATACTTGTTTTCATTTGTAAAGTATATTAATTCTAAAGAAACTTTTAGTAGTTTATTTGGAAGACAAAATAACATCAAAACTGTACATTTTCACTTGATTTGTTCCTTTATTTTTGTTGGGTATTATTCTGTTTTGTCTTATTTTATCTATAAAATTTTAACTAAGACATTATTTATTGAATCTACTCAAGGGACTGGAAGATAGATTATCTAATTAAGATTAAGCTGCATCCCAATTTACTAATGCTACATAAAGGTTGAAGTCAGTAAATGAAATCAATTCCTTCCTCTCTAAATTGCAAATAAGGCAATTAAATAAAGTTAATAAGTAATCATGTAAATTATATAATTGAATATGTATCTTGATACGATTTATATAATCCTTAGTGTAACTTAGTAAGTCTGTATTTATGTTATTGTTTTTTGTTTCTAATATTTCATCACCCTTTTACTTAATTGCTTTGTAATTTTTAAACATCAACATTAATTCTATATTAGAAAAAACATTGTTTCTATTATTAAAGATTGCTGAGACATTCCCTACCATATGATGGTGGCTAGACAAGATCAAAAAAATCTATAAGAAAAAAACTGGGTTTATTCTATATTTACTATCCAACATGTGACCATGTTTCAGAACAACAACCCTTATTAATTTTTGTGTTGTCTTGATAATGATTTAAGAAATGTCTTCATCCAAAAATGGTCAACTGTTTTTGTGAAGTCCTGATTATAATTTTTACTTTATGGGTCAATTTCTTCTGAAAACTTCTACATACCTGTGTTGTGCTTTGAAGCCTCTAAGAGGAACACACAAGTGTATAGTGCAGCTGAACTTCAGGAAAAGCTTTCTTACGTGTAAGTATATTAACTTCAATTGTTACATAATCTCCAAATTCCATAATGTGTCATTCTACTTTTAAAAAACTTCAAATACTAAAATAAAATAACTATGTACAAAAGTAGGCTAAATTTAGTAGTGGCAACTAGAATAGTCACATTGATATGACTGGTTAAAGTACAGAATTGGAATATGACCACACGAGGCTACACACCCCAGTTTTCTGAAATTTAAAGAGGTTCCCCTACCCCTATTCTCCTCAGCTGCATATTTACATTCATTTTTCTACACTCTGAGCTTCTCTTCTGTCTCAACCTCCACCATAGCTTATCCTGACCCTATTTTCTCTCCCCTACCCTTCTCTCACTCTGATTCCTTCCTTTCTCTGCCTCCCAGAATTAATTTGTTCCATCTCCTAAATGGGACTGAAATACACTTTCTTGAGCCTTCCTTTTTGTTACACTATTTATGATTTGTGAGTTATATCATGGGAAGTTATAATTTGGGGATAATATTCACTTGCCAATGAGTACATACCATGGATGTGTTTTGTGGTCTAGGTTATGTCATTCAGAATGATATTTCCTAGTTCCATCCATTTGCCTGCAAAATTCATGATGTCCGTGTTTTTAATAATTGAATTTTATTCTATTGTAGAAATGAACCATATTATTACAAATAAGGCTGCTATGAACATACTGGTGCTCACATCTTTGTGGTAAGGTGGAATATCTTTTGCGTATATGTCCAGGAGCTGTATAGAACCATTTCTAATTTTCTGAGAAAGTAACATATTGATTGGTACCAGTTTGTAATCCTCCCAGCAAAGGAGGAATGTTCATCTTTTGCCACATCCTCTACAACCATGTGCTGACTTTGGAGTTTCCAATGTTTGCCAAGCTGATTGATATAAGATAGAATTTCAGAGTCATTTTTAACTTGCATTTCCATGATGACTAAGTATGTTTAACATTTCTTGTAGTTTGTCTCCACCATTCAATATTCCTTTGTTAAAAATTCTCTGTTTAGATCTGTACCCCATTTTTTATTTGGGTTACTTGGTTTTCTGGAGTCTACCATTTGAAGTTTTTTATATATTTTGGATATAAGTCATCTATTGGATGTAGAGTTAGTGAAGATCACTTCTCAAAGTGTAGGTGACCATTTTGTCCTACGGACAGTCTCCTCTGCCTTACAGAAGCTTTTCAGTTTCATGAGGTCCCATTTGTCAATTGTTGTTTGTCAGGCTCTAAAGTGTGAGCCATTGGCGTTCTGTTCAGAAATTTTTCCCCTGTGTCAATGTATTTGAGGCTATTTCCCAAATTCTTCTCTCTTAGATTCAGTTTATCTGGTTTTTGGTTTTTTGGTTTTTTGGTTTTTTTTTTGTTTTTTGTTTTTTTTTTTTGTTGTTGTTGTTGTTGTTGTTGTTGTTGTTGTTGAGGTCCTTGATCCACTTGAATTTGAGCTTTGCACAAGGTGATAAATGTGGACCATTTTGCATTATTCTACAAGGAGACCTCTAGTTAGACTGACACCATTTGTTGAAGAAGCTTTCTTTTGTACACTGTATGGCTTTTGGCTTTTTTTTTGTCAAAGATCATGTGTCTATAGATGTTATGGACTTTCATTTATTGAAATATCTCTCCATCACTGGAATGAATCCTACTTAATTGGGGTGAACAATGGTTTTGATGTGTCATTCAAATTGGTTTGTGAGAATTTTATTAAGTATATTCCTATAGTTATTCATGAGCTAAATTGGTCTGAAATTCTTTGTAGAGTCTTTGTATGGTTTAGGTATCAAAGTAATTGTTGTTTTATAGAATTAATTAAGTAGTGTTTCTTCTGTTTCTTTTTTGAAGAATATTTTCAGGAGTATTAGAATTAGCTCTTCTTTGATTTTTTTGGCAGAATTCTGAACTAAAAACATCTGGCCCTGGGCTTTTTTGTTGCTGTTGTTGTTGAAAGGTTTTTAATGACTGTTATTCTTTCCTTAGAGGTTATAGAACAATAGAACAATTTAGATAGTTTCCAAGATTTTGAATTAATTTGTTATGTGGTATCTAGAAAACTCACCCATTTCATCTGAATTTCTGTGGGTTTTTTTGTTTGTTTTTTTGTTTTGTTTGTTTGTTGGTTGGTTGGTTTTGTATAGGCTTTTGTAGTAATATCTGATGATTTTTAGAATTTCCTCAGTTTCTGTTGTTATGTTTCTTTTTTCATTTCTGATTTTGGTAATTTGGATACTGTCTCTGTGCTCTTTAGTTAGTGTGGCTAAAGGTATATTTCTCTTGTTGATTTTCTCAAAAGACCAGTTTTGTTGATTATTTGTGTTGTTCTCTTTGTTTCTAATAGGTTGATTTCAGTCCTGTATTTGGTTATTTCTTGCCTTTTACTCTAGAAACATTCCCAGCCCTATTTTTTCACTTTTAAAGCTTTAAATAAGATGTGTACACACACATACACACATGCATGTGCACATGCACTCATGTATGCTGAAGTAGAGTGATGTCTCAGTTGGTAAGAGCATCAGTGGCAGAGGAAACCCTTGGTCCTGTGAAAGCTCAATGCCCCAGCATAGGACAATGCTAGGGCAGTAAGGTGGGAGTGGGTGGGAGGTAGCAACATCATAGGAACAGGGGGAAGTTGAATGAAACAGTTTAAAAAAAATAAAGACTACCTACTGGCTGTAATTTCAGAGTACCTGGGTTTGATTCCCCCAATAAACACAGAGTGGTTTACAATAAGATGTAACTATATGTCCAGGGATTGTGATGCCTTCTTCTGACTCAGGTGAGCATCAAGCATGCATGTTGTGAACTGACATATGCAGTAAAAGCATCCATACATATAAAATAAAATTATATTTATTAAAAATGTGTATTTATGAAGGTTTACATATGCCCCAGATTGTAATCAGAGGTCAGATGACAAGCCTGAGAGTATCATTTCTTTTTACTCACCAATGGAGTGAGGGATTAATAATCTAGCTCATATTCACAGTTTCTATCATGAACATTTACCCACTATGGTATCTGCCATGACCTTGAACATATTTTTTATAATGTCTTATTTTGAATATATTTTGTATTAAAACAAAATAAAACTGCTAAATGTATGTAAGTTAAATAATTTATTTCAAATAGTTCACACATCCAAGAGAAGCATAAAATAATAGTTGGACAAATAGGTGTAACTAAATGAAAACAAAATACAATATATTGAATATGTTATAAATGTGAATAAATGCTAGGAAGAAAGAGTGTAGTAAAAAATGCTTGTACTTAGATGTTAATAGTTACTAGATGTGGAAAATAATTTAAAATCAATAATCAAATATTCTGCATCTGGAGCTATAATAAAAAACTGAACACAATTTCATAAAACGAAGGAAGGAATACTAATAAACTTATAAAATAATAAAATTTAACTTGTGCATATAGTGCAAGTCAATAAAATAATAAATGTTAGCTTTGCCAAAGATCAATAAAGTTGATGAAGCTTTAACTAGATTGGAAGTAAACAATACCAAAACAAAAGGGAATATAAATCATTAGTTTCAAAATTCAACAACAGAAAGTACTAGAGCTTCCTCAACTTTGAAAGGACAAATGTGCATTTTGTATTAACTGATGTTCATAAATATGGTACTTTAAGACATACACCAGTTGACATAAAAAATAAAATATGTTTAAATATTACTAAGCAATAAGAATTATCTTTTGACAGTTTCAAAACTGAATTCAGATTAGAATGCTGTATCATAATTGGGTCCCATCATTAGTAACATTAAGAACAATTCTATAAACAAAAGAAGGTATTTTCTCATTATCTTTATTAAGAGAAAACATCATGACTGTGAAAAGACATACTTGGGCTTTTAACTGGGAAAATAGGAGAAGAGAGAGGGCATTATTATAGGGCCTGGGAGAAACCTCAATGTTTCTTAAAAGAGCTTCATTGTAAGAGAAAGTTGTCCTAAACTATGTGATGTGGGTCAGGAAAATAGAAAGCGTTCAATTCCAGAAGTTTGGAGAGTGTAATTCTTAAAAGTTTTTTGAATGAGTGTCCAAATTTCATATTGTTTTACCTACCCTATGTAGCCATCTTTCCAGAAGACAGATGAAGACTAAAGCTGTAATTCAAAGCCATCTTGATTTTACATTAGGTCACCCTTACATAACTTTAAAACAAGAGCCTGTGCTTAGAAGTTAGTAGTAACTTAATACGTAATAGTGAGTAGTTTAAAAAATCTAAATATCCTTCAGGATATCAATAAATTATACATCTGTACAAAATGATACTAATTAGTAATAACAAATAATTAAATAATGAGACACACATTGTCAATGTAGTTGAATCTCTGGATAATGTGTTGCATTTTGAAATTTTCTAGGAAAATCATATTTTCTAGAAGGAATAAATTCATTGTGCTTAAATTTAAAACTAGCCGGGCAGTGGTGGTACATGCCTTTAATCTCAGCACTTGGGAGGCAGAGGCAGGTGGATTTCTGAGTTTAAGGCTAGCCTGGTCTACAGAGTGGGTTCCAGGACAGCCAGGGCTACACAGAGAAACCCTGTCTCAAAAAATCAAAATAAATAAATAAATAAATAAATAAATAAATAAATAAATAAATAAATTTAAAACTAATATTTACCTCTTACAGTGTAAGACATATGCTAAGAAATAAAGGATAAATATTAGAAAAGAAGATTATGTTCACTATTGAAAATGAGATAAAACCCTACTACCATACTCCCTCACTGAATAATTATAACAAATATATTTACACTATGATAGACATTATTTTTCAAGCACTATATTAGGTACTAATATCATTTTCATTTTATAAGTAAGAATAAAGTAGTGGAAGATTCAATTAGCAACTTCACCAAAAACCAGAGAGAGTGTCTTGGAATAAGAGCAAAAGTAGAAACCATTATTAGTTTTATTAAAGTCATCTATGGGTCCAACTGAGGCTAAAAAGCTAGGCACAGGTACTCATCCTCAATGTGATAATTACTGAGACAAGTGATTCAGTGATCATGAGAAATAAGAAAAGAAAGACTGATAATGCTAACTGGCTACACTAGGCAGAAAGTGTCCCAGTGTCCTTACTTATCACCTAAGTTCATCATCAAAGTCCTGACATAGGGTTTGGAATTAAATAGAAGGCAAGGAAAAATAGATAATTACAAGCTCTATCTTACCCTTCAGTTACCCAGGTGCATCCTCTCCTGATGTAATTCAAACCTAACTGGACCACAATGACTTGGATGCCTACACTTGAATTTCAATTTTTTTTAATGCTTTTTCAACTGTCTTTAATTCTCTGCCATTAAAATTCTATCCTTGGAGAAAACAAAAAGTAAGACATGGGGTAGCAGATGATGCACAGAAAGACCTAGAGACAGGTGGGAAGACTAAGTATCTCTTACCCCCCAAAATTCCATGTGTCCTTTCATGGTCCACCAACATTAAACGGGTGGCAACTATGATTGCTTGTTGTTCATTTTAGACCATTTGCTTTTCAAATTTTGGTTGGGTAGAGGGTATATTAGCTATTACAACAAACAAAAGCTTACAAAATCAATATATAATGGAGAAAGTACTGGAATGATTGGTTAGAGTAATAGCATTATTACAGCCTTTATAATTCAATGAATGCTTATAATTTATAGTATGTGGATTGTCTGTAGAAAATAGTGAGAAGTTTTTAAAAACAGATAGCAATACTACATGTAGATTTACATGCTAAATATTTTACCACATCAATTATTTAATGATATGTCATCCCTGGGTTTTTTGGGGTGTTAAACAGCAGTACAATTGGTAGGATTGGAATGTTAAGCAAAAAAACTAGGAACAAGGCAAAAAAAATGGCTATTTTTTCCATATTGACTCAATACAGTAATTAGCATTATAGGTAGAAAAAGAAAACAACTGAAGATCAAAAGGATACACACTGGAAACGAAGGAGTCAAAGTACCATTATTTAGAGATGTTACAATAGTATATACATGAATGACTCCAAAAATTCCATCAGAAAAGTTTAACAACTGATAGACATCTTTAGTAAAGTGGCTGAATAAAAGATTAATTAAAAAGAAGAAAAAATAACAGTAGTCTTTCTATATACAAATGACAATTGTTCTGTGAAGGAAATTGTGAAAAAACCCTTCACAATAGCCACAAATAATATAAAATACCTTGGGTTACCTTTAACTAAGCAATTATAAGATGTTCATGGAAAACAAAACAAAACAAAACAAAACAAAACAAAACAAAACAAAAGACAAAAAGAAAACAAAAAAGCTCAAGACTGCGAAGAAAGAAATTGAAGAAGATATCCAAAAATGGAAAGATCTATGACACTCATGGATCAGTAGGATTAACATAGTAAAAATAGCCATTCTACCATAAGACAATCAGTGGATTCAATACAATCCAATTTAAAAAAATACCACTACTGACAACTCTCTAGAGAACTAATATCCATATAATGGTGGATTAACGTGATTAGAATTTGACTAACAAATGGCTCTACTTTTTATATTTCTAAATTTCTAAATCTACATTTATGTATTAGGCATCCAAAAATGTTATATCTTAGGGACAATGAGTGAAGGAAGGCTAAATGTGATCTCCTAACCAATAGAATTGGTTGAATGCCACATATCTACTAAGCTCATCAGTAAATTTTCCTTCTAAACATGACATATCCAGAGTTTTTTCTTATACTATAATATGCTGTCACTTTTTGGCTGTCTTTTAATAAAAGAAAACACACAAAAATTAACCCTTCTTTCACTCTGAAGTTTGAATAAATGGGTTTTTACTTATTATTATGTCAGTCATGACAGGGATAAAAGCAAAGCTTCTGTCCATGTTTTGCCATCCAGGTCACCTGCAAGAATAGGAAATTATATTAACCATTAAGAGTTCTGCATCCCATTTTTGTATAGTTTTAGTTACCATAGAGGACAAATTTTATGCTAACTGAGCTCACTGACCAGAATAAGTTTATAAATTATTCACTAGATACTAACATAACTTATTGTATCATACACCATCTATGAAATAAATTCTGTGATTTATCCCTTGTTTAAGTACTCTGAGCCAAAGGAGAAAGTCTGTTTTTTGTGGCAGTGTCTATGTCGTTAAGTAAGAAATCACTAATTATTTATTTCAAATATTTTGAACTGAGGGTGTGGCTAGCATTAGATAACCATGGTTATGTATGAATATCCTATACTTTCCATCTTTCAGAATCATCATGGTGCTCATCATTGTGGTTATTGTTGTTTGTTTGTTTGTTTGTTTTATTTTAAGTTGTTTTGGGGGTATTTTGGTAAAAATTTGTCTTCTACACATTTGTCAAAATATTACTTATTTTCCTTAAATGTAATAAGGTTCTGCTAGCAGGTGACTGAGGGGAATTATGAAAAAAAAAGTTCTACTCTTCAAATAGACATCTCCCATTCTTTGAGGGAGGAATACTCCCAAATTGAGAATAAATAGATAAGATGATCAATACTAATACTAATAGGTCTTTGAACTAAAACATACATCCTGCTTTTTTGTTTGTTTGCTTGCTTTGGTTTGCTCTGTTTGTTTGCTTTTGATTTTTTGGTATACAGATTGGCGTAAATCAATCAAAAGACTTAGAAAGTGATAGGTATTCCTAGTTACCTTCCCAAAATCAACTTTAATACAGAGATTATAAACAAAAATTCTCAAGACATGTTTCTTTGGCTCAGGCCATAACTTCACAAACTATGTGAGATGAAAAATTACAGGTGACTTTTAAAGGCTGAAGTAGATGGCAGGTCTTGTTCTAGCTCAATATGAGAGGATGATGTTATATATAAATAACTTAGGTGGTACAGATGAATGGTTTCTGGGTTACAGGAGTCCTTAGTGTCTGAAAGGATACAGGGTTTTGAGAGGAACCATACCGTAAACTCCACAATAAAGAATATTTAGATTCTTTAACACTTAGCTTCTTCTTACAAGTCATAAATTGAGATGCAAAAATAAATATGGGTCTATTTTCTTTAGTAATTTCCTCAGTGCTACTTTCCCCAGTGACCTCCTGGCTCGAAGGTCAGTGAGTTCCAGTTTCAGTGAAAGACCATACTTCAATAAATAAAGTGGGTAACAACAAAGGAATATAACAAATGTCAACTACTAACCTCCATATACATGTGCATTCTCAAATTCATGAGCAAATACCCATAAATATAAAATATATAAAAATAATTAAATGACCTATAAACTTTGATTAATTGGTTTACTGAAAAGAACAAACATGTAAAAAATACCTCTTATTTAGTAAAAACACTGGACATGAATTTTGCTCTAATTTCCTGCACCAATTCTTTGTAATTTACAATTCAATAGCAATGTCTTCCAATGTAGATAGGTGCAGTGACAATAAAGATTTCCATAGACAGAAATTATACTTTCTCAGCTGATGAGTGAATAGATATGAAGATTGCCATGTAGATGATAATGGCAGATTATGTATACTCAGGTCTCTGATCATTCAGGGTAAGAATAGACTTGGAGGTTATCATGATACTGTCTATGTGGCACTTTGACTGAAAATATACTGTATATATTCTAATACTTGGTCCTTGGTCTGTAGTTGGTGCTGCTGTTTGTTATAGTTATGGACTCATTAGGAGAAAAGGGTTTAACAGAGGACCTATGCCATAGGCAGTAGGTTCTGAGGGCTTACAACATTGTATCATTTCCTTCATTCTCTCTGCTTCTCCTGTGTGTATGAAAAAGTGATTAGTTTCTTTCTTCTACCACCTGCTGTCTTGCCTCCCTAAGCACTAATCCTCTTGACTTGTCAGCCAAAATCAACTCTGTAAGTCTTAAGTCAATTTTGTCTTGA
>JANHMN010000009.1:1179283-1265515 GCA_030674055.1 Rhabdomys pumilio | reverse complement strand
ATAATTACTGTGTGATAGTATGATTGTATGATAGCAACTACTGTATGATAATGACTCAATAAAAGTTTAGTCAAGTTCTTTTTAGATGTTAACTGCTTTGGATTCACTTACATATGATATTGTGAAATATGGATTACAGCGATTTTGACTTCTCTATATAATTTACAATGGTAACTTCAAATTTTTTGTATGTGTGTATGTGTGTCTGTGTGAAAATGTGTCTTATAGTAGGCATCAGAGTGTTGCTTCATATTTTTAATGAACTTCCTCTCATTGGTATATATAAGGCTATAATGAATGAATTTGGCAGAATGAATTTGTACTGTGTGCTTCTGAATTAGAGATGTCTGTTTATTGCTGAAATTTTTCTTTCACATAAGTGAGTACACTCTATTAAACAGGGCAAATCAATTAATGAATCCATCTGTAATAGTACTAATGAAATAAATTAAAGCAGATCTATTTTTAACTCACATGAGACATGTATTATCAACAATGTTGTAGTAACAAAGTGCATAATGTGAGCAGTGTTTTAACATCCATGTGTTAGGACACACAGTCAAGCCCAAACACCCCCAAAGCCAAGACTCATTTAGTTAGAATGTATCAGAAAATTTCTCTCATAGTAATTGATGCCTCTTACTTTTCTTACGTGGGAATTATTAGAATGTGTATGTTTGGTCACTTCATATTACCTCTGAAATAGTCTATGCTATTATTGTCTGAGTTACTGAGTTACCATCCAAGATCAGTACTTGCTTTATAGCATCTGATGAATATTTGATATCAGTGTTATAAATATCTTATAATTTGAAATTAGCCTGTTGGCTGTTAAAAGAGGAAACACTGATATGGATTAGCCTAGCTAATTTTGTCTTGTTTCTGATGAGACAAACAGGTTTAAGAGCTGATGTAGTCCATTGTTATTCTTAGTTTTATTTGGCATCTATGCTTTTTATGTGCACTTTGGATACAGACAGGAATTATATGCAGTCCAATAATTGATTTATGAATGCAGCCTCTATTTGAAGTTGAAAATTTCTAAGTCATGGGTGTAGACATGACAATTAATTGGTAATACTTATGTTTCTGGTGTTGGGAGCCAACTTTAAGCAAAAAGTGGCTAGAAAGCAGCTATCAGCTTTGCAGCCATCTTGAGCCATATACCCTGACATAAGACTTGGTTTTCAACAGCCTACAACAGCTGAGGCACACTCTGATATCCCACATATCTTGTTTTGCTGTTTAGTGCCCACAGCTGCAAGGAGCACGAGATATCCACGCCTACAAAGCATGTGGTGCACGTGTTATCCACGTGCTATCCATGCCATACATGCCTGTAAGGTGCACGTGCTGTCCACGCCTGTAAGGCTTACGTCATATCCACACCTGCAAGGCATGTGGTATCCACACGCCTACAAGGCACGTGACAAAAGCCTATAAATACCCAGGATTTCCTTGTAGTGGTGTGGTGTAGTAGTAGTAGGTGTAGTGGTGTGTGTATGGTGGAGACAGTAAGCAAGTCTTTACTACAGATCCTCTGGTTTGTCTCTATTCTTCGCATCTCTTCCCCTTCTTTCCCCTACTCTCTCTCTTGCTAGACCCTGACTTGCGAAACAGAGCGCACAGCTATAGTTTGGCCCCCAAACGTGGGCCAGAGTGGTCCTTTACAGTTTGGCCCCTAAGGTGGGGCAGCATGGGTCTTTTACATTTCTGGTATTTTCAAAATATTCTTTAAAGTTGAATTCACATATAAAATTAGACCATAAATAAACATTTCACAAAACTGAAGATCCTATAATTACTTTATTTGATGGAATCTTATTATATTTGTAACTATATGAATAGTATCAAAGACAGCAGAACTAATGTTTACGAATCTATAGTAGTAGAGCAACAAAGATTGCTTAGCAACCTGAGAGGACAGAGAACTGACTCCTAACACATAATGACAAGTCAACATTTGTCCAATCCTCTATCCTGCATGAATCTGTACTTGCTTTGTGGGTGCCTGCAGCATGACTTTTATTTTTCTTGTACAGTCAGAATCAATAACTTCTGTAATTACATGTATTTGTTGTAGGTAGGTAGAGATTCTACCTAAGTTACCTAGGTTGCCTGTGGGCAATAGACCATGCACCTCTGTGGACACAGACCCTGGTGGAGAATAAGATGGTAATAAGACTGAGGTAGTATAACTGAGGTCCAGTCCTGTACTCCTTAGTAAGGCCCAACACAGGGAGTCAACTGACACCCTTGCTTGACTGAAGCAAAAGGATTCATTCTGGTTCCCAGTTTTGAGGGGCCTGGGGCTGGGCCCCTTGAAATCTTTTCTGCTGGTGAAAATCCCCTTTAACATGGAGTGGCGTGCCATTTTTGAGACGTTTAGATTTACATTGTCTTCCAATGGTCACCATTTTGGTAGTGTGAGTACACTATAGTTGTAGGGGAAGCCCATGCTTGGGCCCATTGCACTCCATACCAGTGCTTTGCCACTTCACCCATTGGTAGATTATGTGCCTAGGTGTCCAAAGTTGAAACCAATGGCATAGTTTGGATCTTTATTGTTAGGTCCCCCTTTTTGAAATGGGGAATGCTCCTGGACAGCTTCCACCACTGCAAGCCCTTAAACAAGAGAGAATGTAAAGTCAGAACATAAGCAGATAAAATCTTCAACATCTCCAGAATGCCTATTTGTAGCTTTCACTGTTATTCCTGCAACTAATTGTCTTAACACTACACTCCATTCAGAATTATTTCTGTGACTGCATCCATTAGATAATTCAAAATATCAGCTTAAGACCTTTCTACACTCTAGAAGATGTCCACCAAAGCTGAGTTTTGTGACCCAGAAGAGGATAACTTCCTTCAGGAAATACTAGCAAAATTTGAGAAACCACCAAATTTTCTTTTGATATTCTTAAGTGTGCCCAAGGGTGCAAAAATGTCCCAGTCCTAGTTAACTCCTGATATATAGGCTCCCAATTTTATTGTCTTTTGAAGAACAATTCATTTCTGACCTCCTCTTCATATGCCATTTTCCACAACAAAACCTGTCTTCCTGAGAGACAAGCCTTGCTTCCTGCTGCCAGTCCTATGGTATCTGAGAAGTAGTTGTCAAGAGAGAAAGCCATTTCTTACTATGATACTTAAAGACCTTCTTTTCCTAATCAAAATTACCACTGGTATCAGGTAACACTTTCAATTTAGTGTCATTTTACAAAATAGAAAGATTTGCCTGTAAATCCTTCAGTATTGAGAAGGCTGCTGGTGAGGTCCTAGTAAAGGTAGAGTTCTCTCAAACTAAAAAAAAAAATGGGGCAAGTTGACCCCACTGAGGCAGAGCTAGAGTGAGGAAGATCATCAACCACTTTTGTTCTTAAGGCTCGCTCATGTATGCTCGACAAGAAAAGACCAAGCTCATATATTCCCCCACCCTTATGAGTCTGTATTCAGTAGCAAAGGACTTTACTGATCTCATGCCATGGATCACAGCTCAATGATCCTTCAGGAACTCATGGACAGAATTTCTGTGTGAACTCAAAAAAATCTTGCAAAACTCTTGTGTGCATCTTCACATCTTTCTTACTAATGGCTTGTTTCAAGACCTTAGTATATATTTCTCTGCTTTTAGAATTTGCTTGATTTGTTTTTATTCACCAAACTTGCACTGCTTTGACCAGCTCTATCTCACATGGGTTTGGGAGGAGAAACATGACCCCTAAGTGAAATGAGTACTAAATTGAATGTGCCCAATACAGTTACATGCCCTATTTCAGTCCCTGTTAGCACGCCACTTACCAAAGTTTGAAAGGAATTTCTGAGAAAAGGGGTATCTGGCAGTGGCAAAATAACCTCCTCAAAGGCAAATTGTGGGTCCAAGCTGACTGCCTATGTTTTTCTTAAAGCAGCTTCCAGATTGATTTTTCTCTGGATAGCTTCCTCTGGAGACTTCTAGACCACACTTTCTCTATTTTCTGCTCCAGACGGTTCTCCAAGCAGCTCTGTCTTCCTATTCTAAAAAAGTACTCTGAAGAGGTTATTTCTTCCAGATTATAAACACAGTCATTTATTTCACATATCAATCCAGTCATTTACTCCATGTTCTCCTTTAAATATCCTCTGAATCATCATTCATGATACCAGCACTATGATATTTACAAGACACTAAAAGAAAGAGATCTGACTGACTCTGTTAAGCATAGATAAATAAGCTAGCTGTGTTGGACATCATTCTGAAATTACCATTTCTACAACGCCTGATCCTAACCTTTCTCTGTCCCAGGCTGACGCTGAACTCAAGAATATGCCTGCCTTCACATGTATAAGCAAAAAACTGAGCTGGGTAGTATCTCCTTCAATCACCTCTTCCTAAATCTCTTTATCTCTATCCTTAATGTCTTTCTGACAAGTTGGGTCACAGTGAAGTTGCTTTAGTTTCTTTAGATTCATGAAATCCCTCATACAATTCATTTTCTAACCTTATATTTGCACAGTTGAGAAAGTATATACTTTTGAAGTTCTGTTTTAAAGTTCTTTTCCAGAGCTTTATGTGTTGACCTGAAGGTCACAGTTTTTACCATTTTGATAAACATTAGACACATCTTATGCTGTCTCTGATTATCATGGAGTCATTAATGTAAACAGGAAAGATATAGCTCTTAAGAGGAATGTGGAAATATGTACTTTATTATACAAACAAGTGCTATGCCCACAGCAGTGATCAACATCCATGGGGCTCCAATTGCTGGCCTTGTCCTTGAGGCAGATACCATGTCATTACCTGACTACCAAGGCCTTGTCTGACCAGGCACACAGGATTCTCCAAGCTTTGTTTAATGTTTGGCTGTGGATCTCGTCATTAACTTCCATCAGTTGTTTTGTGAACCTTTTCTGATGACTGTTATGCTAGGTAGGAACCTTCTTCTAGTATTGCAGAATATCAGGGTTGGGATTGCTCTCATGGCATGGGTCTCAAACTGGTCTATTAGATAACCCTTTCCTCATAACATGCAACTGTCTCCCGTGTTCATGGATCAGAAAGACTAATATAGCAAAATTAGTTATACTGACCAAAATCAATTTACAGATTCAATGCAATTCCCATTAATATTCAACTACAATTCTTTACAAACCTTGATAAAATAATATTCAGCTTTATATGAAAAAAAAGCCCAGGATTGATAAAAATTCTTATACAATAAAATATCTTCTGGAGGTATTATCATCATCCATGATTTCAATCTGTACTACAAAGCAGTAGTAATAAAAAATACATTGATTCTGGCATAAAAACAGGTATATACATTAAGATAAGCAAATCAAGGACCAGAAGTAAATACACACAAGTATGGACACTTGATTTTGACAAAGAAACCAAAACTATACAATGGAAAAAGCAAATGTCTTCAACAAATGGTGCTGTGCCAACTGGATGTGTACATGTAACAGAATGCAGAAGTAGATCCATATCTATTACACTGAAGAAAACCCAAGTGCAAGCGGATCAAAGACCACAAAATAAAGCCAGTTATACTGAATAGAAGAGAAAGTGGGATGATGGACTTTCAAGGTTTAGCACTGACAACGTTCTGAACAGAACACCAGCAGCTCAGGCACTAAGTTTAATAATTAATAATTTGGTCCTCATGAAACTTAAAAGCTTTTCTAAAGAAATTGACACTGTCAAGAGGACAAAATATAAGTCTATATAGATAAAAAACAATTTTGCCAACTCTACAATAAGATTATGTTTAAGTAAGAGAAACTGAAAAAGAGAAAGAGAAACAGTACATGCTGATGACTTTTCTTAAATATGTTCATACCATTTTTTGTTATTATTGTTCGTAATATACAATTTTATGCTAAATTTTGACATGCAATTTAATATGCTAAATTAACATATAATGTGTGCAGTGATGTATTATCTGTAATTTACAACATATGTTGGAGTCTCTGGATGAATCCCTCATACAAAAAGGAGTCTAGTGCATTGCTTATGAAATAAAATTTCTACAAGAAATCTAAAGAAAAAAAAAACCTTTTACATTGTTACTTGCTGATAATTTTTGTCTCATTTACTTGAGAAAATAAATGCATTATCATCCAACATATGCTTTTAGACCTGTAATTTCTACATGAACTTTGTTAAAGACCTAGATTCAGTCATGGCTAAAGAGACAGTTCTGTTTAGTTACCAAGCATATAAAGATTACATATAGCTAACAGATAATTTAAAATATCCAGTAAGCAAAGTTATATGTGTCATGACAGGACACAAGGGTGTGAAGAAGGAAAATGTATCATCATGGATTTAAAGCCACCCTTAGCTATATTGAGACTGAGATAATCCTAGCTTATGTAGTGAGTCTGAAATAAACTCACACCTTATCTCCAAAAGAATATAAAAGAAAGAGAAGGGAAGAGAAGGGAAGAGAAGGGAAGAAACATTCACTCATGCCTCTAGTGATTCAGGATTAACCAAAGATATATTAGGTATGTGTTTATTTTTAAGTCTATTTTTCTTCTATCTACTACTTATACAATACTATTTCCAAATAGAAAGATTTCATTTTGACTCAAATACAAATGATGATTAAGAACATTAAAACATTCTGCCTTGTACTGAACCTGTTGTCTCACTTACTTGTACACTGTGAAATGAGCAATACAGTGAGTGGCAGGAGTTTCTGTGAAGATATGAGGTTATGAATATGGAGGGTTTTAATGTAGAAATTAGGAGAAAGTGAAATGATGATGTTGTCATTGTTTTATTTCTTCTGGTTCTTTTTAAGGTTTTCAGCACGATTCGTCAGCACACCCCTGTGTGGGTTAAATATTGGATGAAGTGAGAAACAGATGGAGACTTCTGAGTCTCTTATTATTGGAGACACAATAATGGAGCATTAACATTTAAAAGTTATGGATGTTGAGCTTGTTTCTATGCTTTTTCTGTTTTAAATTTTTCAAAAATTATCAAGGTTAAATGATTTTTTTCATGGTGGTTAAATGATATTTTCATGGTGGTTAAATGATTTTTTCATGGTGGCTAAAAACAGTTTTTTTGTTCTAAGTAGATATTGGCTTGGCCCAGGTCTTATATCTACTTCTGTTTCAATGTATATTCACTATGAATCTGACTATTATGTGGAACTGGAGAACTCTGAACACATAAGTGTGAGACATTGAGGCCAATGGTTTAAGGTTAAAATAGAACTATTATTTATTGAGTGATGTAATGAAAGGAACCAGGACAAGAGTATATGACTGTTCTATGACAGTTCTTACTTCATGCCTATTTAATAAAAACACAAGTGGAACAGCTAAAGCATTTTTTCTAGCTGTATCTATTCCAGAAATATTTCACTTTTTGTTATGAAGAATCTAATTTTTTCTCCCATGTACTCAGTTCAGTGGTTGGCATTTGGGACTTGAATAAAGTCTGTTTGCATATATCATAGTAGACACAAAATGTTAAACCAGCATCTGCTAGGAATATTTTCTACAGGTGTTGGCTTGTTTATTACACAAAACAATTCTGTGAAGTAAGTCTTTGTATTATAGCCACAATAATTTAGGTAGCTAAAATAGAAAAATGTTTGTATTTTGTCCAAATCCCCTTTGCAATAATGGTCAGAACTCTCAATTCAAATTTAAACAATATCTATGTACAAATCTTGCAGAACAAAAGATTCTATAAGGAAAACTCCAACCCAAGTAAGATAACTATATCCTAAAGACCAAATAAAATAAGTATTTCCATCACAGCAAAATCAAAGGAAACACACACACACACACACACACACACACACACACACACACACACCATATATATATATATATATATATATATATATATATATATATATACTCCTCAATGTCAAATAGCAGGATCTAACAATCACTAGTTCTTCATATCTCTCAAACTCAATCGACTCAATTCCCCAATTAAAAAAAAAATAGGCTAGCAAAATAAATGCCCAAACAGGATTCACCGGTCTGCTGCATTCAAGAAACCCACCTCAGTAATAAAGATAAATATTACTAAGAATATAAGTTAAAATAATGTTTTCCAAGCAAATAGTCCCAAGGAACAAAGTGGAATATCCATTCTAATATTCAAAAAATAGACTTTCAACCAAATATTAATCAACAAAGACAGAGAAGGACACTTGATACTCAACAAAGAAAAAATAAATCTCTCTATAGTCTTTATAGATGAATTCTCAACATCTATGCCCCCAAACAATGACAAACACACTTGACAAAGAAAGAATGTTAAAGCTTAAATCACATATAGAATCCCGTACATTTATAGTGCAATACTTCAACACCTCACTATCACCAATTGGCAGGTCATTGATCAAAAACAAAACATAGAAATAATAAATCTAACAGACATGATGAATCAAATGGACTGAACAGACATTTCTAGAAAAACAAAAGAAACAAATTAAACCTTTTCTAAAATTCAATGAAAATAAAGGCACAATATATCCAAATTTATGAGACACAATGAAATCAATGATAAAAACACGATTTATAGCAATAAGTGCTTCTATAAAGAAAGTATCCATACCAGTAATTTAAGCAATTCAAAAGTACACATGAAAGTTCTAAAAAAAAAAAAAAAAAAAAAAAGAGGATAGTACACGAAAGAGGAAGATGAGTAGATTACCACAATTAGGGAAGAAACCATTCAGTTACAAAATAATGATTTAAATAAACAATGAAAACATGAGCTGTCTCTTTGAGAAAACAAGCAAGATTAACAAATATTGATCTAAATGTAAAGAAACATAAAGCAATTCTACTAAAATTATTGAAAAGACAAGGTTGCCATCTCTCTTCCTATCTATTCAGTATTGTACCTGAAGTTCTAGCCAGAGCAATAAGACAACTGAAGGAGATCAAGTGGATACAAGTTAGAAATGAAGAAATCAGTGCATGATTCTATGCAGATGATATGATATTATACAGATGACTATGAGAATGAATGGAAACCTATCTTGTCATACAGATCTTTTTGCTTGGTTAAAGTTACACCAAGATAATTTATAGTATTTGCAGTTATTGTAAAGAGTATTGTTTCCCTATTTTTTCCTCAGCCCATTTATCATTTGTATAAAGGAAGGCTACTGATTTCCTTGAGTTACTTTTTTATTCAGTCACTTAGATGAGGGTGTTTATCAATTATAAGAATTCTCTGGTAGAATTTTTAGGGTGGCTTATATATACTGTCATATTGAGTGGCAAAACCTATTTTAATCTTGGAACCAGTATCTACATTAAAAATAAATAAATAAGTAAATAAATAATTAAAAAAAAAAACCAGACTAATCATTTGACCCGCTGCTGAAACCAAGTTGCACCAGGAACGACCCCATGGTTTGTCCTTGACCAGAGATACTCCCAAGGTATTTCCTAGCAAAAGTTAATTAATCTGATTCTTTTAGATGTACTTTCAGACCATTTGTGGTGGTATAGAGTTTTGTTTTACAGCACCCACTATTGGCTTATAATAGCTATTTTAATCAATATTTTTCAGGCTAGACACCCCCTCACTTATGCCCATTCTCTAAAACACCTTGTCTTGTAGAGGGTTTGAGATGGCTCCACATTTCAGTCCTTTTGAGCCAGACTTGGCCTGCAGGAAAACCCAACCCCAAGCTTGTAATAAAGAGACCCTAATGTGATTACATTGGAAATATCCCTTTGGTGGTCTTTTGGGGTTCATAAAAAACCTCTTGGCACAATATTTTTGGTGCATTAGCTGGGAACCCCAAAGTCTTCAAGATCCTACCTGGAGGATCTCAGTACTGGTAATGTCCATCTGAGTCTGTGAGTCTGTCCATGCGTTTATGTGGTGCTACTGTAATTTTCTCTGTGTCTGTACAGCACTGGTCTTTGTTTATACATTAATTCTGAATGATGCCATGTCTGTAATTCTGTTCTGAAAAGAGGCCTAAAAAGTTATTTTGTGGTCAGATGAGACTGGCAAACATGTCAAAGAGTCAGTTGAGACTGCTCAGGGGCTAGAAGACGTTCTAAGTTCTGATCCAAAAACTTGAATGTCTCATTGAGGAGAGGCACTGGGGTACCTGCCATCTGGGTACTTATGAGTCTGCTTGTGTTTGTGTTGGTTGTTAATTTTGCTAGAATTAACTGTTATCCATTCTGTTTCTTGTTACAGTGTGACGTTGATGGACAATGTTAAGATGAGAGGACATGCCTTCTAAGCTTAACCCTTTTCCCCCAGGGACCAGCCCCATGCTTCAAGCCCGAGGAGCTGCAGCTGTGGCAGGATAATTGTGAGGCTACAACTAGCTAAGTGCATGAGACTGTGGGGACCTGCACAATCAGAACTGCTTAAGAGTTACACAGGCTTCCTGCTAGACGGGTGGAGTCTCAGCCATGGGGAGATTAAGGGACCCACAGCACACAGTCAGAGGGGCGTGGCCCAGTCATTCTGTTGGCAGAGCCTACAGATCACGTTGGCACCCAGGTGGAGACTGACAGGCAGCTCCAGGGTGGCCAGCTCTCCCTGCAGAGAAAGACATTTCTAGCCAATGTAGTGCTGCCTGACACACACATTTAGGGGGCTTTGTGACCCTTTGGACCCAAACCTCCATGCCTGCCCTTGCTACTAGCCACACACATACACCGCAGTTAAGCTCAGTTTCATTACTCAAAGGCATACATGATCTCTAGAAAGGTTTGAGACTGAGGCCTCCTGGGGCCCTGAGATCTCCCCAAGTGGGGAGATTAGTTCTTAGAGAATAGGGTTTCAAGGGTGGACAGACAGGGAGCATAGAACAGACTCCTGGTCACTCATTTTGTTCAGTGAGTGACTATACTTTCTGCCAAGAAAAGCGCACATTCCCTATTTGAATAGATGAAGTCTCTGAGTTGTGAGGAGAGGGTCTCCAAGGAAAACATCCTGCCACACTCATCCCATTGAGAAACAACATCTACTCCTTTTCATGATTCTCAGGGCATTCAGTTCAGTCACCTATCCAGAGCTAAAATAAACCTAACAATATGCTATGTTAGACTAAAAGACAACCTAGAAGGGCTTTAGACAAAACTCTTCCATGTTCTCTTCCCCTCCACAAACACACTCTCTGCCCAAAGATTAAAATGTAAATATGATTGGCCTTGCAAACCCGAGTCTGTCATCCTCTCCTTGAGCACAACTGGGTCAGTCGGTGATCAAGGAAACCAAACTCACCACTATTGGCCCTTTAGCCATTCCCAGAATTCTCCCTTTTCAGACAACCCCTGAGATTTAATTAGGCTCTTACAACAGTTCCCTTCAGCCATCAGCCTACTTGAGATGATTGCCAACAGCTTTTACAGGTTCTCTTCACCAGAGAAGAGAGGTGTAGAATCCAGACAGAGGCCAGGAAACTGGTTGCTGGTCCCACTAGTAACCAAGCACCTACTGATGGTGGCTTTCCTCTTAATCCACCTAGATTGGGATTTTAACAACATTAGAGGTAAAGAGAGACTCTTAAATCCTCCAGGCTCTGTTGACATGTCTCAAAGCAGCTATGAGAGACCCACTAATCTGGTCAAAGATACACACACACACACACACACACACACACACACACACACGTATATATACATATATATACACAAATATCTTAGAGAATGTAAATCAAAAGCATTAATAGCTCTAAATTTATTAATGAGTCAGGACCAGATATTAAAGGAACGATCCAGAGGGATAAAGAGTTAAGAAAAGAGTCTGAGAAACTTTAATGATAGTGATAGAGAAAAATTTAATAATAATAAATAAAAAGTGCAGGAAACATAGGTGAAAGAGCGAGGCAACAGACTTGCAACCTGGCACAGATTCTACTATCAGCCATGGCTAAACCAGAGGACTGTAAAAGATGCCTAAAACAGATGGCTTCTGGAAAAGTAGGTAAGGGGGCCTCTAAGGACCAAGAAGGCCCCTACTTAGAAATTAACCTATGTGCTTATTATGAGAAAGAGGGCCACTGGTCCAGAGAATGTCCAAGGAGGAAAATGCCTATTCAAATTATGCCCTTAAAATATGCCCAGGGTAACTGTAAAAATAAAGGGAAGACCCATTAGCAGCTTACTTGGTTTTTGTTGTTGTTGTTTGGTTGGTTGGTTTTTGTTGTTTTTTTTTCTTTTTTTCTTTTTTTATTTTTTTTTTCAAGACATGATTTCTCTGTGTAGCTCTGGCTGTCCTGTTAGAACTCACTCTGTAGACCTGTAGACCAGGCTGGCCTCAAACTCAGAAATCCTCCTCCCAAGTGCTGGGATTAAAGGCATGTGCCACCACTGCCCAGTAGATTACTTGTTAAGAAAGTTTGACACCAGCTTTGGGATTGCCAGAAGTGACCAAGCTCTTCCATCTCTTCATGGACAAGAGATCTGCCTTCTGGTGCCAGCCATTGTCCTACCTGTCAAAGAAATTATATCCAGTTGCCAGATGCTAGTCTTCCTCATTATCACAGCAACCACTCTCTTAGATAAAGATGCTAACAAACTCATTGGACTAAAGTCGGACCATCACTAATTCCAGAATGAATCATTACCAGTCTCTCCTCTTAAATCCCCTTAAGATAACCTTTCAGACCCCACCTGCTGTAAACCTAGCTACCCTGCCACCTGACCCAGACCTTCAGAAACTAGCTAATATTCTTGGCATTGATTGAAAACTTTATTGTGCATATATACCTCAGAGTTTAGGACAGATAGAGGGGAAAAAAACTAAAAAAGACCTTAGGTAATATCCTAGGACACTGATAATGACTGAGTAATTCTCCTGCCCTTTGCTCTCTACCAGGTATAAAACTCCCCTTACCAGATAGAACTTACCCCTTCTAAAATCATGTTTGAGATATCCCTCCCCATTGTTCTTAACACACAGGCAGAGGTCATTGCTGAGTTTGAGTATTTCCAATTACTAGATAATCGTTTGATTGTTTTATTTAAATTTGTTTATGTGTTAGATTATGTTGATGATATTTTTGTATATTAAATCACCCCTGCATCCCTGAGATGAAACATACTTGATGACTTGATGATGATGGATGATGTTTTTAATGTGCTTCTGGATTTGGTTTGTATTTTATTGAATATTTTACATTGATGTTCATGAGAGAAATAAGTCTGAAATTTTCTGTCTTTGTTGAATCTTTGTGTGGTTTAGGTAATAGGGTGACTGTGGCTTCCTAGAGTGAGTATGGCAATGCTCATTCTGTTTCTATTTTGTGGAATAGTTTAAAGGGTATTGGTATTAGCTCTTTTTGAATGTATGGAAGAATTCTGCATTAAAAACATTTGGACCTAAGCTGTTTTTGTTGGGAGACTACTGATGACTTCTTCTATTTCTTTAGGTGTTATAGGCCTGTTTTAACAGTTTGCCTGATCTTAATTTAATTTGGTAGCTGGTATCTATCTAGAAAGTCATTCATCTCTTTATTTATATAAATGTAGGCATCTTTCTTTATGTTGTGACTTCTACAATTTTGTTGGAAATATTTTGTGGGTCTTGGAGCTGGGATACTTGACCTATTTGTATTATTATTCTTATATTAGGCCTTTTCATGGTGTCCTTGTTTTTCTGGATGTTTTGTGTCAGGAATTTTTTAGACTTAACTTTACATTGACTTATGTATCAATTTGTTCTATTGTATCTTCTATGCCTGACATTCTTCTAAATCTTGTATTTTCTTGGTGATGCTTGCATCTGTTTTCCTATTCTATTCCCTAGGTTTTCCACCTCCAGTATTCCTTCAGTTTGTGATTTTTTTCATTGCATCTTTCCATTTTCAAGTTTTAAACAGTTTCAATCATTTTCTTCACCTCTTTCATTCTATTTTTCTCTATACCTTTAAGGGATTTATTTTTTTTCCTAAAATTATCTACCTGTTTGATTTTATTTTTCTGTATTTCTTTAAGGAATTTATTCATTTCCTCTATAAAGACCCTTATCATCTTCATAAGATTAGATTTATGGTAATTTTTCTGTGATTTGATTTTGTTATAATACCTAGGGCTTGCTGTATGTGGTCAGGTTATTGGGATCTGAAATTGTCATATTGCCCTGGCTTTTGCTGATTGTGTTCTTTTGAGAAACTTTAGTTATCTAAATGGCTTTGATCCCTGTATCTTCCTCTTGCAGTAGCTATCAGGATGGGGGTGAACCTCAATGATCTTAGTGTGGCAGGTTTATGATAAGTATCCTTGGACTATATCATCCAGATCAGACAGTCTGTATAGATCAGAATCCACAGGTCTATATGGTTTAGGGTCCACACCTTTTTATGAAGATAGAAAAGAACTGGTGGGAGAAGGGGGGCATTCTGGGGACAGAAAACTGCTCAGGGCTCCTGGAAATGCCCCAGAAAGCTCAGAAATTAGGGAAGGTGGATAAAAGAAGATAAGCTAACCTGTATTATTCAGGATACACAGTTCTGATGAAGGTAGGTAGATAGGGGGCAAGGGAATAAAGGTTCTTTTAAGATAGCTGATTACTCAGGGCCCTGTCTCTCTTTTTAGTTTTATGACTCACTGACTTTTACAGGATCATCTGTGTGATCATGCGTTTGAAGTTACTAAACAGGGCTGAAAATACTTAGCAGTGGAAACACAATTTGTTCCAAAGATGACCCATTTCCAAGAATCTACAAATAGCCAACTCTTGTGCAGAAAAGTATGCTGCACCTCAGCACTGGCCTTGACTGTGACCAACTGTTGCTAGGGACAGTCCTGAGTATGTGCTGTGCTAGTGACCACAGTTTTTTAAGTTCGGTATTCTAACAGTTTTACGAGTATAATGGAATTTTATAGCAATTCAGCTTATCTTTATATTCACATGTGTTCTCCACTCTTTGTAGCCTTTTTAGTTGCTACTTAGTTACCCAAAGTACTTAGCTCACTTTTATGAATACATTATACTCATCACACATATGAGGTGCTGAATAAATGATGGATGAATAAACAAATCCATTTTACTCCTTTGTTAAAAAGATGATCAAAAGAATACTGCTGATTAATGGGAAAAGGGATATTTTTAAGTTTGTCACTTGGAAGAGAATTTAAGAACTCAGATCTTAACACATATTTAGAATCTCCAGGAGTCACATAAGTGATAGACTGTTTATTGCTAAGAAAAATATAATGTGACCTTTTTTTTTTTTGATAAAACAGCTTTTCTAGTTCTTTCTTTTCATGTCTTTCACAAAGGCTAAGTACATGGAACAAAGTACAAACTAGGAAAATGAGCCCAGCAGTTAATTTCATCAAGTGTGAAAAGTGCTGTTTATTCATTGTCCATTTAAGAAATGGACAGTTCAATTGTTTGTAATGTTTTCTTAAAGGGAAGAATAGCAATATTGTAGACATTGATGTCCATATGATATTTGTGTTCACCTCCTCAGATATCTTATGAAGACAGAAAATATGAAAATGAGTACCACAATATTCCAAGAAAATCTTTCTAACAAAATTATTCCATGTATAGCTGCTAGTTTGTCTTTTAATTAGTTTCAATGCTATAAAATACATATATACTGTAGTTAATGCAAGATTACCATATTATCTAAAAATGAAAATATGCACGTATTAGACCTCAAGGCAAACTGAATTTTTTTTATGCACACCAGATGAAATTTTAGCTCAAGAGAGTTCTTGTTACAATTTAAACCTTGTAGTGATAATACTGAGTTGTCCTCTCTGAAGAAGGACTGGCCTTTAAGGTTTAAGTCTGAAGGTTTAAATATAACTTAAAAAGACTATCGTTACAACAGCAGATTCAGGGGTTGGAGGTATGACTTAAAAGCACTTAACTTCTTTTGGAGACCTAAGTTCAGTTCACAGAACACTTGTGAGTCATTCCACACCTGTCTGTTATGCCAGCTTTAGTTAGATCCAATGTCTTTGATTTCTTGAGGTACTTGTACTAATTCTAAACTAAACACACACACACACACACACACACACACACACACACACACACACTCACACACAGCAAAAAAGTGCAGGCAAAATATACATAATATAGGTTTAGCTCAGTTGTCATGCCAAGTTCGGAGCTGTCCATCTTGTTGCTGGAATTATTGTCTTCTCTTTCCTGAAGGTACCAAAATGTCCTGCCCAGACACTATGCCTAGTGATGGGGAGTATAGTTCCCCTTTGATGATAGCTGGAAAAGCATGATAATGTTCTCCAGTTGGATCTAGAATATCATTCTTAACACTGTAGCACTGAATTAACCTCCTTACCCCAAAGGAACCAGCATTGTGGCTTCTCATTATCTTCGAGAGGAAGGACTCAAAATATGGCTGGATTTTCAGGTTTATTTGGTGTTTGATTTCTTTTATTTTTGAGAACCTAGGCTCTATTTTCAAACTACAGTTAACTATGTTTTCCAAATAATTACTCATATCATCAATATTTTAATGTCAAAACAAAATTTCCTTCTGGTCAACAATTTATAACTTCTACTTCACTGGAGGGTAGGATTTAATTGTTGAATGTATAAAAGGATTGTAAGAGGTAGTGAATGGTAGAGGTGTTTTAAAGGCTGTGGTCGGATAGAACATTGCTATGGTAATTATAAATTCACAACAGCTTTGGAACTACAACCAATCAGTCAATCAATCAACAAACTAACGAATAAACAAAACAATACAACAGAACACAAGAGTTAAGAGGTAATAAGAAGAAAGAGGAGACTATGGAGAGTAACAAGAGGGAAAAGGAAGATGAGATGGAGAAAAATGACAAAGGTAGAGGAGGGGCAAGGAGGAGAGGGAGTGTATTATAGGAGGAAGTAGAAGAGAGTGAGAAGAGAAAGGAGTGGGAGGACACATGGAAGACCAGGAGAAAAATGAGTAAAACAAAGACAAGGAGACGAATGCTGGAGTCATGATTGAGAAACAGTTTTTTTTTTTAAGAGATGAATATGATCACAGTACATTTTAAAAATCAAACTGTTAAAAATTAAAAATGATTTTCATGAAAAAATTGGCTATTTTTGGAAGTTTAGAAGTTAGAAATTTAGCTCTATTTCTTTTAATCTTCTGATGAGCTACATATCATGAGGATGCTAGGAAGAAGGTTTTGTTTTCTAGAAAATAATTGTTTGCCTGTTTCTTGTTAAACTGTCACACTTTTGAGAGATATAGTTTATCACACTAGAGCACGCTTAAAATATTTGTCCCCAACATGAACTCAGTAATCTTTTTCCCACTGACATAATAAACACCTCCTTGTGCTGTAGAGGATTAAAAGAAGAAATTTATTTAACTTGCTATTGACTCCACTATGGGCTACCTGAAATTCCCAGGGTGGCTCACAATAGAAGCAACAGTGATAGGTTTGTGTCTTTAAATATATATATCACTGTGACTGTCAAGTTGCAGAGATAAAGTTTTCTTAAGAATAATAGGAGTGTTTTTGCTCGGGAAATGAATGGGGTCTCTTGGGTTATTTCCCAGGCTCCAGAGAGAAAGGCAGCTTTTGTTCCAGATTCCTTCCCTGACAATACCAATTTGCCCAGCCCTGTGCAGTAGTGTTATTCATCTGTCTCTTCTTCAGCTGTCCCCCTTGACCTCCACAGCTCAGGCATTCATTGTTGCATTTAATGATTATACCCCAAGAGTCAATATTTGGTTTCTTTTTCATGATATGTCACAAAGCAAAAGACTTTTGCTTGTTTTCTAAAATCTATCCTTTCAAAAGTTTGGCCCTGTAGTTGTGTCATGCACCTGTGTGCATATGAGTATGAAATAATAAGTAGATATAGAATATCTTCCTGAACTATTCTTCATGATTTTTATTTGAGATACTGTTTCTCCCTAGTTTGGGACTTGCCATTTCAGTTAGGCTAGATGGCCAATGACTTCAGAGACACTCCTGTATCCTTCCCTATGCTTCTGTTTTCATGCATGTAAGGCCACATTGGCTTTAGGGTGGTTGTTGTGGATCTGAATTCAGGTACTTGTGGTTGTGCAACTGGTACTTTACAGAATAAGCCATCTATTAACAATATAATACTCACTCACACATTTTCTAACAAAATTCCAGTACTATATAACTCATCAATAATTAATTAAGCACAACAAATTTTCTTGAATGCAAAAAAATGACTATAGCTACTTACTAAAAGTTTCTAAATAAATTAATTAAGAATTAAATGTTTCATGATTTTGTGGACAAAAGAAAAATAAATATTGGAATAAGTAGAATTATTAGTAAATTTGTAATCAAACACAATATAGAATATTCAACCTCAAAAGACTTAATATTTTTCATAGACTCTATTTTGTTGTCATATGTGTGTGTGTGTGTATTCTCATATATATGTCAAATTCATGTTGTCATATGTATATATATTCTGAGCAACTTTGTAAATTAAATAGCCTTTATATTACTTAAAAGTTTAAAATCTTAAACTATCCTGTGTTCTGAGTTTAGAGGACTAGAGATGTACCCTTCAATACTGTCAACCTTAACTTTTACATATTAGGGATCGGATAAAAATTTTTTGAACATAGTTTTTTCTGATTATTTATTTATTTAGACATTGAACCAACCAAAAGAATAGCAAATTAAGTATAATTCCAGAAAACTGAAAAACTTCCAATATTGTAAACAAAGAAAGCAACACAGTGAAAAGCAATCTTCAAGATGAGGAGAAGTACTTGAAAAACAAATATCTGATAGAAGACATGAAGAAACCTCAACGGAAAGCAAACAAAACATAAAAACCAGAAAAGATATTTCTTTAACATACAAGTTATCAGAAGTACGTGAAAGGGTAAGTGAATTTTATTGGTTATTAAGAAAATAAGGGTTGGACACCAATGATGCCTGCATTAAAGATTGATGGATAAGTAAATTGAGTTCAACTAAAAATCTACATATGGAAAGATTTTTGTAAACTTTTAGGCAGAGGTTTGAAACACCAAAACCTGAATTGCAGCCTCTCGCAAGAGAAAGATAGTGGTTAAATAGACATCTTTCTCTGTGTGTATGTGTGTCTGGTGTGGGTGTATGTATGTGCATGTGTGTACATATGTGATTGTGTGTTGACACAGGGAGTCATAGAGAGCTGTGGAAATTTGAATACCTTGGCCCAGGGAGTGATGCTATTAGGAGATGTGGCTTTGTTGGAGGAACTGTGGCCTTATTTCAAAAAATGTGGGGTGGGTTTTGAGCCTCTCCTCCTTTCTTCGGTGAGCAGGGACAGTTTTTCTCCTGATGACCTTTAGAACAAGATGTAGAATACTCAGGTTTTCATGTATCATGCTTTCCTGGATGCTGCCATGCTCCCACATTGATGATAATGGATAGAACTATTGAGGTTTTGTCATTTACTGTCTACTTTAATGCTACATGTGGGCCTCCAGGACCTGTAGTCCACATGTAGTCTCTGAGACTCTGTCCCCAATTTAACTCTGATTGGTGAATAAAGGTGCTAGCAGCCAATAGCTGGGCAGAAGAGAGATAAGTAGAGTTGAGTTGTTGCAGGCTTAGGTCAGTTGAGAGGACATTAAGGGAAAAGGGAAGCTGTCATGGAAGAAAATGAAAGTCCAAGTAGGGTGAAGGGGCCAGTATAGGGTAGGAGTAAAGAAAACATGGTCATGTGAACTAATGAATTCAATTTATGGTAATTTTTTTCTGTGATTTGATTTTGTTATGGAACCCAGAGCTTGCTGTAGTCAGGTTGCTGGCATCTGAAATTGTTATATTGCCCTGGCTTTTGTTGATTGTGCTCTTTTGAGGTACTTTAGTCATCTGGATGGCTTTAATCCCTGTATCTTTCTGTTGTAGTAGGTATTAGGATGGAGGCAATAACACTTAGTATATAATTTGGTGTTATCGAAACAAAAATAGATTGTAACAATATCCAGGGTAGACAGTTGCTCATCTATTGGACTGCCTAAGGCATATTTAAAATATAAAGGCAGTGTGTGTCTTTCATAGGAGAACATAAATAGTTGAGTGGAGATAGAATCCCCATGCCAGGTTTTTACTACATATGCCACCCAATATGAAGCAACAGCTCACTTTATTAAAATTAATTTGATATTTCTAAATGGGAAATATATATCAGACCTTTAAGATTAAGGGGCAGGGAGAATTGCTTTCTTACAGTAGCTGAGTGGTTTTCCCCCAAGCCACATGGATTCAGTATTAGGACAAAATATGCTCTAAGAATAATTGGTCTCATAACTGGTTTTTCCCTGAGCCATGCAGATACAGGACTTGGACACAATTTGTATTAAATTGGTGTGTTTGATTCTGAGGTTAATGGCTTAAGCTAGGACACAGTTGTACCCCTCTGGTGACCGAGGAACACTGGCTAGGGATACATAAGAAGCCATTTTAAATGCTTCTATCTACTACATTAAGCCTCAAAGGTTGAACACCCCTGGTGGGAAATGATGGCAAAGTACTCAGAGAACAGACAGCAGGCCTAATCAAGATTACAATAAAAAAAATTAATGGAAATTTAAAAAGTCACTACTATCAGAAGCAACAGGGTTCTTTAAATGTGGGCTTAGCAGGAATTCTGGAATTGCTTAGTTGACATTTGACAAATTTATGGCATGAGAGTAGGCTTATACAGTAAATAGAAGACAATTTAATTGATGTTGAGTACATAGAAAAAATATTAATTCAATTTATATAAAGAAAAAGGGCATATAGCTGTATTTCACAGAGAAAATAATCTTCATAGAAGATTATTCCTTCATAGCAGGAATTTCATAGAAGAAAATAATCTTAAAGAAGAATATATGAAAATTGCTTCAATTGTTTTTAGAATATACGGGAGAAAATAATTTTAATTGTTTTAAGTGTTTTCATATATACATGGATGAATAAATAAATCCTGTTCTTTGATCTCAATGTGTAAGGAAAAAGAAAAAAAGACATAGGTACAGATCTCTTGTGACACTAATGCCAACCTAATCTATAAACAAATATGGGTCAGCTCAGACTTCAGAGAAAACTCCTCTCTAAATAAATAATGCTAATTATGTTAAATTGTTTTAGCTGTTTTTTAATTATTTTAATTATCAAGATGAAGGTGGTTACAAGTTGGGTGATATTAGGTTTAAAAATCCTCTGTGGGAGAGATCAAAGTAGAGAAGTCCTAAATAGAAAAGAGACCTGAATTTAATCAACTGATTTTGGGTTGCTGGACTAAAGGTATATTACTTTGGGAGAGAGGCTCTGTATTCATGTTAACAGGAAAAGAGAAAAGGCTTCTGACCACTTTCAAAGTAATATGGATCAGTCACAATAGAGGAATACCCCCTAAAGTTCTCGGCTATAGATAGGAGAAAATTTCAAGAAGACCAAATAAGACATATAACATTATTTGCTAATCCTTCTCTATTGGAACAGCCTTAAAACTGCCTGAGACATAAAAATATCTCCAGCCAAAACTTCTGCTATACATATCGAGTAAATCTTGTTGGTTACAGAATTATCAAAATTCATCATGCCACCCTTCATATGGCATGAATAGACATTTATTACAATTTTGGTGATTCATAAAACTAACTCAGATAAAGATAGTTGTCTTTCACATGCTCAAACAAGGAACAAACATTTATTGATACCTGATCATTACACCTTGCACAATCCATAGGAATGTCTTTATATAATGAAATACTAGTTATAAGATTCATTTATTAAAACAAAACAAAACAAAACAAAACAAAACAAAACAAAAAAAAACACCAAAAATGTACCGCTGACAAGATTAACTCTTAAGAATGCTAAAGTGACTTACTGTTCCAGATCCCAGATTGATCCTGCCTCACTTGATGTTCTTTCCAGAGACATGGTTCCAAAGCAGCTTCAGAAACAGTTGCTTATCACACATGACCTCAGTTCATCCATCCTTTCATAATGTTTCAGTGAGGACTTCAGTTAAGCCCTGAACTATCTCAGCATACAGAAACTGGACAACAAATTCTATAGATAGCTTTTAAGACTAACCATTTTATATAATGTCTTACATCATTCCCCAAAAGGAGAATTGATCACCCCAATTCACCAGAAACTAGTGATAGAGAGTTGTTGTTCTGCTGTCTTAGGTTTGAGTTTCTGGTTTTGAATATTTTATAAATTATAGAAATGTCATCTTAAGAGATAATTTTAAAATGGTAACAATTTTAGACAGGGGGAAAATTAAATCTAGCATTTAGACTCAGATATTTCTATTTTTCCTTTCCTCCTCTCTATGTTTCTTTCTTACATAAAGAAAAGGGAAACAAAGGAATAAGGGGGGCATCTTGTATTATTACAAGAAATTAGAAAATAAAGAAGTATTATTAAATTTACTCTTTAGCAAAGCATTTTATGGCTATAATCTTACATTGGTAAAAAATTTTTACATTTTGATATAGAATTGAAATTATATTTTCTTACATTGGTACAGAACTTTGGATGTTGATACACGCTTAAGATTTTTATTGGTATGAATCTGTGTATATTGATACTAAATTTAAAATTAATTTTGTACTCCTAGATAGGCTTTGTGCCTATACAACATATTTATGAATGCAAGGCTTAGACCCAGAAATTTTAGTAGCTTCTATTACAAACTATTTAGATTAATAGGCAATACAAGTTAATAGTCAAGATAGTAAACTCAAAATCATATTTGATTCTAAATTATTTAATGACAATATAGTGTTTTCAAGGTTATGTATATAGTAAAAAGCTAAAAATATCAAAGTTTAACAATTAAGTTATGCTATATTTAGATATATGGTCTTCAATGAGTTCTAGATCCACAGATTATGGTATTTAACATTATTTGATTATTTAAAGATCTCTTGATTATGGGTCTGTTCTTCTTCTGATAGGACCCCCATTCCACTTCAAAGAAGATACTGAACATCAATACCTCCATGTAGAGTTGCTTCAACTGTGACAAGCTAGTCACTAGTCAAGAAATGTCCTAATTTTATCTGCAGACATAATGCAGTCCAAAAAAGAGAAAAGGACAGATAGTTGACTGCTAAACTCTGCCAAGGCAAGGCTAGATAATCCCTCATAATTTCTATCTCACTTAAGGTCTATCAGATCTTCTGGAACAGAAGGCTAAGTCTAATGCTCCAACATTATGAAAATTATTAGGGGCTGTCCAATCAGTCAGCTTTCTCTGCCAATTATGTAAATTTTGTGCTTCTACAAATTCATGTAATATTTAATCCTTCTCAAATCTCTGACAGGTCTGAAGAATAGTTTAAACCTCACAATAAAACATAAGTTGCCTAACATTAAAAAAAGATGTTCTATATTTGAAATGATGCTTATCACAAGGTAATGCAAGTTAAAATCAAACATGATTGGGGTACAAAATTGTAAACTCATTATGTTAGGAGAAACGATAGAATATTTTACCTAAATTGCCAACTATGATGGACTTGGTGTTATAAGTGTGTATCTTACCTTATAATTCAAATAATTGTTATAATTATGTTCAATTTATATCTGAGAGAGAAGAGCCTTTCTTGAACTAAAAAGGAGAATTGTTAAGGTTTCTGTCTTTCACTGTCTATTTTAATGCTAAATGTGGGCCTCTAAGGTGTGGAGTCTAGAGAAGCTGCTGAGACACTGGTCCTAAGTTCATCCTAATAGGTGAAGAAAGATGCTGGCAGGCAGTAGCTGGGCAAAAGATAAATAGTTGAGGTTGTGTTTTTATGGGCTTAGGTCAGAAAAGAGATGACAAATAGGGGAGAGAGGAAGCCATTATGAAAAAAAAATGAATGTGCATGAAGGAGTGAGAGAGTCACAGTGGGGTAGTAGTAAAAACAAAGTGACTATGTAGGCTGGCCAAATAGAGCTAAGAGCAGCCCAGATATAACATAATAAATAGTAAGTAATAATTTGGTGTTATCTATAGGGAAATAGACTCTAACAACATGGAGAATAGAACATTGCCAGACTATTTGACTTCCTAAGACATATTTTAAAATATAAAGTCTGTGAGTGTCTTTCATCTGAGAAAATAAATGGTCAATTGTAGATAAAAACCCTGAACTAGGTTTTATAACCTTTATTTTATTACACTGAACATGTGAACCTGTAAACTAACCCCAATTAAAAGCTGCCCCTTATAAAAGTTGCCTTGGTCATGGTGTCTCTTCATAGAAGTGGAAACCTTAAGACAGATGTTGGTACCATGGAGGGGAGTAGTGCTGTGATAGGCCTGATCAAGTTACATTTCAGAGTAATATGGATTTGTGGACTTTGAATTTGGGAAACCCCAGTATTCTTTAAGTGGGATGTAATGGACCACACTAGTAGGGTGGGAAGACATTGTTACTGCAAGTGTTTTGAACTGTGAAGGCCTGGCTTAAGTGGTTTCAGAGGAAAAGAATGTCAATATGTGGCCTAGAGACTGTTATGTGGTATTTTAGTAAACAATGTTACTGCTTTTTCCCTTGTTTAAAGAGTCTGTTTGAGGCTAAGTATAATGTAAAGAGAAACATATTAATTGCACTGACAAACGAAGTTTCAGAAATGCTCAAAATAGACTTCGTTTCCTTCTTTACTCTCAGTAAGAGAGTTTTGAACAAGCATAGAAAGCTTAAAAACAACAACAACAACAAAAAAACTACAAAATATGTGGTTCAAGTAATAAACTGGCACCAGAAAATGAAATGGAGCTGAATCCTGTGTTCAATACTTATTGCTCACTTGGATATTGTTTTCATCTGGACTTTTAAACTGGAATGAACTACATTCTACAAATGGAAGACACAGGTTTCGGATCTGAATCTTGAGGAATTGTGGTCATGAAAGAGTTAGGCCCAGGTGTGATGATACACACCTTTATTCCCAAGAGATGGAGGCAAGCAGATCTTTAAGTTCAAGGCCAGTCTGGTATACAGCAATTTCCAAGTAGAAAAAGTTTAGGTCCAGGTGTGGTGGTATATACTTTTAATCTTAGCACTAAGGACAAAGAGGTATAAAAATGCCAGTTCAAGGTCATTTTACAGAGCAATTCCAGGGCAGCCAAGATTAACAAATGAAGGTTGTCATAGAACAAGAGAGACGTGTTCCAGCTTCAGCAAGCGGCAGAACTCAGCAGATTTGGCCAGGTATTTCTATCTTCACAGTTAAGAAGAGAAAGGACTGCTGGGACAACTGATGCTGGTTATCTCGAGCTAAGAAATTAATGGTGTTTAAGAAGAGACCAGCATTATTAAAGTAAAATCCTCTAGAAGTTTTTTTGTAAAATCACAAAAAAGCTGTGTTCCAGAGATAGCCATGATCATACCTTGAGCTGCAGCTGGACATAGTCATGTGTAAGAGACACAGAGATGGTATTGATTTTGAAGATATGAAGAAGAGTCATGGAAAGCAAGTCAGAGACTTGCTACTGTGAGAAACCAGAAAAAGCCATTGGTAAAGTACCGAAGAGGTCCTTCAAGAAGTTGAGCCTTGGCACCATGAATGGAGCCTATGAGAGGCTTTTTGTGAAGCCTCATTGCGTCAGAAGTACCCAGCATATCGGTGATGCCATTACCATAAGTTGACCACAAGAACAGTATCATCAATGGAATAACATCAACAATAGACTAGAGTGCTACATAGGTAAGCGCTGGAAGAAGTCACCCAAGTCCTTTGGAGGAGTCCAGAAGCTAATGTGTGGATCCTAGACACTGGAAGAAGAAGCTGTAAAATTGCAGTTGCCTTAGATACCTCAAGATATTCAAGATATCTGCTACAGAAAGCTCCTAAAAGGAGTGGAACCAGCCAAAGAGAAAAAAATATTCTTGTAGAAGTCATCAACATCTAAATAAGTTGTGCCAAATCTGGCATGACCATGTGTAAGGCAGGGAATGATGTGGTTCCTGCTCTTGGAACAAAACCAAAGTGGAATGGGCCTCTACAATGCTGATGTTACTATGGGCATAAGGCTTGTTTTTATAATAGTGCACATATTTTCATGTTCCTCCTTTGAGGAATGTTCTCTTTGCCAAGGGTAATGACTCCATAATACTCAGAAACAGTACAAGTCCAGGAGGTAACACCATGTCTGTATTTCAGCAAAATGGTAGAATCCTGTGACCTACAACAGTGCAGTCCTTAAGGCTAAATGAAAGAATGCTGAAAACATAATTTTGAAAATGTATGATTTCTAAACTACACAAAATATGAGGATGAATTATATAAGGAGAATCACATATCTAAAGGAAAAGAGTCAGTTATCAGAAAGTTACACATACAGTCAGATACAAAAGTATGCAGATTCTTGAGTTCACAGCTTGGGTCAGAGAAAGTTTAAGTCCAGTCCTGGGCATGGTAGGAATGATAATTTCAGGAAAGGGTCTCTCCTAGCTATCTCTACTCAAACTTGCTGTCTCTAAGAATCAAGGGAATGGTTACATGAAATGCTGATTCATATGACAATCAAAACAGAACATGAAATAATGATTGAATAATAAATGATACGTATTTTAAAACAACTGGGCTTCTGATCCACAAGAAATGAGCTATCTAGTGTCTTCTTCATTTTTATTAGTTATTTTACTTATTGACATTTTAAATGTTATCCTTCTTCCCAGTTTTCCCTCCAAAAAGTCCCTATGCCTTCCCCATCCTCCTGCCACTATGAGAGTGCTACCTCATCCACCCACCCATTCCCACCTCAGTGTCCTATCATTCCCCTACCTTGGGTCATCAAGCCTCCACTGGACCAAAGGACTTCACCTCCCAGTGTTGTCCAATAGGACAATCCTCCACTACAAATCCAGCTGGAGCCATGGGTACTCCCATGTGTGCTCTTTCTTTGCTGGTTTAGTCCTTGGGAGTTTTGGGGGGTCTGGTTGGTTGATATTGGTGTTCTTCCTATGGGGTTGCAAACCCCTTCAGCTTCTTCAGTCCTTACCCCAACTTCTCCACTAAGGTCCCTGTGCTTAGTCCTATTTTTGGCTGCCTACATTCACATCTGTATTAGTCAGGCTCTGTCACAACCTGCCAAGGGACAGCTATACCAGGCTCATGTCAGCAAGTGCTTCTTGGCATCAGCAATAGTACCTGGGTTTGGCATCTGCATGTGGAATGGATCCCTATGTGAGGTAGTCTCTGGATGGCCTTTTCTTCAGTCTCTGCTCCACTCTTCATGCCTGCACTTTTTTTGACAGGAGACATTCTGGATTAATATTTTTGAGGTGAGTGGATGACTCTATCCCTCAAATGGGGCCCATGCCTATCATTTGGATATGATCTCTACAAGTTCTGTCTATGCTTTGTTAGGTATTTCAGCTAATGTTCTCTCTGTTGGGTCCTTAGAAGCTCTTAGGTATCTGATCTGATATCTGGTACTTCCTAGTGACTAACCCCAGTTACCCTCCCCCACTGCTACTCTCTGCCTTTCAAATTCCTGACCCGCTGTACTTCTCCTCCATCTCCTCCAGTATCTGAACATTCCCACCTATTCCCCTGGACCTACTCTCTCCCTCTGAGATCCCTCTCTCCCTCTACTTCCAGAGATTATTTTCTTTCTTCTTCTGAGTAGGACTGTAGCATCCACACTTTGGTGTGGTCTTCTTTCTTCTTGAGTTTCATGTGTTGGATGTGTGAGATGTATAGCGGGTATTCCACGCTTTATTTTGGCTAATATTCCCTAATAAATAAGCACAAACAATGTGTGATTTTTTTGTGTGTGACTGAGTTATCTCTTTCAGGATGATATTTTCATGTTCCATCCATTTGCCCGCAAATTTCATGAAGTCATTGTTTTTAAAACTAAGTAGTACTTCATTGTGTAAATGTACCACATTTTCTGTATCCATTCTACTTTTGAGCGATATTTAAGTTGTTTCCAGTTTCTAACTATTATAATTAAGGCTGCTATGAACATAGTGGAATTTGTGTCCTTGGTATATGTTGGAGCATCTTTTGGTTATATGCCCAGGAATGGTATAGATTGGTCATCAGGTAAAATTATTTCCAATTTTTTGAGCAACAACTAAAATGATTCCCAGAGTAGTTGTAACAGCATGCAATCCCACCAGCAATGGAGAAGTATTCCTCTTTCTCTACATCCTCAAGAGCATCTGCTGTCAACTGAGTTTTTGATCTTAGTCATTCTGACTGGTGTGAGGAGGAATCTCAGTGTTGTTTTGGTTTACATTTCCCTGATGACTAAGAATGTTGAACATTTCCTTATGTGCTTCTCAGCCATTTGAGATTCCTCAGTTGAGAATTCTTTGTATAGCTCTGTACCCCATTTATAATAGGGTTTTTGGCTCTCTGGAGTCTAACTTCTTGAGTTCTTTTTATATTTTGGATGTTAGCCCTCTATCAGATATAAGGTTGATAAAGATCACTTCCCAATCTGTGGGTTGACATTTTGTCTTATTGTGTCTTTCACATTACAGAAACTTAAATTTTATGAGGTCCCATTTGTCAATTCTTGATCTTAGAGAATAAATCTTTGGTATTCTGTTCAGAAAAATTTCCCCTATGCCAATGTGTTCTATTGAGGTTCCATTCCACTTCCTCTTCTGGTTTTATGTGGAGGTCTTTGATCCACTTGAACTTGATATTTGTACAAGGAGATAGAAATGGGTCAACTTGCATTCTTCTACATTCACACCTCCAATTGAACCAGCAACATTGGTTGAAAATGCTGTCTTTTTGCCACTGTCTTGTTTTGGGTCCTTTGTCAAAGATTAAATGACCAAAGGTATGTGGGATTATTTCTTGGTCTTCAATTCTATTCCATTGATCTACCTGCCTGTCTGTGTACCAATGCCATGTACTGTTTTTTTTTTTTTTTTCACTATTGCTCTGTAGTATAGCTTGAAGTCAAGGATGGTGATTACCCCAGAAGTTCTTCTATTTTTGAGGATCATTTCCGCTATTCTGGGTTTTTTGTTGTTCCAAATGAATTTGAGAATTTCTCTTTCTATCTCTGTGGATGGAATTTTGAGGGAGCGTGTATTAAATCTGTAAATTGCTTTTGGTAAGATAGCCACTTTTATTATGTTAATACTGCCAATCCACGAACATGGAGATCTTTCCATCTTCTGACATCTTCTTCAATTTCTTTTTTTAGAGACTTGAAGTTCTTGTCATACAGATCTTTCACATGATTAGATAGGGTCACACAACAAATATATTTCATAATATTTGTGACTATTAAAAAGGGTGTCACTTCCTTAATTTCTTTCTCAGTCTGTTTATCCTTGGGGTAGAGGAAGGCTACTAATTTATTTGAATTAACTTTTTATGCAGCCACTTTTCTGAAGTTGTTTATCAGCTGTAGGAGTTCTCTTACATTTTTTGGGAGGGGTCACTTATGTATACTATCATATCATCTGCAAATAGTGATATCTTGAATTCCTCCTTTCCAATTTGTATCCCTTAGATCTCCTTTTGTTGCCTAATTTCTCTGGCTAGAATTTCAAGTACTATATGCAATAGATAGGGAGAGAGTGGACAGCCTTGTCATGTCCCTGATTTTAGTGGGTGTGCTTCAAGTTTTTCTCCATTTAGTTTGATGTTAGCTGTTGGCTTGCTGTTTATTTCTGTTATTATATTTAGGTATGGACCTTGATTTCCTTTTCTCCCTAACACTTTTATCATGAAGGCATTTTGTACTTTTGTCAAAGGCTTTTTCAGCATCTAATGATATGATCATGTGTTTTTTTTTCTTTGATTTTGTTTATATAGTGGATTACATTGATATATTTCCTTATATTGAACCATCTCTGCATCCCTGGAATGAAGCCTACTTGATCATGATGAATGGTTGTTTTGATATGTTCTTGAATTTGGTATGCATGAATTTTATTGAGTATGTTTGTATCAATATTCATGATGGAATATTCTTTGTTGCATCTTTATGTGATTTAGGTATCAGTGTATTGATGCTTCATAAAATGGATTGTGGAGTGTTCCTTCTGTGTCTATTTTATGAAATAGTTTGAGAAGTTTGATATTATGTCTTCTTTGAAGGTCTCAATGAATTCTTAACTGAAACCATTTGGTCCTGGATATTTTTGATTGGGAGACTTATAATGATTGTTCCTATTTCCTTAATGTTTATGAAACTGTTTAAATGGTTGATCTGTTCCTGATTAAACTTTGGTACCTGGTATCTGTCTTAGAAAATCATCCATTTCATCTCTATTTTCCAGTTATGTTGATTGTATGTTTTTGCAGTAGGATCTGACAATTTTTAATTCCTTCATTGTCTTTTGTTATGTCTCCATTTTCATTTCTGATTTTATTAACTTAGAAACTGTCCCTGTGTCCTATTTATCTATCCTGTTGATTTTCTCAAAGAACCAGCTCCTGGTTTTGTTGATTCTTTTTGTATAGTTTTTTTGTTTGTTTGTTTGTTTCTACTTTGTTGATTTCAGCCCTGAGTTTGACTATTTCATGCCATCTAGTCCCCTCTTGGGTATATTTGCTTCTTTTTGTTTTAGAGTCTTCAGATGTGCTGTTAAGTTGTTAGTGTATATTCTTTCCAATTTCTTTATGCAAGCACTTAGAGCTATGAGTTTTCCACTTAGCACTTCTTGTATGTCCCGTAAGTTTGGGTATGTTGTGCCTTAATTTTCATTAAATTCTAAAAAGTCTTTAAATTTATTCTTTCTTCCCTGACCAAGTTATCAATGAGTAGATAATTACTTAGCTTCCATGTGTAAGTGTCCTTTCTGTTTTTTTGTTGTTGTTGAAGGCCAGCTTTAGTCTGTGATGATATGATAGGATATTTGAGATTTTTTTCAATCTTCTTGTATTGGTTGATGATTGCTTTGTGTCTAATTATATGGTCTATTTTAGAGAATGTACCATTAGGTGTTGAGAAGAAGAAATATTCTTTTGTTTTAGGATAAAGTGTTCTATAGATATCCATTAAGTCCATTGGATTCATAACTTCTGTAAGTTTCACTGTGTCTCTTTTCAGTTTCTGTTTCCATGAGCTGTTCATTGTTGAGAGTGGGATATTAAAGTCTCGTACTACTATTGTGTGAGATTCATTGTGTGCTTTGAGCATCAGTAATGTTTCTTTTACAAATGTGGATGCCCTTGAGTTTGGGGCATAGATTTTCAGAACTGAGAGTTCCTCTTGGTGGATTATTCCTTCGATGAGTATGAAGTGTCCTTTCCCAACTCTTTTTGATAACTTTTAGTTGAAAGTCAATGTATTGAATACTAGAATTGCTACTTCAGCTTGTTTCTTGGGACCAATTGCCTTTTATTTTGAATTTGTGACTAGTTTGGGTACTGAAATGTGTTTCCTGTTGTTAGAGATTAAATTATGTTTGTGTGGTTCTCTTCTTTTGACATTGTTGTGCAATTAGTTTCTTGCCTTATCTTGGGTGTGTTTTCACTCCTTGTGTTGTAGTTTTCCTTCTATTATCCTCTGTAGGGCTGGATTGGTGGAGAGACTTTGTTTAAATTTGTTTTGTTTTGGTTTCTCCATCTATGAAAATTGAGAGTTTTGCTTGGTATTGTAGTTTTGACTGGCATTTTTGTTCTTTTACACTCTGTATGACATCTCCCCAAGATCTTCTAGCTTTTAGAGACTCTGTTGAGAAGTGTGGTGCAATTCTTGTGGGACTCCCTTTATATATTACTTAAACTTTTTCTTTTACCATTTCAATATTCTTTCTCTGTTCTGTACATTGGTGTTTTCATTATTATGTGATGGGAGAAATTCCTTTTCCGGTCCCATCTGTTTGGTGTTCTGTAGGCTTCTTGTACATATATGGGCATCTCTTTCTTTAGTTAGGGAAATTTTCCTCTATAATTTTGTTGAAGATATTTGCTGGCCTTTTGAGTTTGAAATCTTCACTCTCTTCTATCTTTCTTATTCTTACAATTGATCTTTTCATTGTGTCCTGGATTTTGTGAAGGTTTTGAGGTAGGAGCTTCTTGCTTTTTGTATTTTCTTTGACTGTGTTGACAATGCATTTTTTGGTATTTTTCATGCCTGAGATTCTCTCTTTAATGTCTTGTATTTTATTGGTGATTCTTGCATCTATGTTTATTGATCTCTTTCCTAGGTTTTCTATCTACAGGGTTGTCATCCTTTATTTTCTATATTTATCCAGCAATTGCAAAAACGCAGAATGAGATCTAGATTTTTATGGACCATGTTGATAAATCTTGCATTAATAAATCTACATGCTGTTTTGTCTGTTGGACAAAGTGTGTTGTTGTAAGGTCATGTGCCATGACAAATTAAGAAAGAGTACTTGCTGTTATTGGATCCATGGACATCAGTAAGTTTCATATTACAGTCATTCACAGAGAGGTTCACACATTTGTTCAATGCTCCAATAATCATCTGTGGGAAATTGGAATAATGTTCTTGTCTTTAGTGTTTAACTGAACAAAATAATTGGCCAGAAGAAATATATTTACTTACTAATCACTGTTAAAAATTGTGAAGGGGATCTCAGCAATTCTGTAACATCAAACTATTTTAAAATTCAATTTTGACTTACTTGTTATTTGTTTCATAGGACTTTCTCATGAGATTTTCCATTTGAGGAGTAAGGTAATAAAATTGGTTTTCAAGTTTCAAAGTTGATTTTCTCTTGATACATCTACATGAAGATTCTACATTTATTTCTTTATGTTATAATCTTTCACCCATATACCATGCATACTGTCCACTCTCACCTTCACCATGCCCTAAACACTTCACCCATCCTCTCCCACAAATCTTTACATATATTTATTTTTGTAGGATACAGTGTGTTTACCCAGAGCCACCTGTGTAACCATGCACCTAAAGATATTATTTGGAACCAGATGTGCTCACTCCTTGTTCACAACTAAAGAATATAGGTCTTATGTTTCAGAATCTATCAGAGATTAATGGTAGAAAGCTGTGAACCCATGTTTATTTCTTGATTGGAATGACATATAAGATTTCTGTGGCTTTCTTGTAGGTTCAGGTGGCATAGGTTTTATCTGTCTAGAAGAGGGCAATTTAATCATTGAGCTGGCACATCTTTTTTGGTCATTGGCGAAAATGGTATTTTTATAACAGAAATAAGATATAAAAGACATAAGAAAAGCTTCTGAGTTATGAGAATGTTCATAACATAGACATGACATAGACATGTCATATTGGAATCCCTTTTCCATCTCAATAAACAACTGAATTCACCATCCTAGAAAACTGGTATTTTCCCTGCTATTGAATAAACAAAGTGTTTTTGTTTTAGTGTTAAAACTTAATTACACATTTTCAAACCTGGACAATGTAAAAGCTTTTTTTTTATTGTCAAATCAGCAGATAGGAACATTTTCAAAGCTATATTTCCATTATGTGTATAATACTGTTTATATTTTGTGAAAGTTCAACTTACAAGAATACGGAAAAACATTTTATTACCTTTTACTTTAAGAATTCTGAATCTTATATCCCATTATACTCGATGTACTGTATCATTACACATGACAGATAAACTCACACCTCTTATGTTAGAGAGGTTATAAAATTGAGATAGAATAACATTTTTCCTGCTTCTCTAGGGTTTTATGTACTTCAGTTACTAAAAAACATAAAATGGTCAATAAAATATTTACTATTACATTGAAAGTCTCTGTAGGCATAAATTGAGTTGGGTAATATCTCTGGCTTTCCATAAAACACCTTACTTTAAAACATAGCAGTCTGTCTTTTATTTTACTTTATTTTATTTTATTTTTAACTTGAGTTTACATGCTTTTCAATGTTGATCTATTTAAATCTGATAGAAGTGATTTTCAGTTTTCATTAAAATGCTTATGACTGTCTTTATTGTTGCTGTCAAACTCTCATGTGGATGTTATGAGTTTAAAGTTGTTTTATCAGATTTATGGTGTTTTAATTATTTATTTGTTTTAGTGTTTATGTATGTGTGGTGTGTGCATATATGTATGCAGGTTCACATATTTATAGATGTTCTTGTCACATATCCATGTGCCAGATATCATTGGATTTTGCTCAAATGTTCTGCAATTTACTTACTGAGGCAGGTTTTTACACTGAAACAAGAGCTTTCAGATTTGGCTAATATAGGCATATATCTTTATCGTTCCAGCAATCTCTGTCTCTTTCTCCTGGGTTCTATGATGAGAGACATGTGGCCACACCTACCTGGATTTTGGTGGTTTCCAGTGATCAGTATTATGGTCCAATTCCCCACTGCATACTTCTACATAAAGCTATAATAGAAGAACTGAAGTTAAGTGTGTTTTGGAAAAATAACCTCTGTAAGACACATCCACTATTTTACAACTTGCAGCTTCTGTTGTGTGCAATACTCTGCTACTGGTTCCTTTTACCTACCTTTATTGAGTGTCTACATCCTACATACTAAGGATAAGCTCTCGTATTCAGTATTTAGTCCCTTGTTTTTGAAGACTCCATGGTACATTTTGAAAGAGTGAGGTTTTAAGGTTTACAATAACTTTTAACTCGTAGAAGACAAAATGAAGGACAAATTGGCAGAATAACAATACCATCTTCTTTGGAAGTCAGGGTTGGTCCATATAATTTTAAGCTATGACTTGGAAATTCCTGTGATAAAATGTCATTTTTATTCTTGTAGCTCATCTCATACATGTAGTCTTTCCCATACAATGAAATCTAAAGACAAATTTTCTGAGACTATTGACTTTCAATAATTTGGGTGGTATTATTTTTTAAGTAAAAATAATGCCCACTGATTTCTGTAGTAATAAAGTCCTTATTTTTCAAGGTAGCTTATTTCTTCCTTTCTCCATATTTATTCATTCTTTTACTTATTATATATTTTTGGATAGAGTCTTATTATGTAGCACTGTTTTGGCTAAACTCCTTATGTAGACTTGTGTGTGTTAAATTCAGAAAGATCTACCTGTCTCCGCGTGGAGTGCTTGGGTAAAAGGTGCTCACCAACAAGGACGCCCAGGGATTGTTACTTTCACTTTCAACTTTTCCCACAACCTGGAAATGTTGGTCAGTAGGCATATCTGTAAGGATTGTCTTGCTTTCCTTAATTGACATAGGAAGATTCAGTATAAAAGTGGAAACATTAATCCCTGGTTTTCACTGTAGATGAAACTAACTGGCTTCAAGACCCTGACTTGACTTTCTTGCAGAGATGAACAATAAACTGGTTGTGTGAGCTAAAAGAAATTAATTAAATTAATTTTGCCACGACCTTTTTACAGCATCAGAAATGAAACTGGAACTCTTCTAAATTTATTTACCAAAATCTTCACAGCAAACATTTACTTTGGCATGTGAGAAGATGATTTATTTCTTTTTACTTTTTATAACTTTAAAAACAAATTGTTCTAGCAATCTAACTCTTTTTTATTAAATTGTTTTATTTTTATATTCTAAATGCTGCCTCCTTTCTAATCCCTCCTCCCAGTATCCCTCTTCCCTGGGGATCAAGTCTCTACAGGAATAGGTACATCCTTTCTCACTGAGGCCAGAGAAGGCAGCCTTATGCTACGTATGTTCCAGGGGCAACAGACTAGCCCACATATACTCTGGTTGGTGGCTTACTCTCCTGGAGCACTGATGAGTACATGTTAGTGTATACTCTTCTTCTCTCTATGGTGTTTTTATCCCCTTCATCTTTTTTGATCCTTTCTCTCACTCTTCCATAGGTGACCCTAACTTCAAGCCAATGGTTGAATGCAAGTGTCTGCATTCATCTCAGTCAGCTGCTGTTAGAGCTTATCAAAAGACAGCAATGCTAGGCTTCTGTCTGCAAGCACAACATGGCATTAGTAATACTTTCAAGGTTTGGTACTTGGCTATGGGATGGATCCCAGGTTGGGCTGGTCATTGAGTGACACTGCCTTTATTCTCTGCTCCATTTTAGTCACTGCATTTTTTTATTTTTATTTTTAGACTGGAAAAATTTTGAATCAAAATTTTGAATGTAGGTGAATGGCCGCATCCCTCAAGTACATGGTCTGACTATCTACTAGAGGTGGTCTTTTCAGTTTCCATCTCTCCCTTGTTGGGCATTTCTTATAAGGTAATACCCACTAAATCCTGTGAGCCTTTCACATCCCCAGTCTATGCTACTTTCTCGATCTTCCATCCACTCCCCATTCTCTGCAACTGCACATTTCCATTCATTCTCCTGGCCTTCTTGACTTCTCTTCTGTCTCCCTCTATACCTGATCCTGTCAACCATTTACCCTCCCTCCCATCTACCACCCTAGTTCCTCCCTCCATCTGCCTACCATGAGTATTCTTCCCCCTTCTAAATAGGATTGAAGCATGGTCGTTTGGACTTGCCTTCCTTGTTAAATTTCATATGATCTGTGAGTTGTATCATGGGTATTGTGTACTTTTGGGGCAGGATCCACTTATCACTGAGTACATACCATGTGTGTCATTTTGGTTTTGGGTTAACTCACTCAGCATATTTTCTAGTTCCATATATTTGCATGCAAAACTCATGATGTCCTCATTTTTAATAGGTAAATAGTATTTCACTGTGTAAATGAAGCACATTTTCTATATCTGTTCTTCAGTTGAGAGACATCTGAATTTTTCCACCTTCTGGCTATTAAAAATAAGACTGGTATGAACATAGAAGAGCATTTGACTTTGTGGTATCCTGGAGCGTATTTTCTGTGTATGCCCAAAGTAGTATAACTGGGTCTTCAGGTAAGACTATTTTCATTTATTTTATTTTGCTGAGAAACTGACTGATTGATTTCCACAGTGATTGTAACAAGTTGTAATGACACCAGCAATGAAGAAGTGCTCCACATTCTTGCAAACATGTGCTGTCAATTTAGTTTTTGATGTTATCCCCAGTTTAGGGGAATGCAGGGGCCAGGAGGTGGGAGTGGATAGGTAGGTGGGGGAACACCCTCACAGAAGCAGGAAAAGAGGGATGGGATGTGGGTTCCTGGTAGGGGGGACAGGGAATGGAGATAACATTTGAAATGTAAATGAAGAAAATATTTAATTAAAAAAAAGATTTTGGCCATTTTCAATGGTGTGAGGAAGATTCTCAGGGGTTTATTGATTTGAATTTCCCTGATGACTAAGGATGGTGAATATTTTTTTAGGTGCTTCTCTGCCATTCAAGATTCCTTTGTTGAGAATTCCCATTTAGGTTTGTACACCATTTTTTAAAATTAGGTTACATGGGTTTTTTGGACTCTAATTTCTAGAACTCTTTATATATTTTGGATGTTAGATCTCTATTGGATGTTGGGTTAGTAAAATATTTTCTCAATCTGTAGGTTGCTATTTTGTCATATTGACAGTGTTTTTTGCCTTAGAGAAGCTTGTCAGTTTCATGACATCTCATTTGACAATTGTTGATCTTAGAGTCTGCGCCACTGGTGTTCTGTTCAGGAATTTTAATTCCCTGTGCCAATGCATTAAAGGCTCTTTCTGACTTTTTCTTCTATTAGATTCAGTGTATCTGGTTTTATGATGGGGTCCTGGATCCAGTTGAACTTGAACTTTGTACATGATACTAAATATGGATTAATTTGGATTCTTCTACAAGCAGACCGTCACTTAGACCAGCACTGTTTGTTGAATATGCTTTTTTTCCCCCACTATATAGATTTGACCTTCTTTCTCAAAAATCAAGTATCCACAGGTTTATGGGTTTATTTCTGGGTATGCAATTCTATTCCATTGATAGAACTGTCTCTGTACCAGTACCATGCAGTTTTTTATCAATATTGCTCTGGAGTGTAGCTTGAAGTCAGGAATGGTGACTCCCCTAAAAGTTCTTTATTTGTTGAAAAATTATTTCTCTTTCTTGGGTTTTTTTTTTCCTTATGAGTTGAGAATTGTTCTTTCCATGTCTATGAAAAATTTAGTTGGAATTTTGCATTGTATCTGTTGATTGTTCTTTTGTAATATGGCCATTCCATTATGTTAATCCTACCAATCCATGAGCGTAGAAGATCTTTCTTTTTGAGGGGACTTGGAGTTCTTGTCGTACAAATTTTTTTATGTGATTGATTAGAATTACATCAAAATATTTTATAATATAATGAAAAGTGTTGTTTTCTTAATTTCTATCTCAGATTGATTATCATTTGTATAAAGAAAGGCTACTGATTTGTTTGTGCTATTCTATATCCAGCCACTTTACTGAAGATGTTTATCAGCTGTTGGAGTTCTCTGGTAGAATTTTGGGGGTCACATATATATTGTCATATCATCTGAAAATAGTGAAACCTTGATTTTTTTCCTTTCCGATTTCTATCTCCTTGATCTCTTTTTGTTGTCTAATTGCTCTAGCTAGAACTTCAAGTACTCTAGTAAGTAAGTAAGGTGAGACTGCACAGATTTTAGTGGGATTGCTTCAAGTTTCATTCAGTGTTGTTTGTTGGTTTGCTGTGGATTGATTTTACTGTGTTTAGGTATGTGCCATGGATTCCTGATCTCTTTAAGAGTTTTAACATAAAAAGGTGTATTTTACCAAAGTCTTTCAGGATCTAATGAGATAATCATGGGGTTTATTTGTTTCTTTGATTGGGTTTATACAGTAGATTACACAGATGGATTTTTGTATATTGAGCTCTCTCTGCATTTCCTAGGATGAACCCTACTTGATCATGTTGAAGATGGTTTTGATGTGGTTTTGGACTTGGTTTGTAATAATTTTACTACTAAATGTTTCTGCATCAATATTCACAAGCAAAATTGGAATCACATTCTACTTCTTTGGTGGTTCTTTGTGTGGTTTGGTATCAGAGTAGCTGAGGCTTCACAGAATGAATTAGGTAATGTTCCTTTTGTTTCTAATTTGTAAAATATCTTGAGACATATTGGTATTAGATCTTCTTTGATAATCTGATAAAATTCTACACTTAAACCATTGACCGTGAGCTTTTGTTTGTTTGTTTGTTGTTGTTGGAAGGTTTTTATTGAATGTTTCTATTTATTTAGGGGTTGTCGAAATTTTTAGATAGTTTACCTGATCTTGATTTAACTTTGTTATATGATATCTGCCTAGAAAATCTATTACTTCATCTAGATTTTCTAATTTTCTTGAGTGTAGGTTTCAATTGTTATATCTCCCTTTTCATTTCTGGTTTTGTTAATTTGTATACCGTCTCTGTGCTCTTCAATTAGTTTGACTAAGTTTTTTATTGCATTGATTTTTCTCAAATAACCAGCTCTTAGTTTTGCTGATACTTTGTATTGTTTTCCTTGTTTCTAATTGGTTGATTTCTGCCCTGAGTTTGACTAAGTCCTTTCATCTAAAACTTTTGCATGTGTTTGCTTCCTTTTATTCCAAATCTGTCAGATGTGTTGTTTTGTTGTTAGTATAGTGTGCCTCCAATTTCTTCAAGAAGGCACTGAGTGCTATGCATTTTCCTCTTATCAGTGCTTTCATTGTGTCTCCTAATTTTGATTATGCTGTGCCTTCATTTTCATTATATCCTAGAAAGTCATTAATTTTTTTCTTTATTTCTTCCCTGACCAAGCTACCACTGGGTAGTGAGTTTGGTCAGTCTTCATGAGTATGTGGGCTTTCTGTTGTTTTTGTTGTTATTGAAGTCCAGATTTCTCTATGCTAATCTGATAGAATGAATGGGGATTATTTTGGCAAAATGATGGATCCTGTGTCCACTTGGTTAGTCTGTGTGTTTTTAATCAGAAACTGAGTCTGTTGGTTTTGAGAGATATTAAAGACCAAGTGCTGCTATTTCCTGTTACTTTTGTTGTTGGAGGTGGTATTATATGTGTGTGTGATTCTCTTGTATTGAGTTTGTTGTGAGATGATTAATTTCTTGTGTCTTTTGTGTGTAATTACCCTCCATTTTTGGAGTTTTGCTTCTATTTACTCTGTAGGGTTGGATTAGTAGAAAGATATTGTTTACATTTGGTTTTCTCATGGAAAATCTTGGTTTCTGTATCTATGTTGATATATGTTGAGAGTTTTGCTAGGTATAGTAGTGTGGGGCAGCATCTGTGGTTTAATGGGGTCTATATGACTTCTGTGCAAGACCTTCTTGCTTTTATAGTCTCTCTTGAGAAGTCTGGTGAGATTGTGATAGGTCTTCATTTATATGTTACATGGCTTTTTCCCCTTATAACATTTAATATTCTTTCATTGTTTTGTACATTTAGTGTTTTGGTTATTATAAGACAGGATGATTTTTCTTTTCTGGCTCAATCTATTTGTTGTTCTTTATGCTTTTTATTCACTTATGGCTATCTCTTTCTTTAGCTTGTAAGACTTTTCTTTTACGATTTTGTTGAAAAAAATATTTTCATCATCTTCTCTTCCTTTTAGTCTTAGGTTTGGTCTTTACACTGTGTCCTGAATTTCCTGGATGTTTTGAGTTAGGATCTTTTTACACTTTGTATTTTCATTGAACAATGTGTGAATATCTTCTATAGTATCTTCTATGCCTAAAATTCTTTCTTCCATCTTTTTTATTCTGCTGGTGATTCTTGCATCTGTAGCTCTTGATCTCTTTCATAGGCTTTATATCTCTAGGTTTGCCTCCATTTATGGTTTCTCTATTATTTCTATTTTTACTTTTATGTCTCTGGCAGTTTTGTTCAATTTCTTCACCTGTTTGATTTCATTTTCCTCTATTTTTAAGAGATTTTTTGGTTTTCTCTTTTAGGGTTTCTATTTGTTTGCCTGAGTTTTCCTGTATTTCTTTAAAGGAGTTATTTATATTCTCCTTAAAGGATTCTATAGTCATGATGAGATGGTATTTTATCTCAAAATTTTGTTCTTTGTGTGTTTTAGAGTCTCCAGGGCATCCTCTGTTTAAGAGAACTGGTTTCTGATGGTGCCAAGTTACATTAGCTTCTGTTGTTTATGTACTTGTGTCTGTCTTTCACCATCTTGTTATCTCTGATGTTAACAGTCCTGGTTGTCTTGGATTTGGGCAGGCCTCTTTAGAGGCAAGTCAAGCTGTGTGACTGGTTTAGAGCAAACAGTGCTGTCTCTGGTTAGGACAGGCCTTCTGTGACCCTGGTTATAGCAGGACTCCTGTGTAACGTGTCCTTGTGTGCCAGGTTAAAGCAGACTTCCTGGGAGGAGACAGGTTTTTTGGGGGATCTAGGGACAGGCATGATATTTTGTTTCCCTGATTATGGCAGACATCCTGAAAGGCAGGTAGGCTTTGTGGTGGGGATAGGAGAGTGTGGCTGAGTCACTGATCTGATAAGTATTCAAGTGGAGGTGCTGACCATAAGAGGGCAGGTCCCAACTCTGGAGATCAATTTGTACCAAATTATATGTATTTGTGTATTTGTATTATACATTTGTACTAATTTAATTTTACTTTCTTCTATGCTGTGTAGATTATGAATGAAGCTAAATTATGTGTTTGGGGAGGAGGGGGTCTAATATGGATACATTTTCACATGCCAATACCTGTGAAGGCCAAAGAATGATGTTAGGATATTTTTTCCAGTACTTCTCTATGTCACAGAGATTCTCACTGAATCAGGGACTCACCATTTTAGACAAACATGTTGCCCATTGAAAACCCAAAGTTTCTCTTTCAAGCTCTGGGGTTGCATACATGTACAATCTCACCTGCACAAGTTTTTGTTTGTTTTTGTTTCTGTTTTTAACTTTGTTGTATGGGTTCTGTAAGTCCACACTCATGTCCTTGTGCTTTTGGAGCAAGTGTTTTACCAATTTATTCATCTTCCCATTCTCCATTGTAATTTATTTTGCTATGGTTTTATCCATGAAACCTATCTATTTAGTCCTTGACATGGATTAGCAATACTCATTACGTTCCCTGGTCTGTTATGAAGGCTCCAGTACTGGTAGTGACTCTAAAAATGTACTCCTTAGGAGTTCATAAAGTCTAACTTCATAACATGTTTACTGAAATTTTCATTAGTGTCACATTATAACAATAGTAGATATAGGAAGATGATATGATCTCATTAACTAACAATTCTTTGGGAACATACTAACTATGATGAAGTTTTTAACAAAAAGATGACCATGTCAGTAAAGCATTGCCTAGACCTAGTTTTCTGAGAAGTAATGAATGAAAGCCAGAGAAGAATGTGTGAAAACTTCAGCACAAAGAAAAAACATCCTCACAGTCCCAGGGTCTCATTCCTATTTTATATAATGGAGTGTAGATTTCACAAAGCACTTTATGCTGCTTTGCTGCTTGAAGCATTTTCACAATCATGGGTTTGTTGTCTGCATTTGGTCTGTCTCCCAGAACATTTCCCATCTTAAAACTGAAAAAGATCTTTAAAACTCTTACTTACTCAGTTTGATATTTAGAAGTTATTTTTGATTTCTACCCTCTCTGTTCCAATATGAATAGAAATCTTTTTATCTTTATCTCACTAGCATCTTGTATTTACATTTAAAGATCACTTATACTATGATTCATACTATGCTTAATTATATTTATTGACAACCTGACAAGTTCTAAAAACACCTAGGACATAAGGCTTTGTGTGTATATGTTATCGAGCATTTAGATTAGGTTAATTTAAGTTGGAAGCCCCACTACAAATTTGGGAGGCACTATTTTATGGCTTGTGATGCTATGAATTAAGAAATTGAAAAAAGAAAGTTATCTGAGTACTATCATTCATCTGCGTCTGGTTCCTGACTACACAACATTCGTATGAATGAAAGAAACTACAGTCTCATACCATAAAAACATACATAAGTTTTATATCCTTGAGATTTGAGTTAATTTTCTTGTAGCACCACTCTGAAATTGAGAGTTAAAGAGGATGGAAGCCTAGATCAAGTGAAATGACTCTGGGCACCAGATGCCAAGTAAACACAGCACAGCAATTTGATTGATGAAAAATCTGATAGGCCATACTAGGACACATTATAGAATAATATATAATATACTATAGGTAGAATCCACACAAATTGAATGAGCTTTGTCTGTTTGAGTCAGCTGAACATGACTGAGTAAAATTTGTCATCACTTCTATAAAAATAGGATATCTGGGATAGATTATTGAAAAGCAACATGGATAGAGAGCTGGAGAACAGGATTCAAAGAGCATATAGGAAAAGTTCTGTGGGATTGATTTTAGTATTAAAAGAGCTCACACTAGTAATCTATACATTGACTACTTTAATTCCTCTCACTCTTTAACTGTTTCAAGTGATTTTACTTTAAGAAATTGTTAAATGGTGGGCCAATCAGGTAGCTTATTAATTAGAGACAGGAGGATAAGAAATTAAAGGTCATTCTTAGGATCCATGTTTGTCTTGGCTAAATTAGACTATGTAACAAATAAATAAATAAACCATGACATGTTTTCAAGCCACGTTAGAGTTTTCTTCATTGCCATTGTAAAGTGTCATGCCATAGGAAGGTACTTATTTGATGATACAGTTTTCTTTGTTCTTGCATTATTTATGACTCTGTGCTTTGCCTATTAAGTTATTCATCTGCTTGTCACATTCTCACAGCAAAATGAGTGACTGCTTACTTTGCAGCTGTTCTTAAACTCTGTCATGACCCTCTCAAACTCTGTCATGTCAAATATCAGATATCTTGAATACCATTAAGATTAAGTACAGTAGCAAAATAACAGTTAAAAAGGAACAACAAAATAATTTATTGGTGGGTTTACCACAACATGTGGAATTGTGTTACAGGATGGCAGCATTAGGAAGGTTGCAAACTACAGGCTTAAAGAATGCTGATTTAGTGCTGATGTTCACCACGAATGCTGCCAGTATCTCAAGTACACTTATATATGCAATTAATGTATGGTCAATTATAAGTACACTTTGAAAATATTATGTTAATTCATTTTTGGCCTTTTACTACAAATAATATAGTTGATAAAGTTTCTTCTGTATAGTCAGCATTTCATCATGGACAACTACAACAGAAATTATTTTAGTAGGAAAACTTTGCAGATTCTGATGAACTTTTGATGTTCTGCTTTGTGTGTGTAATGGAAAAGGTGCATGATCGTGTGTAGAGAATAGTGGACAATTTCAGGAGTCATTCTTTAGATATCTCTCACCTTTTATTTTATTTTAAGTCAAGTTCTCTCACCAAAGTGGAGTGTGCTCTAGTTAAACTAAGCTGGCTGGGTGGTGTAAAGTTGTGGTTGCCTGCACACAACCCAGCAAGATCAAGCCAATCAACATTATAGCATAGATGGGGAAGGAAATTCTAAGCCCTTATCCCTCTCTAAGTTGCTGTATACAAATGAGAGCTTCACAATCAACCAGATGCATGTTTCTTCAAGGGTGATTTATTGGTCAGTGTTTATACAGACATGAAGAAAACAAAACAAAACAAAGCAACCCAAGACCTTCTAAAAGCAACTCAGGAAGAAAAGGGTTTATTTTGCCTTCTTAATTGCAGTACTTCTTTCATGGAAGAGATAGGAAGGAGCAGGAAGTGAAATATAGAGAACACAGAAGTACTGTTAACTGTCTTGGTCTTCATGGATTTCTCAGTTTGCTGTCTTACAGTATCCAGGAGTGCACAACCCATCACAGTGATCTGGCTCTTCCCACATCAATAATCATTTTTTTTGGGGGGGCGGTTTCAAGACTGGGTTTCTCTGTGTAGCCCTGGCTGTCCTGGAACTAACTCTGTGGATCAGGAATCTACCTGCCTCTGTCTCCCAAGTGTTGGAATTAAAGGTGTGTGCCACCACTGCCTGGCTTAATCATAAATTATTTATCTGGAAGATATACTACAAACTTTTCCATGAACCAAACTACTGGGGACATTTCTTAATTGAGGTCTCTCTTTCAAAATGATTCTAACTTGTGTCAAATTGAAATAAAGCTTACCTGATTAAATAAAGTTTCTATTAAGTTGGTCAGTGGCTAGCCCTACACAAATCTGGTCTACCAGTGGACAACCCTACACACTTGTGCTGTGAAAGTTGATGACCCTACACCCATATCCTATGACAGTGGCTGGTTCTACATTCATGTCCTGTAGCAGTGCTTGGCACTATGTACATGTGCTTTGGTCGTGGATGGCTGTATACTCCTATGGTATGATAGTGAATGGCCTTATACCCTTGTAATCTAGTATTTTCTGGCCTTACAACTATAAGTATACTCAGTGGGCTAACTTAAAAAAATAAAAATGAAGAGAGCATGATGTCAGGATGGGGATGTGAAAGAGATCTTGAAAGGGTGACAAATATGATCTAAACACCATTTATACACATATAAAATTACCAAAAATAAATGTTAAAAATAAGTTTGCCAAGTGGAGGTCATTAAATTTGTGAAGCTATAATCTATTCTGCAATTGAGTCTATATCAGACTTTGCGCAAAGAGCACTACTATTTGGCAGAGGAAATACAAGACACAAATCTCATTAGACAGCCAAAATTACCAAATTCATTGTCTCTGCAGAATAACTCAAAACTTTCATTCATCTAATATGATGATGGACGTTTAATATATCAAATTTATATATCTTAAAATCTTTCTCACAAGTTGTACAGTTATGATTCAGTCACAATTTGATCATTTAAAGGTTATGTTAAAGTTAACATAAGTTTCTGGCATTTTTATGAGCCCTTGTTCCACATCAATGAATTATAGGCTCCCAGATTTCTGGGTTGTAAAAGAGAACTTGTAGATCACTGGAAAGTGTTCTTGAGTGAAACAATATTGGTATTAATACCATGAAGTATTATTCTGCCAAATGTATAGCCATTTGCCATCTCCCTGCTTGATCTTAGTCCTAGTCATCAACCATCACTGTATATTTATATCACAGGTGTTCATGAAGAAACAGTTTAAATAATTGAATTCACAATGAAGAACAATTTACTAAAAATGAAAAACTTTTATTAAATAAATTGACATTTAAAAGATATTTTTGATGTGGTATACATATAAAATGAAACGGTTTTGATCATAATGAAGTCATATTGTTTACTTATAGTGGATGCAAGTGGGGGAATTTTTCTATCATTGGCTTATGTGAACTAAGCCAATGGAAGAAAAATTAATATCATGTTTTCTTTTACTTTTGACAAATATTTATTTAATTTTGTGGGTTTTTTTATGTGTGACTATGTATACAGGTTCTTTCAAAGGTCAGAAGAAGGTACATAGTAGTGAGTGACTTATCATGAGTGATGAAAACTGAACTTGGGTCCTTTTCAACAGCAACAAAGACTTCTAACTACTTAGCTATTCCTCTTGCCCTTTCAATCATGTTTGACTACTTTATTTTGTATAGTTACGAATCTCACGTACAAATATACAATGAATGTAGAAATGAAATTGTCTAAGACAACAAAAGAGTAGAAAAAGAAGTGGCAAAGGAACAGGAAAAGGCAGAAGGGAATCTATATACTCAACATATAATGTGGATAGTCTGAACATTTAATGATTAAAATAAAATATTAAAATTATGTATCTGTCTAAGTGCCATTAAGAGCAAATGTGTACAGGTGCCCACAAGGACTAGAGGCAGTAGATCTTTCTGTAGCTGGAGCTATAGATAAATCCCTCAACATGGGTTATAGGAAGAAAATTCAAACTCTCTGGAGAGCAATGTATTCTTTTGCCCACAGAACCATCTGTTCAGTCTGCAAATTAAAAGCAAAAATAATTCAAGATAAATATTTTCTATTTATGTATTATTTTAATATAGAAAATACATAATTGAATGTTAGCATTAAGATTGCTTAGTACCTGACAAAACACGTTTGGAACACTGTTGTTAAGGGACCCACATGACGACCAAGTTACACATCTGCTACATATATGTAAGAGTCCTAGATTCAGTTCTTGCATACTCTTTGGTTAGTGATTCAGTCTCTGGGAGTATCCAAGTGTCCATGTGAGTTGACTCTGTTGGTCATCCTGTGGAGTCCCTGTCCTTTTCAGGTCTCTTAGTTTCTGCACCCCCCCCAACTCTTCAATATGAATCCTTGAGTTCTATGTATTGTTTGATAGTAGGCTTATGCATTTCCTTCCATTGGCTATGAGCAAAGCCTCTCGAAGAATATTATGCTAGGTTCCTGTCTGTGAGCATAACAGAGTAATACTAATAGTGTCAAAAAATGTTTTACCTATCACACACACACACACACACACACACACACACACACACACAAGCAGTAGTATTAATAATACTACTAGTACTATTACTACTATTACTAGTAGTAATGCTACTACTAATGCTACTACTACTACTACTATTACTACTACCATGAACATCAAGTAACAGGAATCACCAATCATTTGTCAAGGATATCTCTCAACATCAATGGACTCAATTCCCCAATTAAAAGACACGGGATACCAGAATGGATGCATAAACAGAATCCATCATTCTGCTTATACAAGAAACAAATTTCAGTAACAAGGATAGACATTACCACTTAGCAAGGGGCTACAAAAAATAGCAAAACAAACAAAAAAACATTTTCCCAACAGTTAGTCGCATGAAACAAACTGGAAGAGCCATTCTTGTGTAGCATTTCACTACAATCTAATTAAGAACCCAAAAACTAATTGAAAGGAGTAAAGAGAAATCTGGAATTCTTTTGATATCTTTGTGGAAGTGTGCACACATGTGTGTACATATAATGTACCTCTTTCTATTTATATGTGTGAAGGGCAAAATTCAATAATTGCTGTGTTTTGTAGTGTGTTTCTTCATCTATTTTTTTTTTTATATACACAGTCTCTAACTGAACCTGGCTCTTGTCCTAGGCATATATTTTTTGTCTCCGCTACCCTAAAACCACATCATGCTAACTAGCTTATTGAAAAATGTGAATTACAGGAATTAAAGACAGTTTTTCATGTTTTTGTCAAACATCATACAACTAAGCCCTTTTCCTACTCTGTGGACTCTTGAGTGTTTGGTTTTTCTGTATATATCATGCTTTATGTCATAAAAGACTTTGATCTGTCTTCATTATTGTCAGGTTTTACCGAAAACATAAACACAATTTTGTCTGTTTCCCAGAATCTCAGACTACATTTTCAGTTTAAGTTATAATGGCATGACATATTCTTAATATAAGTAACCTTTATCCTGCTTGATGCTGTATTGAGAGTGAGACTTATCTCTCAGCATTTACAACTTGTACCAGAAGAACAGAGGACATTATCAGAAGATCTATGGATCCTCTAATTAAGTTGCAAGGAGCTTTTAAGCATAATAAAAAAACCATCATTCCTGTCCATCACTCACTATCTCAGACACACACACACTTTGGTGTTTTATTACTTTCTATTGTTTGGAGTTTATATTTAAAATATTATATACATGTAATGGCATTAATTCATACCACCTATAAAACAAATACATATAGCTTTAGGTCAGAATGTGTTCATGATAATTGAAGTTTAAGTTTCTCACCAATGTTCATGCATTTCAATTTGTAGACATATTCTAAACATAATTATTATCATTTTCATGTAACTTGTTGAGTTATTTTGTCAAATGTCATGCAATGAACATTTGATTGTCATGCAATGAACGTATGATTCCTGTAGACACACAAACACACACAACACAAAAGACTCAATGATATAGACTATTTGATTAGAATTAACTCAAAATTTAACATTGGTCCATGAATTATTTAAAATTAAATTGGTTTAGTTTTTCTTGCCTAAGTGTTATTCTCACACTCATTAGCAGCAGTTAAAAATATTCTAAAAATTCAAGTCAGCTATCAGATTGGTATTAAGGCATATTCCTTAAGAGGAAATTCAAGCCAGGTACTATAAACAGATATAAGTACCCATAGCATGTGAAGTCTAGTACCCTAGAAAAGCTACTACTGTCATTCCTATACAAGTATAATTCCCCATTGCATTCCAAATACCTGTCTTAATATCCAAAGATAAATGTACATTTCATCACTCATCAAAGATGCTCATTTTTTCAGAAAGGAGAACCACAGAAATCTGCAGCTGGCCAGATTTCAGGAAAGAAATGAATATGAATACACAGCCACAGCTGCTACTTCTTCAACACCAGCCCTTCATCTAAGTCTCAGGGAATATTATAGAAGAGGAGGTAGTTCACTTCAATATTAAAAGATTTGTGCTTTATAAGGGCTCAGATATAAGTGAGTACATACTATACCTGGCTTTTTGGCTTTGGTTTACCTCACTCAGGGTGATATTCTGAAGTTCTATACATCTACCTACAAAAATAATGATCTTTTGTTTTTAATAGTGTTAGCATTCTGTCTAAACTCCACTCCCCCAGTTAACTGGTTACAGCTAGGTATGCTCTTCCCCACAGTTACTTGGCAACAGCCATGTAGGCTTAGCCCACTATAAAAGGGGCTGTTTGCCCCCTCCTTGCTCTCTTGATCTCTTGCCCTTGATCTCTCTGTCCCCTCCACCCTGTCCCCTTCCCTTTCACCTAGCTCCACATAGTCATGGCCAGACTCTACTTCTCTACTCTCTTTCTCTCTCTCTGCCTCTCTCTGCCTCTACTACCCTCCTGAATCTCCTCCCCATACCCTGAATAAACTCTAGTCTATACTATACCAGTGTGTGACTGGTCCCTCTAAGAAGAGATGCCTCAGCATGGGCCTGTTGAGGCATCTCAACATCTCATCTTCTTCCCCATACCTCACCACACACCCAGAGAACATATTCTCTTTATCTTTCAATAAACACATCAAATAGCTGAGTGATACTTCGTTGTGTAGATGTATCACATTTGCTTTATTTATTCTTCAGTTGAGGGATATCTAGGTTGTTTCCAGATTCTTGCTCTCAAGAATAAAGCTGTTATAAACATAGTTGGGCAAGTGTCCTTGTGTCTTTTGGGTATAACTGGGTCTTGAGGTAAAACAATTATCAGTTTTATGAGAAACTGCCATATTTATATCCAATGTAGTTGTCCAAGTTTGCACTTCCACCAACAGTGAAGAAGAGTTCCCCTTGCTTCACATCCTTGCCTGCATGTGGTATCATTTGAGTGTTTGATCTTAGCCATTCTGATAGATCTTCGATGGAATCTCCAGGTGCTTTTATTTGCTTTTCTCTGATAGCTTAGGACTTTGGACATTCTTTAAGTGTTTCTTGGCCATTTGAGATTCCTCTACAGGGAATTCTCTGTTTAGTTCTGTATTTCATTTTTAATTGTGCTTTTTGGTTTATTGTGTTCTAATGTCTTGAGTTCCTGATGTATTTTGGCTATTAGCCCTGTGTATGATGTACAGTTGATGAAGATCTTTTCCTAACATGTAGGCTCCTGTTTTTCTAATTGGTGGTCTTCTTTATCTTACAGAAACTTTTCAGTTTCAAGAGGTCTCAATTATCAATTGCTGATCTTATAGCCTAAGCACAGCCATTGCTGGGTGTTCTGTTCAGGAAGCTGTTTCCTGTACCTAGGGGATTAAAGATCTTTTCCACCTTCTATTAGATTTAGTTTATCTGGTTTTATGTTGAGGTCTCTGATCCACTTAGATTTGAATTTTGAGCATGGTGATAAGCATGAATCTCTTTGCATTTTTTCTACATTTAGACTTGAATAAAAAAATGTTTAAAATAAACCAGCACATTTGTTGAAGATGCTGTATGTTTTTTCATTGAATGGTGTTGTTTTGGATGTAAAAAATCAGGTATCTGGAGGTGTGTGGATTTATTTCTGAGTATTTTATTTCCTTGATCTTCTTTATTAGTCTTATTGCTATAGTGAGAATTTTCCCTACTATGTTTTATAGGTAGAGAAAGAACAGAAAACCTTATCTTTCCCTGGTTATAGTGTAATTGCTTGAACCTTCTTCTCTCTCCATTTAATTTAATGTTTGCTATTGGACTGCTGTATATTGCTTACATTATATTTAGCTGTGCACCTTACATCCCTAATCTAGGACTTTTAGTATTTTAAGGGGTGTTGGATTTTGTCAAGGGCTTTTCAGCATCTAGTGAAATGATCATGCATTTTTTTATTTTAGTTTGTTTGTATAGTGGATTACACTAATGAATTTTCATACATTGAACCATCCTTGCATCCCTGGCATCAAGTCTGCTTAATCACCATATATGATGTTTATAATATGTTCTTGGATTGGGTTTGCAAGTATTTTATTAAATATTTTCACACCTATGTTTATAAGGGAAAATGGTCTGATGATCTCTTTCTTTGTTAAGATTTTTTTTTTTTTGGTGGTTTTGGTATCAGGGTGACTATAGTCCTATAGAATGAGTTTGCCAATGTTCCTCTGTTTCGATTTTGTGGAACAATTTGAGGAGTATGGATATTAGCACTTCCTTGAAGAAATGTTAGAATTTTGCACTAAAACCATGAAGTTCTGGGCTTTTTTGTTTTGTTTTGTTTTGTATGGGAGAATTTTAATGACTACTTCTATTTCTTTAGTGTTAATGGGAATATTTAAATAATTATTTTATCTTGATTTATCTGTGGTATGCTGTATTCATCTGAAAAGTCATCTATATCATTTATATTTTCCAATTTTTTTTTAAATTATAGGCTTTTAAAGTAAGGCCTAATGATTTTCATTTTTCTCATTGTATGTTGTTTTGTCTCCCTTTTCTTTTCCAATTTTGTTAATTTGGATACTGTCTCTCAGCTGTTAGTTTGGTTAAGAGTTCATCTATCATCTTGATTTATTCAAAGAACAAGCTCTTGGTTTTGTGGATTATTTGTGTTGTTCTTTATATTTCTAATTGATTAATTTCAGGCCTGAGTTTAAATATGTTCTTCCATCTACTACTCTTGTTTTGTTTTTTCTTTTGAATCTTTTATTTTATTTTCTCTAGAACTTTTAGGTTTACTTTAAAATTGCTAATATGTGAACTCGAATTTCTTAATGAAGATAATGCTATGAATTTTTGTCTTTGTAATACTTTAATTAAATTCTATAAGTTTGAGTATGTTGTGCCTTTGTTTACACTGAATTTGAGAAAGTCTTTAAAGTCTGTTTTTATTTCTTGACTAATTTAGTGAACACTTGTTGTGTATAGCCTCGGCCTTGTATTTTGATGTTAATTTCCCTTTCCTGGAAAGGCTGCAGAGGAGGAGTGAATTATTACACAGGTGAATTCTAGTGAATCTTCTGCCCATCTTAATTTGTAAAATAAAGATTGGAGCCAGTGATTAGGCAGAAGAAGGGAAGGTGGAGAAATAAAGATTGGTGGGAAGAGAGCAGGAAGAGAGCAGGAAGAGAGAGAAGAGAGAGAAGGTGACAAAGGAGGATGACTGTAAAGCAGGAGGTAGAAGGACAAGCACAGGGTCTAGAAAACCCTCAAGTTATAAGTGTCTCATAGCAGGGAAATAGAGTTGTGAAGTGGTGAATCTGCCCAATCTAGGCTTGAAATAAAAGTATTCCCATTATAAATTTCAAGAATGCTGCTCTGCTGAGCATTGATATAGTAGATACTGCTGATAAAACTACTCATTTCCTGAGGTCAGTACTTCTATTTTGGTCAAGTTTCAAGAATGGCACATATAGCTTGATTATGCTAGTCCTTTTTGTCCTGGGAATGATTTTATTCTGCCCATCATGTTAAAGCTTGACTTTAACAACATCAACATGTTGGCAGTCAAAGTACATGGTTTGAACCTGAAAATGAACCCACCCAGACAGAGTTATTAAATTAATAGGTTGGCAAGCCAAGGATGGGTAAGTTTCTTCAAACAACTTTACCAACCTAAGACAGAAGCACATTGCTTTTGATAAGGTAAATTCCATGATGGGTAAGGAAGGAATTATGGTCAGAACTACCTAAGACAGGCTCAGTCTTGTTAATAAAATAAAAAAGAAAGATACTTTTTTATTTACATTTCAAATATTTTTCCCTTTTCAGGTCTCTCCTCCAGAATCCCCTATCCCATCTTCACTCTCCCTGCCTCTCCACCAACCACCCACCCATACCTGCCTTCCTACCCTGGCATTCCCCTACACTGGAACATCAAAACCTCTCAGGCCCAAGGGCCCCTCTTCCCACTTATATCCAACAAGGCCATCCTCTGCCACATATGCAGCCAGAGCCATGGCTAACCTCCTTACGTACACTTTGATTGGTGGTCAAGTCACTAAGAGCTCCAGAGGGCCTTCCCAGTTGACGCTGATGCTCCCTGCCCATGGTGCTGCAAACCACCTCAGTTTCTTAGTCCCTTCTCCAACTCTTCCAATGGGGAAATCAACATCTTTATCAAGCCATCCGCATTTTATAACAGAATGACTTACTTGCAGAAGAGTTGGCCTTTGGTAGGAACATGTATCTTTTGGCATGTGAGACCAGGTTTCACTCAACCTGCCTAAACCCTTACAAAGTACATAACACCTTTGAAGCCTGGCAAAAGTTGGCTTAATACTTTGAAGGTACTTGGTCAGACAAATTCCTTAACTCTTCTGTGCTGTTAAGGGAGAATAGCCAACTTCAATTTGACTAGAATATCTCTGCTCTCCCTAAATTCTGGATTCTTGGGAAAAGTATGGGACAATATTGAGAGGCTTTTGATCCCTTATGGAGAGCTACTTATACTATGGTGGGAGAAATTTTCATGCTACTGATTATTTTATTTAAGGGTCTGTCATAGCATATCTCCAGTCAGTGTTCCATAAAGAAGGCGACCTTCCAGCTGCTGATGGCTCTTGAAAATCCCAATTGTGGCCTCACTAAGGAAGTGTTCAAAGCAAAGATGGCAGAGATCCAAGAGACCACCACATATGATGTCTCTCATCTCCCCATTGTGTAACATCCCTCCAGAGTGATATCTTATTCAAGAATGGTAATCAATGACTAATAAGATCCTAGAAGACAGGACAACCTTAGACAAGCACAGTCTAGTATACTGGGAATCCTCCAGGTTGGTTTAACAATGTTGAGGCAATGGCAACCCAGTTCCCACTAGGCTGTCAAAATCTAAACCAGGAGGGTAGATATGTAGCAGGAACTGCAGAGCCACCTCTATGTAAAGGCTGGGAGCCACAGAGCTGCAAAAGCAACTCTTGCAGAAAGACCTAATCAAGGACTGCCTGAGAGACCAAGAATTGCTGTTTTAGACAATCACAGAAAATCAGGAACTGCTGTTTAGAAGAGATGCTTTCTTGGAACGGATGGAGTGTGAGTAGAAGGTATTAAAGAAGCTTGCAGCAGTACTCAGATGAGTTTGCTGTGGTGTTTCTCACCTGTTCCTGGAGTACGTGTCATTGTCTCTGCAACACCTCACACCCAAACCCTAGGGAAAGGTAGGGTTGGGCAGCGAGTAGTTCAAGGCACAGGCAACAACAAGCAACCTGTAGTTTTTCCAGCTGTGCTTTCAGGCACAACCTTAAGTGGGTGTGAAAAAGCTAGAGGGACAACTGAAACCTTCTTGTCATAGCTAATCTCTGGTGTGGGCTGAAGGTTTCTTAAGCACCTGTCTAAAACACAACAGTCTATACTAGTTATTGAAAAAGATTCTCTATCTAATTATTAAATCAAAAACAAAACTTCTGGTAATCCAGCAGCCAATTAAAAGCCACAGGGATGCTGCTAGTTTTTAAATCTGTCAAAATATTTCATGTTTTGAACTTTCGACAAATCCCCCAAAGCCAACAGGCCAAGGAAACATTGCCATTGGACAGGCTTTTTCTCCTGTTTTCTATCATGGCAAGAGAAAACAAGCCTCCTTGTTTTGGGAGAAAATTCCTCAGAGAGGGCCAACATAGATTGACACTATACAACCAGATAAAAGCTATGCATGTAAAAGAAGCATTAGGGATTAGAGTTGGAAGTGTGAGCTTAGTGTCTGGCTATTCTAAATAAAATTGTAGATTTTAGGCTCAGTAAACTGAAAATCTCTCTCTCTCTCTCTCTCTCTCTCTCTCTCTCTCTCTCTCTCTCTGTCTGTCTCTCTCTGTCCTCTAAAAAATAAGTAATATAATAAGTAATATAATAAGTCCTCTGGCTCCATATGGACATACACTGGCAAGAAAACTCACACACATATTAGCAAATGCAAATATATCAGCATATGTAGGGAAGCAACATGTGTATAACCAAATAAATTAATAGGATACAGTTAGGGGTCACCTGAGAAATATATCTCAATTAAGTGATTTCCAAAATCAAATTGGCTTATATATGAATGACTATGTATGGTCTTGGGCTGTGTAAGAAAGGTCGATAAACATAAGCCAGCAAATGATCCAGCAAGCACTGTTTTGTCATAGTTTCTCTAACAATTTACTATTAGAGTATCCACCCTGACTTCCATGAATGAAGATTTGTGACATAGATGTATGTGTAAGCAAAATAGATTATTTCTTCTAAATTCCATCATATTGTCTGTTATTAAAAAAAAAGAAAATAAATCTAGAAAATAACATAAGTAAATCAATAAACAAATAATAAGTAAATAAATTTAATTCACTTTATTATATTACCAGAACTCTCAACCCACTTTCTTTTTTTTTTATTGAATATTTTATTTACATTTCAGATGCCAATCTCTTTCTCCATTTCCCCTTCCTAGAAAACCCCTATCCCGTGCCCCCCCTTTTCCATTTGGCTTTTACACAATTTTTTAAAAATGTTAATCAAGGGCTTTATAAGTATGGTAATGCTCAATCAGAGTTGTAACCTAATACCCAACCTAGCTATGTAAACTATATTTGACTAGTGGAGACACGTGAACTTCTGCCTCCATGCCCCCTTTCTCTTTCTCTCTCTTTTTCTCTCTCATCACCGAGCTTCTCATCTACTTCCTCTTCTCCTCTCCTTACTACATCTTTTCCTCTCAGTGCTCCTTCCCCCTTAGCTCCTCCTACATATTACCCTTCCTGTTAAAATAAGGCTTTTCTCTCAGAATGCAATTAGAGCATAATTATTCCTATTTGTACCAGTGAGGTACAAGATAGTCTTAATACCCAGTCCATCCTTTTGTTGACTGACCAGAACCTCTGTTGTCTCTCTTGACTAGAACACCTAGTTTTGAACCTGGCTTTTTCTTGGCTTTAGAATGAATGTCAGCTGAAAACCCTCCACTCAGATCTTTTCTCTCAAGGAAAATAGCCAGGATTGACTATGAGTCTATAGGTCTTCAACGCTGTCAGAAATCCAGAATGACTACATTAACTGAAGTTATGGGAAGCACTAAGCATAGCTTCTAAAACTTAGCCAATTTATAGAGACCTCTGAACACCTGGACAGCCCCTATACTACCGAACGTTGGAGCATCAAATCTTCAACCTACTGGCCCAAACTCATCTGACAGACTTTAGTGCTGCAGAATTATTAAGGGCAGATTACTCTGTCTAGGTAGATATAATCAGTCGACTATTCTGCAAGTGTGTCCTTTTCTGGACAGTAATTTGTCTGTAGATGGAGAGAGGCAGTTCTTGCCTAGTGGCTATCTCACCACAACTGGAGTAACTCCAAGGATGCTCAATTTCTTCCTAGAATCCAAGACAGGAAGCTGTCAGGAGCAGACAAGTCTCTAATCAAGATGAACATTAATATAGAAATATTTGTGACGTCAATTCTATGGATTTCTGACGTTTTGAAATCCAACTATCCATGTAAGGTAACCTGGACTTTTGTCTGTTAACTCCTCTCAGCTATTTCTAAATAAAATATAGAAAACACCCTAAAAATAAACTCAAAGTCATGAATTTGCTATAGTCCCTTAACTCACAGGCTAATTATACCAAATCAGTAAAAAAAGTTAAAGAAGGACTGGGTCTAAGCCTTGTATTTTTAAATGTGTTATACAGGCACAATGCCCAGGAGAGTATCAATATTCATTTCACTTTCATATCAATAAGAAGCTTATACCAATGAAAAGCTTAAATTTGAAATCCAAGTGAATTTTGTACCATTTAAGAAATTATAACTTCATCTTGATACTAAATTATACAGATTTTTACCAATAGGTTATGACTATGCCATAAATCCTAGCTAATCCTCCCTGTTCCAACAAAACCACTACTTTTTCCCAGAGAGACCGCTCAATATTAACCACCTTAGTCCCCAAGCCCAGGGAAATAGGGGCACTGACTCTTCTTTAACCTCTTCAAGCTGATTATGGTCTTTGAGATATTAGAAGAGGGGTGGGGGGAAGAGTAAATTGATAAGCTTCTGACGCTGTGTCTTCACTGCATCCAGATGGAATTCCCAGACACTGGAGGTTTGAATAGGTCTGCTCGTTTTGCTTGATGAGTAGATACACCAAGGCTGTGTATTCTGCAATATACAATTTTCTGGACAAGTTTTAGTATCAAGAAAAAAAATTTTATTTTTCCTAGAGGGCTGACTTTTTTTTTTAAAGATGTTGGTTCTAATAATTTTTTCCCCTTTTATGTAGTTGGTTATAATATTTACATTTCAAGTTTTATCCTCTTATCCCATTTCCCCCATCACCCAGGAACCCCTTATCCCATCCCCCCTCCTTATATCCCTTCTATGAGGCTGTGCCTGCACCTACCCCCACCCCCATTACTCCCTCCTCACCCTCACATTCCCCCCATTCTGTTTTCATTTTTCATGGGACCAAGAATCTCCTCTCCCACCTATGCCCAACAAGGCCGTCCTCCCCTACGTATACCGCTAGAGTCGTAGGTCCCTCCCAATATGCTCCCAGGCTGGTGGTTTAGACCCTGGTGGGCTCTGGTTGTTTGGTATTGTTGCTTTCCTCTTGGGGTCACAAACCCTTCCTGCTCCTTCAGTCTTCTAAATTCTCCATTGGGAAACCTTTGATCTTATCATTGGTTAGCTGTGAGCATCGTCCTCTGAATGTGTCAGTCTCTGGCAGATCTCTACGGAAACAGCTATATCATGTTCTTGACAGCATGCATTTCTAGCCATCCACATCAATGTCAAGCTTAGGTGACAGTACATGAGATGGATGCCCAGGTGGAATGGTCTCCTGGTGGCTCCTCCTTCAGTTTCTGTCCCATGTTTTGTTTCCATAATTGCTCTCTTGAATGTTTTTGTTACTGGTTCTAAGTAGAACTGAGGCGTCTCCTCTTGGTCTTTCTTCCTCACAAGCTTCATTTGGTCTGTGCTCAACCCACTTTCATTTGTATAAGTTTGTATAAATTTAAAGAATTGGGTTGGGAGAGATGCATTAGCAGTTAAGACCACTTGTTGACCTGTGTTTTGTTCCCAGAACGAATATTGTAGATTACAACCATTTATAACTCCAATTCCAGGAACTTTGACATTCTCTTATAACTTCTGTAACAGATATGCATGTCGTATACATTCATTCAATACAGGCAAAATTTTCATACACATACAATTAAACAAATAATAAATCTAAGAAAATAAATCTTAAAATGTATCAAAATCTATTAGCATACCATAAATTTTCTAAATTAAATCTAAATATATGTATTAAGACTTTGGTCCAATTTCTTAAATGATAGTACTCTTTTCTCTATTATTTGTCACTGGATATTTATCTATTTAATTTTTTTAATCTCTTACTCCCTGCAATTGATATGTATTACCTAATAGATATGTGAACCAATATAGTGGCATGTGTAAATCCATTGAGTTTATAAACATTTCATCCACCTTTCCCCCTTTTTTTAAATAGTTGCTTGGTCAAAGTAGACTATCTAGATGGTCCCAGTGGCTTCAGGCTGAATATAGAGACATGATCTTTGAGAAGTGAGGCATAAGATAAATGTGATTTATGTGCTACTTTCATTTATCTATATTGAATTGTGAAGTATAGGGAAAAATTGATAGTGAATTAACTACCCAAAGTAAGAGGTATGTGAGAGTTTTGCTGTTAATATATTTACATTGCTATAAGTATTAAGTTAGCAACATTTGAAAGATTTTTAAGGAGACAAATCTATATATCAAAAGACATACCATGAAATAAAGGAAAATAATCCCTTTTAAAGTCAGAAACATCTTTCTGTAAACAGTGGACACTTCATCATCTATGGGAAAGGAGATGCAAGCTTGATAAAATGAATTGAAAGTCAAATATTCCATGGTGAGCATGTACATAACATAAAATACAATTCCAGAAACTGGAGGAAGATGAAAGACAATACTGAATGAGAAAAATCTTTGCATCTTTGGGAAACACCAACTGCTCAATCTACTCTGCTTCCACCAGTTAGTATTATTCTTATTCTACAACTTGAATAAAATAAACTTCAGTATATTTCCAGGTGAAGAATGATTTGAAGTAATTTCAAATCCCATCTAGTAAAATAATTGAGAGGGTCATTAGATGAGTATCAAATACTGAGACAAATACTCTTGCAAATCCACTTCTGACAGAGCATCCAGAGGCTCCTGAAAGGGCCCATGCTGAATCACTGTACACATAATCTGCAAAATCAAGACATCAGAATCAAAGGACATGTCCATCCTTTCCTTTCTGAAAAATCACAGGGGATAACATCTGAAATGTGAATAAAATATCCAATAAAAAAGAAAAAATAAAAATGAGGAGGAGAACAATGACAAGGCGGAAGAGAAAAAGAAGAACAAGAGTAAAAGCAAGAACAAGAGCAAGAATGACAATGAGAATGAGAACAGGGACAAGAACAAAAGAACAACAAGAACAAGAACGAAAACGAGAACAAGAAGAACAAGAGCAAGAATGACAATGAGAACGAGAACGAGAACGAGAAAGAGAACAAGAACAAGAACAACAAGAACAAGAACAGCACCAAGAAGAAGCAGACAACAATGACAAAGACAAAAAGTCCAGGTTGTGCTGCCCATATCCCCTCTGAAACATGGTCCAATCTCTAGTGGCCAGATCTTTAAAGAAAATTGAGTCCTTCCCAACCTCCACTCCTGCAACAATCCATGAATTATGGAGAGCTGCACCTCAGCATCCTTATCACAGTTTTTAAGAGTTCTCTTAGATGTCATTCTATCAAAGCTGTTATTTTTTTTGCAGGAGAGTGAGTAGAGGTAGAAGTTGTGAGATAAGCCTTTGTTTGACTCATAAATCTCCATGTACTAAGAAACTAAGTGTTAGATAAAATGCCTGGTAGGCAGACAGATATGAGCTTGACATGACAGGCAATGGACTTCCTAGACAGTGGTATTCGTCATCAAACTTTTGACCTGAAACAAAGGAATGTTAAAGTATTATTAGTGATTTTTCATAAAAAATGCTTAAACTTTTGCTCAAATTATTTGTTGTTTATTGTTTGATTTAGGTCCATAGGATAATACTACATTTCTGATATTTCTGAAATTGTAAAAATTGATTCTCACTATTTATATTTCCATATTCTCTTCAGCATTCCTCCACTGGAAAATTTTCTTTCTTTCTTTTTTGTTATTATTTTTTCTTTTTTATTGGCTATTTTATTTATTTACATTTCAGATGTCATCACCTTTCCACATTTCTCCTCCCTACAACCCCCTCTCCCATCCCCTCCTCCTCCTTTTGCTTTTATATCATTTTGGTTACATGAATGTATTAAGGTTAGTTCTAGGTTGAGGATCTAGCAATACAATAGATGCAAATAGTTAAGGAACAAGCAATACAATTAACACAAATAACCAAAGAGAAAACAAGGCATTAAACCCAATTCTATGAACACTCCCTTGATCATTCTTTCTAAGGACTTATCAAAATGACTAAAGTATCTCAGCCTAATTCCTAGTAAGACTCTGACACGGGCCAAGGACAAGCAAATGGGCTGCTTGGAAGTAATATGACATTGGTCAAGGACAAGGAAGTTGGCTTCAGACAGGAATCTAACATTAGGCTAGAACAAAGAAGTAATTTCAGACAGGAATCTAAATTTTTGGTTAGAACAAGAAAGTAGGCATTAGACATAAAAATTTTCTTAACTTCCATCTATCTTCTCTCCTATATCTTTATTGTTTTATTGTTCTCTCTCTCTTGGCTATCATGTCTCCATTTACCTCTTAGTGTCAGATATCATTATAAAACAGGTCATTAATTTTCTTTCTAGTTATGGAAGAACATAGAAAAAGAGTGCAAATGTACACTTATTGTTTTACTCAAGAGAACAAGACTTGAGGTCAAAATTTAGGCAGCTGCTTCCCAGTGCCATTCCTACACAAAGAACTCATGGCTCAGTGCTAATTCTCATGGTGATCAGAGAACATATCAAATTTACATGTGAACTCTGAAGCAACCTTTCTATTCTTCCAATACTATAAGGCTGCATCAGCAATAAAATTATATGTCTTGCAACAGTAATCACAGAAACATTGAAGATGGCAAAAACTCATTTGACTTTGTTGGTTAAATTAATTAAAATATAACAAATGCATAGCATACCAAGAGACACCTATCATGAAATGGAAAACATGTTTAGTGAAGAGAAAAAAGCCCTCCTCCTTTCCCACACCTAAGTAGCATTGTATGCGTGCAGAAGGGATGGAAAAGAGACTTATGCTACATTTTCTGATTGAGTTAATGCACCACTTAATTGTCCATCTTCAGCCATACTCCCTTTTCATTCTGAGCCATTTTGTGGTCATTACAAATCTTTATATCAATTAGATTTATATTAAAATGTATTTATATGATATATGTATATACATATCTTTGTGTGTTCTCCAGTTCGAATAGTTGCTTACCCACTTCATTCTTTTCATTTCTAATACATATATTATACATGAAGGGCAAATGTTAATCATACTTTGGATTTAGGGTGGATTTGATAAATTGCAAGAACTCTGAGTGTTTTGATAAGACATCAAGTACAAAGCATTTATTTCATTAATAGATAATAATTGAGACAAGGAGTAGCTACTTTGTCCAGGCCACATATATAGGAAACCCTGTTATATAATCTAATACTACCCGAATCTTATATATATATTGTGCAACTACATCCAATGTGTTAGATGAAATTACAGATTCCACTATAAATCTCTTTAGAGTGCCATGATAAAATAATACAAAACTCCACACTTGGGTTGAGATTTTCCATAAAGTTTTCAAGTAAATTGCAGGTTTCTTTTTGTTTTCTTTTCTTTATTATTTCTGTGTGTTTGGTGGTTATTGAGCCAGTGAACATGTACCACGGCATGCAGAGTTTGTTAGAACAAACTAAGGGAGTTTGTTCTCTCTTCCAACTATTGGTACTGAAGGTAGAACAAAAGTTGTCATACCTAATGCCAAGCACCTTGACTTGATAAGTCATACACATTGAATGTCAATACATCTCAGATACGTTTGATGTTTCTTATAATAAATGACTTCAACAATTGGTGAAAAGATCTTGGCTTCCAATTGTACTGTGACTTTTCCTCCTTTATCTTTTATTTTACTCTGCAGCTCCACGATGCCATCCTGGATTGTTTTTTGCCTCCCAGGAAGTCTTTTCCCTTGTCTGAGATGTGCTTTCTAGATAATGCATCCCACTCTTCCTTACCTGCCTTAGTCCTCTGGTTTGACTCACATATGATACTTACTTTAAAAGCCACTCCACAGTCAAAACATCAGAAATTTCTGTTATTTCCTGTCATATCCACATATGTTACTTATTTATGAGGCTTAAAGCTTCAGGGCTTGTTTTAGTTGTCTGTCTAAATATTTGTGTGTCGTTGTATCTATCTATGTATGTATTGATGTATCTATCTACTGATGTATCTATATGTACATGATCTGTGTATCTCTGTGTGTATGTATGTATATATGTATGTATGTATGTATGTATGTATCTATCTATCTATCTATCTATCTATCATCTATCTATCTATCATCTCTTTTTTTGTGGACAGACTGTCATTTATTCAATTTATTCAATGAATTTTTCTGAATGTTTTTGTTTTTCTGGGTTTTTTTTGGATATTTTATTTACATTTTAGATGTAATCCCCTTTCTCCATTCCACCCCCAGAACCCCTCTATCCCATTCCCCCTCCTCCTGCTTCTATGAGGATATGCCCCCACCCATCTACCCACTCCTACCTCCCTGCCCTCGAATTTCCCCATACTAGGGCATCCAGTCTTCATGGGACCAAGGACTGGAATCACATAGGGAGGGACCCATAGCTCCAGATGTATATGTAGGGGAGGATGGCCTTGTCAGGCATAGGTCTATCATCTCTTATCTACCCATATATTAACTTATGTGTCCATAAAGTCCAGAGGTCAGAGTACAGGTGACTTTTTCTATTTTCCACATTGTTTTCTGGGACATGGGCTCTCACCTGCTTGTAGCTGATAAACTGGGCAGTTCTGTGTGGCCATTAATGTCTCATGGATCTATTTGTCTCTGCATCATAGTATAGGATTTTAAGATGTGTTTGGGAATTGAATTTGGTTGTTAAAACTTGCACAACCATCACTCAATAAAATGAGTTTCTTCCCAGCTCCAGTCTAAAGTTTCTTTTAGAATTTATAGCTGCTCCATTTCTAATGAGTTTTATGGGACTTGTTTGACTGGTGGTCTTAGTCATCTTTGTTTGGAATATGCTCTTCAGGACAGCACTGGATTTTTTTTTTATCATTCACTCCTGTGTCTCAGAAAAAGAAGTGACATTTACCAGGTACTCACTGAATATTGATCAAATAAATTAAATTAACAGAATACCTGAGAGTCCTTGCTTTCACACTGGGGGTATACAATACATTCCAGATGACATTTATTAATGAAGAAATGTATTTTGGCTTCAAATCTCAATTGATCTGCAGTTAACTTTTATTTATAGCAGAGTTAAATCAAATCACAACTTACTTGTCACCCACTTTTTCCCTTTAATCTTCCTACTTCCCCTTCTCTTTCCTACTCTTCACTTTGCTTCCCTTCTCACTCTTTTTCACACATTTCTCACCCCATAGTCTTGCCCCGTGTTATCTCCTCCTTACTCCCCTCTTCCCCTTCCATTTTAACACCTCCATTCCCCTAACATTGTTTTTCCTTATCTCTCTACTACTGTACTTTTATCTAAATTTTCTGCCCTGTCTTACCCTTTCCTGTTTTTCTGGCATAGTGTCTCTTAATATATTCTAAACAGGCATGGAACACAATGCTACTGCTTCAACCTCTGAATTGCTGAAATTAATGTGTTTACTATAATGTTCCAGGTTGAGATTTTTAGCTAAATTTAAAAAATATGATATCCAGCATAAAATGAAATAAATGTGTGTGTGTGTGTGTTTGTATGTGTCTGTGTGTATGTATATGTATATGTGTGTATCTATGTGTTCATAAATATGCAGGTTTGCATGTGTATTTGAAATTGTTGGGTACAGATAAACTTTGTTTTTCCTTTTTAATAATGTAAAAACCACTTGTATTTTACTATTATTGAGCAGGGGTAACAACATATGTGCTATGATCAGAAGATAACTTTATGATGTTGATTCTCTGTTTACTACTTTAAGACAGATACTATCTTACTATTAATACTACCTACTAAATAATCTCATCAACCCACTAGGATTTTTGAGACAGGATAACTCATTGAACTAGAATTCACTAAACAGACTAAGTTGGAAGGCCACCAAGCCCTTATATTACCTTCTATATCTGAGGTTATAAAACCACACCATCATTCACATCATTTCACCTTCATTCTGGGGAATAAACGCACGTCATTGAGCCTACATTTCAGGCATATTACAAACTGAGCCCTCCTTCCATTAGTAATGTACTTTTAAACTACAATTACTAGGAGAAATTTACATTATTTACTTCTAATTATTTTAAAAATAAACAAAAATGTCATACTTAATGATTTTAAAGTTTTAAGATTGACTCTTTGGTAACAACTGGAAAACTCATACTTTGCCAATAACACCTCCACCTAATGACAAAACATTCCCACCACTCCAAAGCAAGGTGTGTGTCCTTTTACTGTGGCGCCCACAAGTTTTCATTCATTTCCAGAAGTGCTATTTATTTTACATTTCTCATCTGTATATGGGTATGAGCATTTTCTTGCATTTTGTTGGACTGACTGGTACTGATTTTCTGAAATGAGCATTGCATTTGCACTGAAAATGCTTGCTGAGTTTTAATTCTAGATCTTTAGCCCTGTTCATTACAGAACTTTCTAGTCTGGAAGTCTAACATGACAATCATTTTGTAGCTCCCTTTTAGGTTTTGGATTTGTGAATCTGAACCTTCTGATGTATTCTGTTCTCTTATAAGTATGATGAATATTCTTACCTCCTACAACTTCACATGAATATGTACATGAGCTTTCAATAATAACTTACTATGTCCTTTCTAACTTAGAGTTCTTTGTATCTTTTCTTCATGCTTCCTTGCTGTGCTCAGGCCCTGTGATTTAATTCCAGCTGTGACAATCAATATCCTTCTCTTACCCCAAATTGTGGATTATATCTGTGTACTTTGCTGTTGAAAAATGCTACTAAATGTCTGTTCACAGGTGCGCTAGGTCTATAATGACAATGTTTGAAATTTCTAACATCATATTTTAAATTTTTGATTTTGTCAATTATTATTTTGGCTTTTATTAATATCATGATATTTCCTTTTAAAAATGTAAAACTAATTGTTTTTTAATATGGGAACATGCCTCTCTATCTATCATCCACTTTGAAGAATCCCTGTGGTTTATTATATTTGACTCTCTGTTTGCTTCATGGTTATTTGTCACAATTTTGCATCTGAAGTTTATTTTAATATATTTTCTTGCATGTGGCTTTTGGATTAAAGTAAAAAAGTAGGCTTCAGCATTTAACTAGGAAACATTCTGTTTTTAATTACTGAAAATTTTGAAAGAGAGTTTAGTATCAATTTTAAAAACTGAAAAAATTCACACATGATGATGTACTCCTTTGGTAGCTTTCTATTATTATATATTTATTATTTTTCTGAATTTAAAATTCATTTTTGAGTGAGGGTTTCTTATTATTATTTGCAGAAAGCTCAGTGGACAGTCAGTAGCATACACTGTTTTCTGCTGATTATCTTCAGGCAATAACCACCAACTAAATTATACTCCCAGGTTTTATTTCTATGTAGTCAGATGTCCCTGTTTTAGTTCTGATTTTATATTTTATATTTTATATTTTCTTCCTTTGCACAGATCTAGCTAATGACTTAGAACATTTGTTGATCATATTAATTTAGCAACTTTTGACTTTATTGATTCTCTCTATACTTTTTATTTCTTTCCATTTATTGACATCATAAAACATGTTATTATTTCTTTTTCTAGCTCTTGTTCATAGATAATTACAGATTAAATTTGGTGGCATTTTATTTTTTTCTTTTTTAGTAAGATATGAATTTTCTTATGTGAGCCTCTTTCCCTTAGCCTTGTTTTCTAGTGTGTGATTTTGGGTATTCATTCTTCTGTGACTGTTTTTCTAATATTTTAATGTATTTTATTTTTAATTTCTTATAAATGTGAACTATCTTTCAATCTTATATTTGTCAGTGTTCCTATTTTCTTCAGTTGTTCATTTAATCTTTCATATTAGAAAAAGATAGTGTACATTGGTTTCATAGTTGTTGATTAGATTTTTTTTTATGTTTTAACACTGGAACATTTTTCTTTCCATCTGGCTGGACGGTGTGTTGTTCATGAGCCCAGGGAAAACTATGTCTTTTGCTTCTAGATGTTTGTGATCTTTTTCAAGTCTCCTGGTTTTTAATATAGTTCACTTTAGTCACTATAGTCATTATTAAAAGAAAAGAATTCACTATGTCAAATCTTCTACTTTGAAAGCATAGTAAAAAAGAAAAAATGGCCCTCCCTTGGTCCTATTGACTGGGGCAGACACCTAACTGGTCAGCTCCCAAGAAGACACCATATCCTGAGACATCCTAAAGGAGCCACTGCACTCAGAGCAGCAGGTCAGAATCCCCTCCCACTACCCTATTCACCAGAGCTACAAATGAAAGCCTGGGGCACTCAGGACCCATCAGCCACCCAAACACCATCCCTCCTGAATACTACTTCCCTTCCACCCCTCACTTGGTCCTTTTGGCTGGGGCAGACACCTAGCTGGTCTGCTCCTGTGAAGACACCATATCCTGAGCCATCCCAAAGGAACCACTGAACTCAGAAAAGCAGGATTTCAGTATCCCAGAGGTGGCCTGAGTCCCAGGATTTCTTCTACCCAGGAGCTCAGGATCACAAAGATATCTGGACTCAGAGGAGTTCTGACACAAGCAAGATAACTGGAAAGATAGGGTCCAGTCAGAGACAGTGAATGAAGGTAGCACTAGAGTTAACCAGATGGTGAAAGGCAAGCACAAAAACATAAATAACAGAAACCAAAGTTACTTGGCATCATCAGAACCCAGTTCTCCCACCATAGCAAGCCCTGGACACCCCATCACACTGGAAAAGAAGGATTCAGAATAAAAATCACTTCTCATGATGATGATAGAGGACTTTAAGAAAGATATATATAACCCCCTTAAAGACATACGGAAGAACACAGGTAAACAGGTAGAAGCCCTTAAAGAGGAAACACAAAAATCTCTTAAAGAATTGCAAGAAAACACAACCAAACAGGTGGAGGAATTAAAAAAAAAAATCATCCAAGAGTAGATGCCAGGAAATAATCAAACTCAGGGCTGAAATTAACCAAGTAAAAATAAAAAGAATTATACAAAATATAAACAAAACCAGGAGCTAGTTCTTTGAGAAAATCAACAAGATAGATAAACCCTTAGCCAGACTAACCAGAGACAGTATCCAAATTAATAAAATCAGAACTGAAAAGAAAGACATAACAAGAGAAACTGAGGAAATTAAAAAAAATCATCAGATCCTACTACAGAGGCCTATACTCAACAAAACTAAAAAAATCTGGATAAAATAGACAATTTTCTAGACAGATACCAGGTACCAAAGTTAAATCAGGAGCAAATAAACCATCTAAACAGTCCCATAACCCCTAAAGAAATAGCAAAATTCATTAAAGGTCACCCCACCAAAAAAAGCTCAGGACCAGATGGTTTTAGTGCAGAATTCTATCAGACCTTCAAAGAAGACCTAATACCAATTCTCTTCAAACTATTCCACAAAATAGAAAAAGAAGAAACATTACCCAATTCATTCTATGAAGCTACAATCACACTCATACCTAAACCTCACAAAGACCCAACAAAGAAAAAGAACTACAGAAAAATGTCCCTTATGAATATTGATGCAAAAATACTCAATAAAATTCTCACAAACCAAGTCCAAGAACACATCAAAGCAATGATCTATCATGATCATGTAAGCTTTATCCCAGGAATGCAAGGATGGTTCAATATTCTGAAATCCATCAATGTAACCCACTATATAAACAAACTCAAAGGAAAAAAACACACACATGATCATCATCATCATCATCTCACTTGATGCTGAGAAAGCATTTGAGAAAATTCAACATCCCCTCATGGTAAATGTCTTGGAAGGATCAGGAATTCAAGGCCCATACCTAAACATAGTAAAAGCAATATACAGCAAACCAGTAGCCAACATCAAACTAAATGGAAACTTGAAGCAATCCCACTAAGATCAGTGACTAGACAAGGCTACCCACTTTCTCCCTACCTACTTAATATAGTACTGTAAGTTCTAGCCAGAGCAATTAGACAACAAAAACAAACAAAAAAAGCCAAAGAAATACAAATATGAAAGGAAGAAGTCAAAATATTACTATTTGCAGATTATATGATAGTATACTTAAGTGACCCCAAAACTTCCACCAGAGAACTTCTAAACCTGATAAAAAACAAACAAACAAACAAACAAAAACAACAACAAAAAGAAACTTTAGCAAAGTGGCTGGTTATAAAATCTACTCAAACAGATCAGCAGCCTTTCTCTACTGGAAAGATAAACAGGCTGAGAAAGAAATTAGGGAAATGACACACTACACAATAGTCACAAATAATATAAAATACCTTGGTGTGAATCTAATCCAGCAAATGAAATATCTGTATGACAAGAACTTCAAGTCCCTGAAAAAAAGAAATAGAAGAAGATCTCAGAAGATGGAAAGATCTCACATGCTCATGGATTGGCAGAATTAATATATTAAAAATGACCATCTTCCCAAAAGCAATATACAGATTCAACGCAAGCCCCATTAAAATCCCAACTCAACTCTTCAGAGTTAGAAAGAGAAATTCTCAAATTCATTTGGAATAACAACAAACCCAGGGTAGCAAAAACTTCTCAACAATAAAAGATCTTCTGGAAGAATCAATGTCCCTGACCTCAAGCTGTACTACAGAGCAATCGTGAAGAAAAAAAAAAACAAAACAAAACCCTGCATATTATTTGTACAGAGACAGGTGGGAAGACCAATGAAATAGAATTGAAGACCCAGAAATGAACCCACATACCTACCGTCACTTGATCTTTGACAAAGGTGCTAAAACTGTCCAGTGGAAAAAGGACAGCATTTTCAACAAATGGTGCTGGATCAACTGGAGGACATCATATAGAAGAATGCAAATCGATCCATTCTGTTCTCCTTGTAGAAAGTTCAAGTCCACGTGGATAAAGAATCTCCACATAAAACAAGATACACTGAAACTAATAGAAGAGAAAGTGGAGAAGAACCTTGAATACTTGGGCACAGGGGAAAAGTTTCTGAACAGAATGCCAATGGCTTATGCTCTAAGATCAAGAATTGACAAATGGGACCTCATAAAATTGCAAAGTTTCTGTAAGGCAAAGGACATTGTCAATAAGACAAAATGACAACCAACAGATTGGCAGAGGTCTTTACCAATCCCTCGTCTGATACAGGGCTAATATCCAATATATACAAAGAACTCAAGAAATAAGAGTCCACACAACCAAATAACCCTATTAAAAATGGAGTATAAAGCTAAACAAAGAATTCTCAACTGAGGAAACTCAAATGGCTTAGAAGCACCTAAAGAAATGTTCACCATCCTCAGTCATGTGGAAATGCAAATCAAAACAACCCTGAGATTCTATCTCACACCAGTCAAAATAGCTAAGATCAAAAACTCAGGTGATATTAGATGCTGGCAAAAATGTGGAGAAAGAGGAACACTCCTCCATTGTTGATGAGGTTGCAAAATGGTGCAACAACTCTGGAAATCAGTCTGATGGTTCTTTAGAAAATTGGATATAGCATTACCTGAGGACCCAGCTATATCATTCCTGGGTATATATCCAGAAGATGCTCCAACATATAACAAGGACATATGCTCCACTATGTTCATAGCAGCCTTAATTATAATAGTCAGAAGCTGGAAAGAACCAAGATGTCCCTCTTTTTTTGGATGAAAGACATTGTGGGAAAATCTCCCCCCCCCCTCCTTCCTAAAAGTACTGCAGGTAGAGCACTGAGATATTAGCATTTACTTTTTAACTTACCCTAAAAACATCAAAATTTCTGAATGAACTGGGGGTGGGTAGTTATCATGAAAAGGAAAGAGGTTTGGGTTAGGAGGTGGATGGCTTTACAGCTGCCTAGTTTCTCTAGTGAGGATTCCTAAATGGGGTTCTTTTTGCATCTAACATGAAGATTCCCAACTTAGAACTAGAGATGTATAATTTCCATATACATTTACTTTTGTACTAAATACCCCCACAAAATCTTTTTCTTTTTTAAAGACCAAAATCCAAAGGATAAAATTACATGTCAATCATATGGGATTTATTGGTATGTCCTTTCTGACTGAGATAGCTGTTTGGCTTCTCAATTCCGTGATGTTAATTTTGCTTTGAGATCATCCTGTAAATAATCATTTTTCTTAATGAATCTTTCTAACTTAAGAAATAAAATATTCTATCTTAAGAATAAAACAATATTTGTTTTATCCAGGCACTGTGAGCACAAGAGTTATGAGTACTGTAGAGGGGTGTGTGTGTGTGTGTGTGTGTGTGTGTGTGTGTGTGTATGTGTGTGTGTTTATTCACAGAAGAATTTGTGCATTCATTGATATTTTTTCAAAATAAGACACAATATGAATGGAAAATGAGCCATACTATAATATTTGTTCTGGTAATGCTTACATGAGCATGTGTATAAAACCAAACACTAAAAAGTAAGAATTTTATTTTGTGTAAATTTTACTCCAAGTTGATTTTAAAAGCAGTTTGTCAGATTTTAAAAATACAAGTTTTCATCTTTAAAACAAAAATATATGAATATATTCATCATACATTTTAAATGTTTCCACAATAATGATTTTTTATTGATAGATAGAATGTTAGTGTACTTAGCAAGCTTGTTAAAAATGCTTCATTATTTTTAAAAATCCAAGAAAATCTTTTTCAGAGTATATAGAAAGAATAATTTTATGTTACTTTGTGTTTGTTATGAAGAAGACAAAACTTCATACATTTGTCATAATACCAAGTGGAAAAAAAATGGACTGATTCACACATTTCATCTTTACAATGGTCCCATAAGCTTTAAAAGGTTCAACTACTTTGGCTTCAAGTCTTTCAACTTATTGAAAACTATATAAAATATAACTGAAAGGAAACATAAAAATATTTAAGTTTAAAATTCTGAAATAAAGATCTATGCTGTTTAATATGAAATAAATACTGTAAAGATTAGTAGTTTTGAAATTTTACGTTGCAGTACAGTTACAGCTTTCAGGAGGTTTAAAGCAGTACAACTACCATTTTTATGTGTTCAAGCACATACTGTCAGATATTACAGATACTGAGTCCTAATTAATATAGTTCAACTGTTCAAAAAAATTAAAGCTGAAAAATACAGTTTTATTAAGAACATTTAAATAAATACAACCCTCAAAAGTAATCAGCTTAGGAATTATTGTATTAGCTGAATTGTTTTAAAAAGCCACTTGTGATTTATCAAAGCCCAGAGAACAAGATTAATGGGCTTAGTGTTGCTGATCTGCCAAACTGTACAGCTGATCTCTTTTTATCTAGAATTAAACAGTTTCTCAAATTCATTTAAATTTTTGTCACAAAGTAATAGCAATTCTTTTAATAACAATAGTAAAAGGAACTGAAGAAAAAATTTTATACATTTACAAGAAAATAATGAAGCACTGAAACTTTGTCAGGGTGGGCAAGCAAATGACATCTATTGCCTAAAACAAACATTTTATAGCAAAAAAATGCTTTTGAAAATGAGAAAAAATGGGGTGGAGGCATGGCAAACTTTGCTGGGTAAATACCCTGTTTCCAGTGTACTCAGAAGGGCTATTACATCCCTGCCTTCACACATTTAAGGATGCAGATACGTAAGTGTGCTGATACAGGAATATGAATTTAAAAGATAATCAATATCAAAGGCAGACGACACTCATCTCTCATCAACCCAATTAACCAGGATATTTTTTAATACTCACTGCATTTGTTTATTTTCACAACAGAAATCATTTGCCTTATGTGATAACAGATGTATACATGATTATTTGCACCAAAAATGTCCCTGCCTTTTTAGACATTAGAATTGTTGTCTGAGACTTTGCCTAATTGCACAATTAGTGAATAATGAAGATGTCATTATTGTTTCATTTTTATTTTCAAGGAAACAAACTACTAAAACTGACAGTGTGAAAACACACACAAATAACATCACATCCACATAAACACACATCACCCTGTTCTCTCATTCCTAAGATGGGAAATATCTGTTAGTTTATGGGATACATGAAAATATTCCTAGAAACTGGTATTGCCTTGATATGCAGTGAATATGATAAGTCATTTGATAATAATAAAACATTATTTTTTAAATAAAAGTGGAGTTTAAAATAATAATATAAATACACAATTTTTTTTAGAAGACATCACCTTCTGGAGGATCCAGAATTCTTTGTTTATTTTTTTGTCCTTCTTACTTACTTAAGCAAATGTCCTAAACAAATAGATATCTTTAAATAGCTTTATGCATCTTTGCCAAAAGAAGGCTCCAGATGCCTCCAAGTCATTACTCTTTAGCTATTTGATCCACATAAGCAAGTGGGCCTGTGCTGGGGTGCAAAATTCCTGTTGTATTTCCATCTATTGTTAGTGTCTGAGGAAGTTTCAGCCCTCCTGGCTTACTTTGTTTTTTATTTCTTCTTGTAAATTTTAAGGAGCGATCTTTAGATCCATGCATGCCTCTGAACATCAAAATCAATGCCCATAACATTCTAGCATATGTTTTATTTGTGAAACTCCCTGAGACAAACTCAGAAAGCCCCTTTTTACTGCACTATTTTTCTTGTTCCAGAGTCCTCTGATGACCCTATCAAATCTTCCCTCTATGTCTTTCTCTCCTTTCTCTTTGCTAGTTATTATTTGTCTTTTAAGGGAACATTCATAATTGAGAATAATCCAGATAGTGGAAAAGGATGTTCTAGAAGCACATTTGAAAACAAACAAACCAGGTAGGATTTTCTTGGTCTGTGTTAGACATAACTCTCATAACACCTTTTCGTGTGTCCTGCTGCAGGCATGAAAATCTATGCATATACAGTTCAATTGTAGCTGTGAGTCCTTGCCTTTCATCTTACTGAACACAAAGTCTCTCTGATGTCCTGAACTTTGGGGGCTGGCTTACTTGTGAGCTTCCTGCATTTCTTTTTAGCTCTCACATCTCTGTGTATCTCTTTTGTTTAACTTGTAGTGCAAGAGGTCAATCTTTTTTTTTATTGGTATACATTTTTATTGGGTATTTTATTTATATTTCAGATGTTATCTGCTTTCACCATTTTCTCCCCACCCAGAAACCCCCATACAATCCCCACTCCTCCTGCTTCTATGAGAATGTGCCCCCACCCACCCATCACTCCCTCCTTCCCACCCTCAAATTTCCCCACACTAAGGCACACAGCCTTCACTGGACCAAGAAATTCCTCTCCCACTTATGCCTGACAAGGTCATCTTCCCCTACATATACAGCTGGAGTCATGGGTCTCTATTACTCAGCTATTAAAAACAATGTATTCAAGATATTCTTAGGTAAATGGATGGAACTAGAAAATATCTTCCTAAGTGAAGTAACCCAATCACAATACACACATGGTATGCACTCACTGATAAGTGGGTAATAGCCAAAAAGCTTGCAATACCCAAGATACAGCTCACAGATCACATGAAGCTCATGAAGAAGAAAGACGAAAGTGTGGGTGCTGCAATCCTTCTTAGAAGGAGTAGCAAAATACTTATGGGAGCAAATATAGAGACAAAGTGTGGGACAGAAACTGAAGGAGGGGCTGTCTGGAGACTGCTCCACCTGGGTATCCATCCAATAAAAGCAGACACGGATGTGGATGCCAGGAAGTACATGCTGATAGGAGCCTGATACAACTGTCTCCTTAGAAGTCTACCAGAGTCTTATGTATACAGAGGTGGATGCTCACAACTAACCATTGAACTGATCATAGGGTTCCCAATGGAGAAATTAGAGTGAAGACTGAAGGAGCTGAAGGGGTTTTCAGCCCCATGAGGAGAACAACAATACCAACCAACCAGAGCTCCCAGGGCCTAAACCATCAGCCTGAGAGCACATAGGGAGGATAATCTTAATACTTGTTCTTTATAATCTATCTTCCTTGGGATACACAGAATCTGTAGTATCTCATATATCCACTGAAAATTCCAAATTTCATATCCAGCATCAACCTTCCTAATATTCTAGATAAAACACCTAACTAATTATTTACATCATCATTTGAAATTTATGTTCATTGGTTATTGCTCTGAGACAAATATTAGAGTATAGTGAATAAGACAATGATCTGATGGATCTGATACATGTACTACCTTTTGAAGACCAGTTCATGCTGTAAAGTGTCTGATTCTACCTTTGTGTGCTACATTTCCTTGAGACAAGCTATCTCACTGAACCTTATGTGAGTCAGCTCCCAACCCCACTAGTCTTTTTGGCTGCACTCATTACAGAGATGGCATCACATGCATCTGCCAGGCCACACCCACATTTTTGTGCCAGCTTTAGGATTATAACTCAGGTTATTATGCTTGAATGGAGAGCTCTCTTACCATCTCCTCAGCCAGAATCAATGCATTTTTGAAAATATTATACACAGTATATTATCATTAAGACAGCCCTTTTGATTCCTTTGCTTGTGATTGCCAAGATGCCAGTATTGTTATCACCCCACAGTTTATATATGACTGGACATATTTTTGAGCACTTTCTTGTATTTATTTTGCTTTAGCATCATAAGTGAGTATATTTAAGAGTATTTAAACTGTTGCATGTCTGTATCCTATTATATCACACAAATGCATAACTTATATCTTATCATTATTTTGTCTGTCTATAGGTTTGGGGTTTTGTAAATCACAAATATATTATATGTGTGTTGTACATATTTTTGGGTGAAAATTTTACATAGCTCTTAGGCATGTCATAAAGTGGAATTCCTGAATATGTAGATATTTTGCTTTAATAAAGCCAGCTAGGCAATTTCCCAGCATGCCAGTAATTTATGTTACCACAAATTTAAGAAAGCAGTCTTCAATGTGATATATCTACAAGGAAACTTCTTTTGCATCCTATGATTCTACTTCTTCTAAAGATATTTGTTATTTAAATAAGAAATGTATCTTTCTGTTTCCTCATTATCTCAAACAAAAATTACTTTCTTGGCAGCTCATCTTACTTTGATTTTTTTATTTCATTCTATTCCCAATTGAACAGCAAGGATCTTAAAACTGTCTTCAAACAAAATCATATGCACAATCAGACACACAATCAAAATCAAATTATGTATAAATATATACATATAATGATAATGATAGTAAGAGAGAGAAAGACAAACAGAGAAAGAGAGAGAAAGAGAGAGAAGAAAAAGAGAGGAAGAAAAGAAGATGGAAGAAGAGAAAGGGAGGAAAAGAATGAAAGGTCATGTTCTAGTCCCATTTTATCATTTCACTCAAGGCCTAAAAATCTAATTTTTTGTTTTTGATTTTTCAGGAAAAAAAAGGGTAAATGGACAAATTACATTTTAGTAATATTCTAATTATTTTATTTTACTATTTAAGTTTTATTAAATCTTAAAATTATGTGTACATGTATGTGTATGTATGTGGGTATCTTAGGAGGCAAGAAAAGGACACTGAATTCCCTGCACTGAATTCCCTGATGCTGAAGTTACATAAGTTTTTAAACAGCCTAAAACAAAATTCAGGTCTTCAGGTCTTCTAAAGGAGCAAGGTCTTTCTTAACACACACACACACACACATATATATATATATATATACATATAATATATATATATATATTATATATATATATTTCTATATATATTTCTATATATGTGTGTATATCGATATATATGTACATATATATAACACACATAAATGTATATACATATATGTGAGAAATATATCAATAAACATGTATATACTTATTTATAAGTATACATATATAAAAATAAACATTTTTATATTTATGTATGTGTGGATGTATTTCTATGTATTTAAATATTTGCATATTTTATGTTTGTATGTATCATTTTGTACTTCCTACAGATTCATATCGGGGAGGGCCATTACCAGGGGATGATTTCAGTATGAAAATGTGTGATAACCTTATCTTTCAAGTTTCAGTAATCGGGCTTGGACTTTAGTGACTCCCAACAGTAGATTCTACTATACACAATAAACTGGTTCACAGGAAGTAAAGGGCACATATGCTGGATTGTAGACCATCAATGCTTAGCCTTGTGTCTTTAAGGCTTGGTCATCTCATGTTCTAGGCAGACCTAGCACAGTGCCTTCCTTATAACCTCTCCGATGGTCAAAGCACACTCTCAGGTCTCCTTCTTTGATCATGCTATTATTTCTATTCACATGTACTGTACTAATGACATCTCACTTCTAGAAAGAAAAGAGTCCCCTGATTCTCTTACACTCCGTATTCACTTTTCTTCATTTTCCCCTGGTGAACACTTATTGAACTTGTGATTATCTCCTTATTACCTTTCCAACACTAAAAAAGATAATAGGCAAAAATAAATGTACATTCATTTTATTCTATCTATTTTTCTAATATTTTGTTAGAACATGGTCATGTAATTGCTGAAATGTGGCATATTTATTGAATAAATAAATAGATTACTCAATTAAAAAGTAATTTTCAAGTGGACTAGTAATCCAAATTATTAAGAATTGAAAAATAGTTAAAAGACAATTTAGCTTAAATTCTCTACAGAAAACTCAAATTCACTAGGGTGATATTCAGGGACATTAAGCTATATGAATGCATTCATCCATGCTAAATATCTAAAAGATTCTGTAGAGACCTAAATGCTTTCCATGTCTACAATATTAGTTATGCAAGCCATGTAAAATAAAACATTATTAATGTCTTACCTACGTAAACATATGCTTCAGTATGTCGTATTTTTTAACTAATCAAGCCTGGCCTTTGGCAATGGAATAATTTTTCTTCTTGTGATAATAGTATGAATTCTAAAACTTTTTACTTAATTGTGGCTAAGTACCAAGTAATAAGTGGCCAGGATTTCTGAATTAGTATGAGTATGACAGTTTATTATATTAAAAATTCTTAATGTGACCGACATTCACACATTTAAGTTCTAAAATATTCAATATAATTATGGTATCATTTAGCAAAACCATTAGAGATTAAAATGTTATTTCTAAGGGCATTTTTAATGAATATCTATGCCAAGTATTTCTTCAACACAAGCCAAATAAAATGTCTTAAAGAAAATGAGCAAATCTTTTCTCTCAGATCAGTCTTCTCTGATATTCTAATCCAGATAATTACATAATTAATAAGGAACATCCCCAGGTTTTATCATATACACATTAAGATGGCTTGATGTACAGTTCTGTTCTAGGTACAGTTACAATCAAAGAAGTAGAAAAGGACTCGAGATAACTAAGTGGGCAAAATTGCTTGCAGTACAAGCATGAGGACCTGGGTTTTAATCTCTGACACTCATCCAAAAATTCTTATGCCCATGGAACCCCAGAATAGAAAGAGCTAAAACTGTGCAGTTTTTGGCATTAGTGGTTGCCAGCTCAGTTCCATGTTCAGTGAGAAATTTTGTCTTAATAGAATAAAACCAAGAATGATAAAGCAAGACATAGTCTCCTTTAGACTCTGGAGTGTACCTGAGCACAAATCTGCCCACACAAATAAAAAATATCAGTATTTGATCTTAGAAAAAGAGCACACAAAGGAAGATTGGGCAGAATTTCATGTAGACAAAAGTAGTTCCAAAATGTAACTCAGAGGCACAAAAGTTAGGCTTTGACAACACCTCTGCAATTATTTCCATGACAATGAACTGCAGTCTATACCCCAGTGGCCATTGAACTGGGAATGGCTCACTCTTAACTTTACTCTTGAGTTTATATGATTTTGAATCTCTGTTATTTTGAGAAGATTACATCATTTCTCTGACTTTCAATTCTTTGTCTGCACACTATAGATTATAGTTTATATTTTGTGATAAGAATTACTTGTTTAAATAGGTCAAAGCTGGGGTATAAGTATAAAAATACTTTCACAGGTATTTTTAGAAAAAATCCTGCAGCTTGCTTCACACAGCTGAGATTTTGTTGTTATTTTTGCTGCTGCTGTTTCAAGCTCAGGACGTTCTATATGAACTAGATTCAATCCTGCCATACAATTTGTGCTATAATCTGTTATTTTATGTAAAAGTGAAGGACTCAGAAATGATATTTAATGAGTTTACATATCAAAGTTACTTTGGACTGTGAAGATAAAAGATTTGACTGACATTGCAGGTACAACCCCCAGTTAAAGGAAATGGACAAACCCAATGCATTAGTTCTAGGTGAAATTCAAAACATCCAACATCACTGATCTTCAAATGCTTTTGAAAATGTATTTTCACTTACATTTCCAAATCACAGGTAAGTTAAGGAAAATAATTTTAAAGTAGTTTAAGTTTATTTATCCTTGCATCATCAAGATATCATTTTCTGTTCGTTAAGCAGTTCCAACGGCATCCGATTCATTTAAAAGCAGTGAGGGGAAATGTATGTAATATATTCACAAAAATGGGACTTTGATCTATTATAAAAGAGACACTGAAGTATTAGAATACATATGCAGGGGAAGGTGGCATGGCTGAAAGGGAAATATCCTTGCCAAGTAAGCAAGAAGACCTGAGTTTGGATCACCAAAACCCACATAAAAATCTGAACACAGCCAGGCATGCCAACAACATCAGTGCTAAATTTATAGAGACAGACAGACCTCTGGAGCTCTCTAGCCAGCTAATGATTCCTATGGAATTCTGTTAATCTACACTCTAACAGTTACTTTTTTCCTTTTAGGAAACAACTTAAAGCCAGGTTGATTTAGGGTTATAGTTCATGTGCATAGATTATTGCAAGAAAAACATTTAGGCAGGAGTAGCCTGGTTATTTTGTATCTGTAATCAAGAAGTAAGATTAGCAAGGAGTGAAACAGGCTATACAGCCTTAACGTTAATCTCAGTAATGTACTTTCCCTAAATCTTCCTCCTCCACAAGCTTTACCCTTTAAAGAGTCCAAAGCCTTTTCAAATAGCACCACCTCCTTGATACTAAGTATTGAAACACATGAATCCATGGTTGTGTTGGGGGTGGGAGGAGTCTCATTCAAACTACAACTTACAAATTCCTTGTAATTCTCTAATGTTAAAGTCCTGACTCTCACAGTTTAGAGATCTATGTCAGTCCTCATAAAGCATGTATACCTCGTGACTCCATTTCTTTCCTCTTTCTCACAAATGCTATTTCACTTCCAGATGCAGCCTTTTCTCCACTTCAGTCTATAAATAAAAAGACATTCACTAAGAGAAGTGCTCTTTTTACACTTTTATATGTGGGGAATGCAGGTCTTCAGAAAATTTTTATCTATCTAGATATTGTGCAGTTTTCTGTTGGATAAATTGCCCAGTGGTAGAGAAGAAATAGTATGTTATTCTTTAAAGCTATGATAACCTTGATGCTCAACTCAAAAGAGCATAGAATCACCCTAGAAGCAGATTACTATGCATGTCTGTGAGGGAGTTCCTAGATCTTTTTAACTGCCATGAGAAAACCTATCCTAATTGAAGGTATCATCATCTCAGGGACTGGAATTTCAGACAGAATAAAAGAAAAAAATAGAAAAAAAAAAGCTTCATAATGTGCTGCTTCTTGAATGTGTATGGCATGTGACCAACTCTCTTATCTTCTTGTCATTGTGTTTTTCCCCTTAGTAGATGGTCCCTAAAACTGTGAGCCATGATAAGCCCTTCCTTTCTTAAATTGTTTTTGTTAGATATTGTATCACAGCAAGGAGATAAGCAGCCTACAGCTGAAATCAAAATAGTGTTCTTCAAATGTAACAAGGGAGTTAAACAAAAGTGTCAACAAGACTGCATCCCCTGTGTCATCCAGATTAAAATCTGTGGTATCAGTTCTTGAAGCCAATCCTATACTCCATGAGCTTTTGTGGGACATAAAACCATATTGAGAAGTTTGGTAAGGAAAAACAGGTTGAGACTCAGAGATTTGGTTGTCACACACCTGAAACATAGGTGACTTCCAGCTCCCTCCCAGACTTCTGAATTGGAATATGTGTCATGCTTCACACCTAAGAGACTTGACTTGTCACTGCTCAAGACAGTTCTCCATTCTAATGAGGTACCTACAGGCCTGGAGAGCTTAGCCAACGAGTTTCTTTTTCCAGATATTCCTCTCGGCAAAAGTTCTTTAATCTCAGGCCCACCCTGAGAATGTGGTAAGATTTTACACATCCATTTTCCGCCATGACAATAAATTGTTTGGAACAACATACTGGATCTTTTCATCAAGATCTGCAGTGAGGAATCATGGAGAAGGCCTTCGCCTATGGAACCATAGTCCAGTCTCGCTATGAAGACCACTCTGCCCTCCCAGTCACAACCATCACCAAGTCTGCATTCTCCAAGCCAGAGTATCCCTGCTGGGACTAGCCAGAGCTCCCCTTTCTCCTGTGCCGTAACCCTGCTATATGTAGCCCATGGAACCCAACTTCATTCTCTGTTCTTCTGTGACTCCCAGCCACACCTGGAAGTCCAAAAGTCTGACAACCCCATGACCCTGGCCTCCTCATAGGCCCAGGGATCCCGGAACCAGTTCTGGATTTCCCACATTTCAGACTTGGTTTCCCACCCAAAGAGCCAGTAGGTATCTCAGCACTTTTCTCAGCCCCAACACCCACTCTGGCAGTGGCATGGTGTAAGACCAGTCAAACTCACTGCATTATGCCTCCCAAGCAGACATGCCCAGTGATGGAGTAGATTCAGGCCCAAATCCCTACAAGCTTTAGTTAAACTGTGACTCCTGAAGAACTTAGTTGGTGAGGTGACCTTCTTTAAAGAGCTATTCACTGCCAGTTGCACACTTCTGAATGAGCAATGGCTTTTCAGAGGCAGCATTATCTCCATCTATCCATTCTATTTATTCAAAAGTGACATCTCTGTAGAGTACATGCTACCAAGAAAATATGTTAAGCTGTCTACATAATTCTGATATTTCTTGCTGTGGTGGGGGCAGGGGCAAATCTGAGATTCTTCTGAAGCTGTAGAACCCATCATTTGGTTACAGATGCTCTGAGGAGTAGGACACATCAGGCAATATTATCTTTGATCCCTTGTGTGAAAATTTGAGTTAAGAGCTATTTTGTTGATGATGGTGAATCAATTACTATTTACATAGAATTGTGCATTTGTGTGTTTGTGTGTGTGTGTGTGTGCGTGCATATGTTTATGATTGAGCATACTTGTGTGCACATGCACACATACCTGCATGAATAAATATGTATGTACTGCACATGAGCATGCTGGTGCCTATGAATACGTATGTATATGTGATGCTACAAATCTACATAAGGAGTCTTCTGGAATAATTCCTATCCACTTTTGAGACAGAATTTCTTACTAAACTTGAAGCTCACATCACCATCTGTCAGGCTGTCTGGTAAGTCCAAGGGATCTTCCCATCTTGTGATACACAGTGCTGAGAATCTAGGCATTTATTGCCATGCCTACCTTTTATTAATTAATTAATTAATTAATTAATTTTTATTTTCCTGTTTTTTCTCATATTTATTATTAATTTTGTATCCTGATCACTGCCCCTCCTTCTCCAAGGAGTCCTTCCAACAGAGTCCCTCTCCGCATTTGTATCTCACCTTCTGTGAAAGGATAGAAGTCTCCCCTTGTATCCTGCTGCCTGGCATATCAAGTCTCTGAAGGGCTAGGTATTACTTCTCCTATCCAGGACAGTGAAGGCAGCCCAGTTAGGGGAATAGGATCCACAGACATAAAAGAGCTTTAGGGACAAAACCCACTCCAGTTGTTGGGGAATATGAAGAGTTTCACATCTGCTGCACATGTGCAGGGGTCCTTGGTCCATCCCACTTTTGCTTTCTGTAGGTGGTTTAGTCACTGAGACCCTTCAAGGATACACGTGAGTTGCCTCTGTTGGTCTTCCTATGTAGTTCCTATCCCTTCCTCAGCCTTCAGTCCTTTCTTCAATTCTTCCATAAGACTGCCCTACCTTCTTTCAACATTTGACTGTGGGCATTTGCATCTATTTCAGGCAGTTGCTAAGTGAAGTCTCTCAGAGAACAGTTATGCTAGGCTTCTATCTGCAAGCACAAGCATTTGTGGCATGGAACATCTTTGGGGTATATGCCCAGTAGTGGTATAGCTGAATCTTCAGCTATTTTCAGTATTCTGAGAAACCAGTAGATTCATATCTAGTGTAGTTGAACAACGTTGTCCTCCAACCAGTAATGTAGAGGTGTTCCTTTGTTCTGTATCCTCTCCAGCCTGTACTAACATTTGATTTTTTGATCTTAGCCATTGTGATGGGTATAAAGTGGAATCTTAGAGTCATTTGAATCTGCATTTCTCTGATGACAGAGGCCATTGAACTGTTTATTGACCATTAGAGATTCCTCTATTGAGAATTCTGTTTAGCCCTGTACCCCATTTTTAATTAAATTGCTTTGTTTCTTGGTATCTAATTTTTTGAGTTCTTTATATATTTTGGATTTTAGCCCTCTGTAAAATGTAAGGTTGGTGAATATCTTTTTCCATTCTATATATTGATAATTTGATCTATTGACAGTGTCCTTTGCTTTACAGACTCTTTTTAGTTTCATGAGGCCCTATTTATTAGAGCCTGAGCTATTGGTATTGTGTTAAGGAAGTTGTCTCCTCTACCAATGAGTTCAAGCTCTTTTCTGTTTTTTCCTCTTTTAAATTTAGTGTATTTGGTTTTCCCTTGAGGTTTTTGAATCACTCTTACTTGAGTTTGGTGCAGGATGGATCTATTTGTGTTAGAAGCCATTGTGGAAATACTAAGGAAAACAAAAGACTTTTTGAAGATGACTCACCGTGTTTTATGGCTGCAATCTGTACAGACACCTCATGTCAGGATTGCAATCCTGATCTCTCTAATGGGAAAGGCATTGTTATGTCTCTCCTTTCCTTACTATATAATCTAATGGTTTATGGACACTAGCTCATTTTATTTGACAGATTTTCTGCAGATCAACGAAGCTGTATTCTCATGTTGCAATGCTGAGTACACAAATTGATGATTTTATCATTCCTGTTAATGATTTTATAGAATTCCTGATTTGATTAAAATAATTATAGAAATAACATTTTAAGAGATGGCTTTAGTTGCTTTTCCAGAAAGATATAATAAGGTTAGAATCAAGAATAAAATATGTCCACTCCTCATAAAACAGCAAGTAAAGGATGCATAATAAAGAATACAATGAGCTTTCACAATTAAACTAAAAAGAGAAATAAGCTTGGACCAAATTTAGGATCAATTAAAAAGCATTCATTTTTGACAGATCCAAGGATGAAGCCACAGGTGTGTACTATGATAACGTGCCATGTGAATCTGTTGCTTTAATTTATAATGAACTTATAGAATGAAACACTGCTTTGAACTTAATATCCACATTCTTTCTTAACTCACTTTTTATTTAAGAGATAATTCTTTCTTGCATAGAAAAATTCTGTTTAAAAGCTAGAGGAAGCTGAAAGCAATAATAGAACTTGGTGTGGGAACTTTTACTATATCCAGAATGTGTGTGTCTGTATGTGTCAATGCATGTGCTTAAATTTACCCTTACTTTATTTTTCTCTAGGATTCACAAAGAGTTAATTACCTCTAATCCTCTCTCATGGCCAGCAAGATGCTCTCAGCAAGAGACAAAGGGGCTCTAACAATGAATTCTTTACTTAATTCCCTGTTTCCAGTAGCTGGAATTAATTACCAAATTTATATTTATCTGTATCTATATACTTACATATATTTAAGCGTTAAAAGAGTTCGAAGTTTCTCACTTAGCATTCTATTAAGCCCCAGATAATGAAGTTTTATTCCATCAGTAGTATTGACTCCATAAATCATCCATCTCTTGTCATCTAAACCCTGTCTGCTATCAGCATGACCCCAATCAACAAGACCATTTCCCCATTTTGCTGCCTGATTCAATTAACCTCTGATGTGAAATCTAGCTGTGGACATATTTGGTTTCTTCTACATGCAAACAACCAGTTAGATCAGCATCAGTTCTTGAAGATCCTTTCTTTTATGTCATTGTATGGTTTTTTTATTTTTGTCAAAAATTATTAATATGAAGGTGTGTGGCTTTAATTCTGGGACGTTGATTTGATTCCATTGAGCAACATGGCTTATTCAATACCAACACCACGTAGTATTTGTTAAGTATAAAATGTAATTCTCTGTATTATAGTTTGAAATTAGAGATGGTAATACCTATAGAAGTTCTTTTACTGTATAGTGTTATTTTACTATCTTGAGTTTTTTGTTTGGTTGGTTGGTTTTCCATATTTAAGGTGAGAATTGTTCTTTCAAGGACCATAAAGAAATGTATTCAAATACTGATGCAATTTGCATTGCCTCTATAGACTGCTTTTGGTAATGTGGTCATTTTTACTATGTTATTTCCAATGATCCATGAGCATGGAAGATATTTCCACCTTCCAATATCTTCTTTAATTTTTTTTTCTTCAGAGACTTGAAGTTCTTATTATAAAGATCTTCACAAGCTTGGTTAGTGTTACACCACAACATTTTATAATATTCATGGCTATTGTGGCAAGTATGTTTCTAAGGTTGCTTTCTCATCCAGTTTATCATTTATATAACGGAAGTCTATTGATTTTTTTTTTGAGTTAATTTTGTATCCAGCCACTTTGCTGAACATGTTTGCAAGCTCTAGGATTTGTCTGCTAGACTTTTTTTCTGTCACATTTGTATAGTATCATATCATCAGCAAAGTAATACTTTAAATTCTTCTTTGCCAATTTGTATCTACTTGATTACCTTTAGTCAACTTATTCCTCTGGCTAGAATTCAAAGTACTCTATTGAATAGGTAGGGAGAGTTTGGGCCTCCTTGTCTTGTCCCAGCTTTTAATTGAATTGCTTTAAGCTCCTCTCTTTTAGTTTAATATTGGTTATTGGTTTGCTGTATATTGCTTTTATTGCTTATGTATGTGTTTTGTATCTTTGAACACTCTAATACTTTTTAATATAAAGGGGTGTTAGAATTTCTCTGAGATTTTTCAACATCTAATGAAATAATCGTGTGATTTTTTTTCTTTCAGTTTGTTTATAAGGTGGATTACATTGATGTATTAGTTTTATAATAAACCATTCAATGATCCCTGCATCTCTGGGATGAACCCTACATGATCATGGTGGGTGATGCCTTTGATGTGTTCCTGAATTTTGTTTTTGAGTATTTTATTGAGTATTTTTCCATCAATGTTCATAGGGAAGACTGATCTGAAATTCTCTTTCATTGTGGAGTCTTTGTGTAGTTTAGGTATTAGGACTTATAGAATTAGTCTGGCAATGTTTCTACTGCTGCTAGTTTATGGAACAGTTGGAGGAATATTGGTAATAGATACTGGTATTAGGTCTTCATTGAAGCTCTGGTAGAATTCTATGCTAAAACCATCTGGCCCAGGGCTTTCTTTTTCTTCTGTTGTTGAGAGAATATAATGATTGTTATTATTACCTTAGAGACTATAGGATTATTCAGATTATTTACGTGATCTTGATTTTTGAAATTTCCTCAGTGTTTGTTGTTAGCTCCTTCTTTTCTGATATTGTTCATTTGGATGGCATCTCTCTGGTATTTATATATATTGGCTAAGGGTTGGTCTATTTTGTTAACTTTCTCAAAGAATGAGCTCTTGGTTTTATTGATTTTTTTGTCTTCTTGTCTTTGTTTCTAATAACTGATTTTAGCCCTGAGTTTTATTTCCTAGCATATACTCCTCTTAGATATGTCATCACCATCATCATCATCATCATCATCATTATCATCTCCTTCTCCTTCCTTCTCCTTCTCCTTCTCCTTCTCCTTCTCCTTCTCCTTCTCCTT